>JAJOZX010003877.1:70000-460947 GCA_023014485.1 Bathynomus jamesi
TTACACTTAAACTCTTTTATGTGATTTATAATAATCGAAAAACAAATTTTAGAATTAGGAATCTCTGTTAAGATGTATAGATGTGGGCAAACTGTGGAGAGCAATCGCTAGGTTAATCGAAAGGATGCCAGAGAATCTACTGGGCATTCAGGCAATTTATACAAATATTAGGAATTTTAACGGAGTCATGTTTTAATTTATACGAGCAGAATAATATCTTTTAAAGGATTAATATTTTAATTTATACAAACCGAATGTCTTTAAATTTTAACATATATTTATTTTCTCGTGGAAACACTTTTCCATATATATATATATATCAGGCACGTGCCTTGAGTAAATACTCAGGGTAGGCAGACTCAATGCGCGAGCGAAGCGAGCGGTTCCAAGCTAGGGGGTCTGGGGTGGGCGCGAGCTCCCCCAGCGGGTTCCGGGGTGGAGCCCCAGCCACCAACGAATTTTAAGCATAATTAACCCCTTCCGCACCATTTGTGCTAATTTTTGGTCAACAACAAATATTTACTTACCGCTTTATTTGTAGATGAATTCCATTCTTCTCTCTTTAAATGCAAAAAACTTCACTTTTTTCTACGTGAAGGTCAAAATATGAAAATAAAAACCCACTCTAATAGACAGAGTGGGTTTTTATTTTCATATCTTCTCTCTTTGTTAGTAACAAAAATATCTAATTTTTTCAAAGAAATTGTAAGTGGGATTTTGCTCCATTTTAGTAAATCTTTCCTTTTCAATTGAAATTAGGGCAAGTGATGAAAGCCTTTCCTGTTTCATTCTATTCCTGGTGTAGCTTTTAATTCTTTTCAAAGCTGAAAATGACCTCTCAACAGAAACTGTTGTAGCTGGAATTGTTAAAATCAATTGCAACAGCTTCACCGCTTCAGGAAACGTTAGTTCAAGTCCATTTTGAAATATGAAAGCAAGCAAATCTTTAATTGATTTACCCCTGAACACTTGTGCACTATAAATTCCAGCTAGATCAGTTTTCAATCTTATGACATCGAAGAAGTTACCATAATTCTTCTCTAAACTTTCTAGTGCATCCTTATCAATTTCTGTAGCTAGTTTTAGAAACTTTTTACTATCAACTAATGAAATAAATTGTAAATTTTGAAGTCACTGTATCTTGCTTCCATATGCTGCAGTATATCATTCAATATTAGACAGAATATTCTTTCTCTTTCTTTTTTAATTGGACCTTTTGTACGACATTTTGATTCAGTCAAGTTATTTTCTTTGAAACATTCTTCAAACTTCTCATAGATATCATCAAAATTTTTGCGCAGACCCTCGAGGGAATTCATTGTTTCATTGATTCTTTCAATGCAATATGGAATATCTATAATTTTAGTTTGTAAGATATTGAAGAGTGTGTCAGTTCTAATGAAAATCTTATCATATACCATGAGAAGAAAGTATGTTGAATCTTTCGTTAGCCAATTATAAAATCCATTACTCCTCACTAAAGTATCTGAGTCCCACAATAAAGGATTGCTGTCAATGTTGTTGAAAAGTTTACAAAGGTCACTATGATAGTGTAAAATAGTTTGCACTAGCTTTGAGTTAGAACTCCATCTCGTTGGTGCAGCCTTTGGAATGCGTTTATGTACTATTTCATCAAGAAATTGCGTTCGTTTTGTAGAGTGATTGAAAAATGCAGCAAGACCATCAATGGTCTTGAAAAGATTGTACATTCAGGTATAAATTTCGCTGACTGAGATAGAACAAGATTCAACTTGTGAGCGTAGCAATGGGTAAATAACGCTGATGATGCCTTTTCTCTTACTTTAGCTTGAACGCCATTTAAATGCGATGCCATTACCGATGCTCCATCATATGTCTGTGCTACAAGCTTCTCAGCACAGTTGTATTTATCTAAATTTTTAAATATGCATTCTGTTACACCAGTAGCTCTTCTGTCTTTAAGTTCGTCAAATCCTATGAAAGCCTCTTTAATTTCAGAATCCAATACATATCTTAAAACTGTGGAACATTGAGCTGTATTTGAAATATCAGTCGATTCATCCACTTCTATAGCAATGAATGGGGATCTTGCGATATCTTCTTTAATATTATTTTCTACAGCTATGCCTACTGCTTCAATCAAGTCATTTTGTATCTTGTTAGAAACGCCAGAAAACACGGATGAAGTCTGTAAATGTTGTGCTAATTTTTGGTCAAATTTTGCAGTGTAGTTCAGCACTCAATATAGTTTCCACGATTTAAAGAGGATTTATGTTCATTATCACCGCGGAAAGCAAGTTCTTGTTTAATCAAAAAGCAAGTAGCAGAAATTAATGTTTTCAGTATG
Organism: Bathynomus jamesi; assembly: GCA_023014485.1. Taxonomy (NCBI): domain Eukaryota; kingdom Metazoa; phylum Arthropoda; class Malacostraca; order Isopoda; family Cirolanidae; genus Bathynomus; species Bathynomus jamesi. The sequence goes on from JAJOZX010003877.1 coordinate 72,327, forward strand.
TCTCTGTTTTCCTTTACCTTTTTATTGTGAATTTCAATGCTAAGTTTTTTTGCTTATCTATGCTCAAGTCGATTCGTGTAGATCCAAATGTTTTCAACGATATTTGACTTTCATAATGCGCAGCAGACCTCTCGTGCTTACTTAAAGCATTAGTCAAATTATTTAAATCACAATATCCTGTTCTTATCCACACACTTTCACTAGATACGGAAAATAACAAGCATGGAAAACAAAAGAGTCTACCTGTTGTAACACAACCACACAACCACTCTTTCTTGCTGTACCACGTCGTTTGAAACGTTCTGATTATTTTTGTTCCTTTACGCTGTAGCAACTGTTTCAGTTCCGGTGTCGGCCTACCATTTTTAATCACATTCAACCTTTCTTCATAAGACAGTTTAGAAAAATTCTTAAGATACTCACTGTCCATATTTAAAAAGGGTTAAATTTTGAAATAAAATGTCTAAAATTTAGTTCAATCACCAGAGGCAAACGACAACACAGACGCGCGCACAGCCACACACCCGACCATGTGCCCGAACGGCAAAACACTGAGTGAAAAGCAGAACTAAATCTGCTTATATAGCGCAGTATTTGTCACAGCTTGGAGCTCCACTCACGGCACGTGGGAAAATTTCATTGTCAAGCGTTAATATATATAGAGGTTGAAAGGCACTGGGAAATTCTGCTTCTAACACAATATTATCCATTTACAAATTTATACATTGAATTTCATACATTAAATTAACATTTATATAATGAAGTGAAAATCATTTACTTTTTATATTTAATATTTTTAGTTTTATACAGGGTAAGCACTGCTTACCTTGCCTACCCAGAGGGCACGTCCCTGATATATATATATATATATATATGTGTGTGTGTGTGTATGTATGTATATATATATATGTTTGTGTGTATATATATATATATATATTATATCTGTGTGTGTATGTATATATCTGTTTGTGTATATATATATATGTATATTAGGCCTGGTCGAAATTTTATATTGTAAAGGTACATATTGTGAGGGGTTTGAATGGAACACAGGAACCTCCTCATAAATTAATTTCGCCTTTTAAAGCACAATTTTTCACTTTTTGACCTATATTGAAGAATATTCCATTTATACGAGACTTACTCTACATTCGGGGTTTTTTGATGACATAAATCTTTATTAACGTATAATATTTTATTTAATAATGTACAGTATTAGGAAAATTAATTAAGTACAATATATTCAGAAGAAAAAATTAGAGGCATAATAAATGTGCTAAAATTCAATTCACTTTTTCATTGTTCCTTATCACGTCAAAAGGGAAGAAATTTTCAATATCATTAAGAAATTTTATTTCATATGTTTCTTATTCATTCCATTGGGCCTTCCATTCAAACTTGGGCAGTTTTCGCCTTGATTCTAATGAGTTTAAGATAAACTTTTGATGGTTGTCATATTCTATTCTTTCCTGACATGCCTTTGTTACTAGGTTCACTTCCTTTTCCACACTTTGACTGTGGCATGGAAAAGAAGCTATCTCCAGTGGCTTACATCGAGCCTGTAGTAGCTCATCATCGCTAAAATTGTTTAGCAGCGGTGGAGGAGTAATGATCTCTGTTTGCCAATCGATCATCTTGGTGTAGTCAGTAGACTGGAAATTGAGGGTTCGAGGCAACTCATAGTTTCTGGTACCTGAAAATCCTGTTCCTCAAAGGATGATTTTCTAATTTCCCTATTTCTAGTCTCTTGTCAGTTACCATTGATATGAGTATATTTTGTGGGTGGGAAAAGTAGGCGTTATTCTTCAATACTGGTTCTATGATTGATCTATGTTGTTCATCTAAATTTCGAAGCAAGCGCATTAAATGCCAAAAGTTATCTGCACCATCAGTTGCATTAGGATGAGATTTTATCCAAAACCACCCTGGAGCATAGAACTGCATAATAATCTTAACTATATCTTGAAGGTTTTTATTAGGATTTGGCGTTGAAATATATAATCGAAGGGCCCTGTTGGCTAGAGTTAGCCAGCGAGCATGGTGAAGGGTACCTGGAGATCGAGTGGACAGATCTTGAGAAGTGTCTCCAGTTTGCACTGCCAGACACATATCATAGAGATATCTTTGATCACTGCTTAGCTCCTTCACAACATTTGCTGGAATTTCTTTAAGGTTTCCCTTTGCGCGAGAATATTTGACTACCTTCAATTTTGTTAAATCTGTGTTCAGTTTATTCCCAATTGAACCCACAAAAGTATTTGGACCTGTTTTTTTTACCATCAATGGCTTTGTAGACGTGCATAAAAGGCAGCTCATTCAAATGCAAGAGGCACACCAACCACTGCACTGGCCTGTTAAGATGAATTTCAACCAGTTATATGGCTCCACCAATTTTTCCTGTATTTACAGGAGTACCATCACAGTAAAGCTTTGATTGTATTTGTGCTGTTCGAGTCTGTAATAATAGTTATCAACTCTTCTGCTATGCAGCGAGCAGTTCCATTATCTGGTGTGACATGGTCTACATAGATGCTTCCACGTTCTTTCACAATAACATAGTGTTCTTCTTTTATCTTTTCACTTTTAGTTAATGTGTTATCTTTCCTTCCATCAAATCCAAGGCACTCCATCTTCAGATTTTCGGATTTAGACCTAAAAGTATTTGTTTCACCCATGTGATTTCTTTCTCTTTCTAATTTCTTTCTGTCAAGCATGTTGGTGTGGTTAAGGATCCCCATATCTTTTAAAGCTGCATTGACTATTGCAGCTGCAGCTCTACAACTTACTCGTTAACGATCTGCTCTTAATGCTAAGTTTTTATAGGGGTGCCTGTTCTGAATATTCTGTCAATTCTAAATCGGCCTCATAATCTACATCCTGACTCTCTGAATCTACATCCATGTCTTCTTCGATATTTTCTATAAATTCCAATGGTAAAACATTGGTGGCTTCAGTCATTTTTTTCTTGTGCTTTTAATTGACGGTTTTGTGCTGCTTGGGCTCTTGCAGATCTCTTCTTTGTTGAACTAGCTATGCGATTAATTGGTCCTAACTGATTTTTTCTTTGTTTTTGACCAACAAAAGGCTCCCATTCTGCCATTGGTATTTTATCCTTACACCTGCAAGATTTCCTATCAATTCCCTTATCATAGTATTCACAAGAAGATATATCAAACATTTTATCATACTGAGCTACTTTTAAGGCAAAACTTTCATTTCTTCGATGTAATGGCACCTTATTCAATTTTGAGGCTGCTTCTATTAGTCGACCGACTTAAGATAGATAGCTTTAGTGTTAATCGTAGGAAAAGAAAATTTCATCCAAATGTCTTCAATATCTTTTACAACAACCCTGTAACAATCATTAGCAGTTGCTGATCCTTTTGCTTTAGCTTCTTCACGACGGCGCACAAAAAGGTAGTCTCTCACAACATCTGCTTTTGAAGGAGTCTTGGCTGCTGGGAATCCCGTAGGATATCCAAAGGCTGCATTTAAGGACTTTCTTCTAGTAGTCATAGTTTATATTCGGAAGTAAAATCAAATTATATGTAATTTATAATTTATGTTAATTCAAATTATAATTAAAGCAAATGCAAATTAATTCTATTTAAATCTGAAAAATTATTTCTATTTATCTGAAACATAAAAATATCAAGCGTTAAACAAACAACTTATTATGGAACATAGAACAACATTAAACATATGCAAATATGAAGGTAAAAAAGGGAGGAAGGGCATGTGATATAGGGGTAGTAGGGTAGCACATGCTCGATTTTTTTAATATTTTGTTGGTGATAAAAAATACCCTTCAAACATAGTGTCCTTTTTAAGAAATAACATTTTTTTCCCATTTAAATATATGCAAATATGAGGGTAAAAAAATGTGGGGGGGGGGGGTATGTGCTAGGGGTAGCACATGCTTGATATTTTAATATTTTGTTAAGATGATAAAATGAAACTTCTCACATAGTGTACTTTTTAAGAAATAAAAAAATTTACCATTTTCGACCCGGCCTAATGTGTGTATATATGTGTATATATATGCGGACACACTTCTAAACAAGCGTCGTTCTTTACAGTAACTATACTGTGTCGTTTGCAGTTAAAATGTGTATACACACACACGCACACACACACAATATATATATATATATATATATATATATATATATATATATATACACACATAAACACATACGCGAACTCGACCTATATTCACTGGAAAGGACACCATTATTTACACTTGGAAAATAATGGAGAAACTAGTCCCTAATCTTACTCTGAACCCTATAATTCCCCAAACAACGTTGGAAAGTAGAAACGGTAGACTGTGTCGTATTCCCAAATTAAAGGCGAGACAGGGAACATCCTTAACCCTGAAAGAAGATAGTTTTGTGGTGAGAGGACCAAAACTGTTTAATCAGCTGCCCAAAGACCTAAGAAACACGAAGGGAGTTGCAGTGGACATCTTCAAAAGAAGATTAAACGCCTGGCTCAGGACAATCCCCGATGAGCCGGGCGTACCTGGCTATGTGAGGTGGAGAGCACAAGAAACCAACTCGCTACTTCACCAGGCCAACTCGAGAGGAGGGGCCACAAGCTTGCCCTTCGCGAAATGAGGAATCATCACGCGGAACCTTTGTAAGGTAAGGTGTATATATACAGGGTGTCCGAGAATTATCTGTACAATTTTTGGCTGTTATTAAAAGTCAACCATGAAGTGTAGAAATTCCAGTGTTGTCCCATTTTACAGAGAATCTCATTAAGTTTTTTCTGATACCAAGTTTTGACAAGTTTTTTAGAAATTCCAGTGTGTCCGAACATTATCTGTACAATTTCATCTTTTAATAAAATTCTTGATAACACACGTAAAATTCTTAAACAAGATTATTTAGAATCTGTATTTTCAAAAGTTTCTTTTATTAAAGTAACGTTGTTACAAACATTCGATATGTGCACCATTAGTGATTCGCAAAACATCCAATCGATACTCCAAATGTTGCCATGTACGCTGCAGCATATCCACATCAATTCGCTCAATAGCAGCTGTGATTCTTGCTTTTAAATCATCAATGTCTGTCACCCGCGTACATTTCTAAAAAACTTATCTAAATACTTTTCAAAATCTAATTCATCATTGGAAGAGGATGACTGAGATTCAATTTCAATATAGATATTTTGAATATCTTGACTTTGTCGTTCTGAGTTTTCTGTCAGTAGCCCTTTCATCTTTATTGTAAGGTCACAGAGGGTTTTCCTTGATTTATGAATTTGTTCTTCATTCAACAAAATTCGGTTCTTTGGATCTACAAAGACTGAGGCTAGCAAGATCTCATTATCTAGCAGCTGAGCTTCCCTTTTCTTCTTGAAGACACAATTCCATCTGCTATTCGTCCTCCTCTTTGGGATAGTCGAAATATTAAATTTTTCCACTCCCACAGGAACGTCCCTGCCGTTAAATCTTCTGTTTGTAACTTTTTTGTGGCTGCATATGGGTAAGCAAGGAGAGATTCTAATTGTGAGACATCCTTCCATAGGCTTTCAGTCAGTGAAACACTAGGATTAGCTATATCTTCTAGAAAAGATCTTAATTCGAGCAACCTCTTAACCATAAAGTATGTACTTCCCCAGCGTGTCGCTTGGTCAACAATAGCTCCTTTTCCTGCTCGCCTCTGCAGTATTGCATCAATCTTAGGGGTTCTTGCTGCTATGGCTACTTGTCTCAACTTGCTTATCAGAGTTGTTGTATGGGGCTCCTTTAAGCCATCTCTTATAGCTAGTTGTAAGGTGTGGACTGCGCAACGCATGTGTTGGATTAGGCAAAGTTTTGATGCCTCTTCAACAACATCATCTAAAGCTTCATCTGGGTGTTCTGTTCCTGCCATTTCGGAGTCTGGTGCAGACAATCCAGACATTTCTTCTTTTTTAGTGACATTTTCTTCAGATTCATTCATCTTTTCGATTGTCTTAATCATGTTTGATGCATTGTCAGTAACAATGCAGAGAATCTGCTCTTTCTTTATTTCAAATTCTTTCAAGACGTCTTCTACCAAGTGCTGGAGATAACTACTGTCATGATGCGCTTTGGTGTCCTTCACTGCCAGTGTCTTAGTTACAATTTCACTGTTATCGTTGACAAATCTTGCATTGATAGCAAAATAGTTAACTCTGTGTCGAGTAGCTGCATCCATTTTTAGGAACATGAACCGCCCCTTAAGAGTTTTTCGCAACTCTTCTTTTTTACTCATGGCCTCATCAACTATGAGTTTTCTGATGCTTTGTCTCTCTAAAGAAACTCCAAGCTTCATAGCGATTTCTCCATTAAGCCCCAGAAAGGGTAGTTGTGAAAATAAAGTTAGAGCCACACCATTTTCTACAACTAATTCAATGAGATGCTTCTTAAATTTTTCTGCAGTCATCGTTATAGTGATTTTATCTGTAGTGAAGAATCTTGTGAGTGAGGCTTGTCCTTCAGTAGATGTTCTTTTTGCTGACGCTGAAGTACTTGGCCTTGATACCGCTGCTTTTACTGTACATGCCTTATCTTTTTCATTAACAATATCTAAGATTTTTGGGTGGAAACGCTGTAAATGTCTTTTTAAATTTGAAGCTCTTGTTGGAGCATTCCTATCGAAACCACTGAAAGTACTTATCTTTTTTTCACAGAGTTTTTCATTATCACCACTATCATCTTCATCTTCAACCACACATTGACACACAAAATGTTTTTCATCTGTGGTTATGGTAAAGTATTCAAAAACACTAGATTTAACCGGAGTGTTCTTAGCCACTTTATAAGGGGCTTTTGAAAATAAAAATTTAGAATTAGCTTACACAGAATGTATTCAAATATAAATTTCTGAAAAGAAAATCAACAGTAATTAGTGATATGCAGGAAAAGCTCCTAGAAAGATCATGATGTAGGGGAATCATCATAAAATAACTATAATGCAAGATAGGAGGTTAAAGCTCCTATTAGGAGCTTTAACCTGAACCAATATAAAGTACATCATAAAAAAAAAGGAGTCGGAGTCGGTCCATTTTTACCGACTCCGACTCCTCTAGCAATGAATTTACTTCCGACTCCGACTCCGACTCCACAGCCCTGCTGGACATATTCTCCTAGTGACGTTCTAGTGAGCATCCAGCGGAGAAGGGCTGGTTCCTTTCGGGTGAGCCTAACAACACCCTCATTACTCTTGGCATCTCGTATCACAGTTGATTCAGTACCCATGTCACTCCAAATACCATTGAAACGACCTGGTCTCAGATGAACGACAAACTCAGCATCATTGAATGCTTGAGAGACATCTTCAGGAAGTTCCATCATATCAAGGAGATAAATGGGTACCCATCGTGCATAATTAGTACGGTTTGCAGCGAAGAAGTATGGCGTCATTGAAAGTTGTGAGGACAGATGTAATGACCAGTTACCTTCACGTTCACTACGTATGTAGTTCAATAGTATTTGAACTGCATCCACCAACATTGACCAATATTTAAATGTGGGTGAGTCTGCACTACGTTCTTGTTTGAATTCACTTAGTAGTGGAAGAACATCATGATTAAGTCGACCCTTCAGTTCACTTGCTACATCTGCAGATTCTTGATCACTGCCATTCTGAATCGCTTCATAGGTATCCTCAATCTGTTGCCACACCTCATCTGGGATGCGTCTTTGTTGGTCGGCATCATACCACTTCACAAATTCTGTCAAGAACAGCTGTATCAGTGCCTCGTATGAAAGGGTTAGACCACGGACAGATCTGTGAAACTGCTTCCCAGCAAGCATCATGTCAGCTGTGTTTAGGGGATAAGTCTCACTATCCACTAGCAGAAATCAGTCCACCACTTCCCCATAGTTTTCCAATGGCAGCAATGAAGCAGCATGCACTATGGAATCCACCAAGGCGAATTACATGATTGGAAAAGTCGTCTGGTTTGCTCCATTTCACCTGTTGGTCCACTGCATAGCGCTGTTGGTCCATAGTTTGGACTGTACTGAATTGTCTCATTGTTTTTGTCATTTCTTGACTTCTGATCATTGTTGTGTAGACAGTTGATGGATCGGCAGGCTTTGCATCTATAACTGGAGCATAAGTGGCAACTGTGCGAGTGAGTTACTTTTTTGTCATCAATGCATTGTATCCAGCCCAGAAGGGAACTTTTTCAGTTGTACTGTAGTTAATACGTGGAGGAACAGAAAGATTACCACGTGGAATCGTTCTCAGAAACATCCAAGCAAGATCCCCTACCTGCATGTCTGATCCAGTAATATGTAATGATTTCACCTTGATCTTCGCATCATCACGGCGAGGTGGCTCTGGTCCTTTCCTGGGCTTTTCATAATGCAGTACATTCTTCAATGCCTTGACATCATTACAGTCGAGCGACAATGACTTTTCTTGGCCAATCTTCACTCTGTCGACCAGGCCAGTCCCAACTATATCAATAGCCTGTTCCTGAAATACAACACGGGCCATGGAGTGAAATGTTCCCTTTTCATCAATGATTGCACAGTTGATATCAGTAAAGTCGTCACCTTCTTGAATCAGCTTTCCTCCATGTTGTCGTGAGACTAAGCCATGTGGTATGTATATGCGATCTTGCATTCTTTTAAGCTCGTCTTTTCCTAGGGCAGTTAAAAAACGTCGAAGATGAACATAGCTCATGGTGAAACCAGGGACATGGAGAGTTCTATTATATCTCGTTTTCTGTTAACATAATGGAGTTGCGCTGCAAGTCCTAAATGAAGGGTGGTTATAATATTGCTGTCACTGCTATGAATAATACTTTCTGCAACAGCTAAGACTCTACGTTGTAATTTTTCTGCTGGCTGGTAATTTGAATCACACGATTCAAATGCCTCTTTGTTCAACAACCAGAGAAACGCCTTCTGTAAAAGTGCTGGAACAAATTCTTCAGATGTTTTCAGGCCGATTTCAGCAGCTGTGTATTAGTATTACTCAGTTGGCTTTTCAATTTGTGCTATTTCTTGTCAGTAGTATAGCCGCAAAAGGTTAGAGTGCAGGAGTGTTGCAAGTGATTACGTAATGTTGCAAAGGGGGTGGGGTGTTGCAAAGGGGGTGGGGTGTTGCAAAAAAAATAAAATAAAATTCCCCCAAAAAAATTCCCCCCAAAGGGCCCTTTGTTGCCAACCGGGGTTGCAAGGGGCATGCAACTTGGAGGCGGAGTTCTCCCCCAAGCTATTCCCCCCAAAGGGCCAGAAAGGAGAGAAAGGAGGAGAGGTGTTCACCTGGCAGGAGCCAAGTGCATATTAAGACTTCAGCCGAGTAGGCGTTGTTTTATAGGCTCCTAATCAGCCAGTTGGCTGAGCCAAGGGGGGGAGGGGTACACCTGCAGGAGAGAGAGAGAGTAGGTGCCTTTGATTGCAAGGCATGCAACTTGGAGGCGGAGTTCTCCCCCAAGCTATTTTCGTTTACCTAACCTAAGAGGCCTCTAAGGGGTTTTCCCAAAGGGCCAGAAAGAGAAGGACCAGAGGTCCTTGCTCGGCTGGGAGCCGAGCTTGTAATGACTCCGTCAGTCGTCTCTCGGTCTTTTATAAACCTCTATTCTGGCTGAGTTGCCAGATAGCGCCATGTATTCAGTTGCCAGATAGCGCCATGTATTCAGTTGCCAGATAGCGCCATGTATTCAGTTGCCAGATAGCGCCATGTATCCAGATAGCAAAAAACCATATATTAATCATCCATTTAAATAGTGTACCACAATATATATTTATATGACGGTAGATGAATCCAATTAAATTCTGTTTATTAAATAAATAATTTTTACACATTTAATTTTTATTATAAATATTTAAGTCACGAATAACGAAACGAAATGAAAATTTACGAAACACACGAGCCTCATTCCCCCAATCCCCTGCGAAGAAAATTAAAAAAAAAACGAAATCTAAAGCAATTAATCAATTTAAATTAACCAAAACACAATCCGCTATAACGGGTTCGGACGACTAATGACATCTTTATATTTTCGAAGAACACCTGCTGGTTGAGAGACCTTCCCCCCAATCCCTAATAAGTCTCCCTTCACTCCAAATGAAAAGAAAATTTACGGAAAAATCAAAACACACGATTGTCATTCCCCAAACCCGTATATATATATATATATATATAATTATATATATATATATATAATAAACGAATAAACAACTCGTGCACACACACACACACACACGCACACAAGGAAAGGCAGAAACTAGGTCATTTCGAATCGTCCCCCTAGAGACCTTTTTCTGACCGAGAGTCAACCTTTCTTCGTCTACTTGAACAAAAACCACCTTTCACAACAATTCTTATTATTATCATTATTATTATTATTATTTCTACAATGAAAATATTTTATATTTACGCGTAATTTGTACGGTGTCATATTCTTATAACTACATCTTAACTGCTTAAATCTTTGATTTTTAATATTTAGTGTTACAAGTGAAAATTTAGCACAATTCATACTAGACCTCGATTGCTCACTATTTCATCGCGATAATTAAAGCTCATATACAGGACCTGCATTGTCTATAAGATCTGCGGGAAACTCTGAGTAAATGGAAATATTATTTTCTCGAAAACTATGGGTGATAAAAAAATTCTGAAACCATATTTGGAATCAGTATCAAAAGTTCTATAAGAAACACCAAATAATTTTCAAATGTTGTCCCCTAGTGTAATTTCTCGCCGAATTGGAAAGGTTTTCACTCCGCCTTAGACCCACAGTTTAACGTGGATTCAGAAATACATCTCGTCGATTGCTCACTATTTCATCGAGATAATTAAAGCTCATATACAGGACCTGCATTTTCTATAAGATCTGCGGGAAACTCTGAGTAAATGGAAATATTATTTTCTCGAAAACTATGGGTGATAAAAAAATTCTGAAACCATATTTGGAATCAGTATCAAAAGTTCTATAAAAACACCAAATAATTTTCAAATGTTGTCCCTAGTGTAATTTCTCGCCGAATTGGAAAGGTTTTCACTCCGCCTTAGACCCACAGTTTAACGTGGATTCAGAAATACATCTCGTCGATTGCTCACTATTTCATCGAGATAATTAAAGCTCATATACAGGACCTGCATTGTCTATAAGATCTGCGGGAAACTCTGAGTAAATGGAAATATTATTTTCTCGAAAACTATGGGTGATAGAAAATTCTGAAACCATATTGGAATCAGTATCAAAAGTTCTATAAGAAACACCAAATAATTTTCAAGAAATGTTGTCCCCTTGTGTAATTTCTCGCCGAATTGGAAAGGTTTTCACTCCGCCTTAGACCACAGTTTAACGTGGAAACCGAATGCTCTTTTAAAAATATAATTAGGATATATTTCTTTATTATAAAGTCCTCTCGATTACATTAGTGACTAATGATCCGGGAATAGTGGGGGAAAAATATGACATGGTAAAGACAGCAAGGAGTAATACGAGCATTAAATATTGGAGAAAATATAAAGATGCCATTACTCGTCCGGACCCGTTTATAGCGGATTGGTACACGTCATAGCTCCACCCAGCTACACTGGCAGCCAATCACTACGAACATCTGGTCTTTTGGGGCGGAGCTTGGCGATTGTGCATATAAAGGGATATTTTTCAGTTGGGAGTAACAGTAGCTATTTTCGCTTCAGTGAATAATCATTCCCTCCACCATGGACCTGTACGTCTCCCGGATTTGTATGAAGAAAGTGACACTGCAGCATTAACGGCAATTAGTCTTTTTAACGCGATTGACCGTGATGAATATTCCAACGCAAACCGTTGAAGATATTTGCAGTGACGCTCCTTACAATCCGACGCAAGGGACTACCATAGAAATGTAAGTGACTATAATTCGATTTATATATATGGAGAGTTGTAGTATCTCGTCAAATACTTCATTAGATACTAGCCAAAAATCGAAATTTTTTTATGGCAATCAATGTTATTTGTTTTACCTCATACCCATTATGCTAAAATCGAAATTTTTTATGGTAATCAATGTTATTCCTCTTAAATGAACCAAAGATATCTTCACATAATGGGGATCTGTCTGTATACTCTGTATATGTTTTAAAAGAATGAACATTATTCCTTTAAGGTCCGATGAGGATTTGACACGTGTTATACAATCTTTTGAAGAATCTCGTGTCATGAACACGGAGGATATACTGATCAATCAGCAATGTCACACATCCTCCACCATGGACCTGTACGTCTCTCCGGAATTGTATGAAGAAAGTGACACTGCAGCATTAACGGCAATTAGTCTTTTTAACGCGATTGACCGTGATGAATTATTTCCAACGCAAACCGTTGAAGATATTTGCAGTGACGCTCCTTACAATCCGACGCAAGGGACTACCATAGAAATGTAAGTGTCTATAATTCGATTTTATATATATGGAGAGTTGTAGTATCTCGTCAAATACTTCATTTAGATACTCGCCAAAAATCGAATTTTTTTTATGGCAATCAATGTTATTTGGTTTACTTCTTATCCCCATTATGCTAAAATCGAAATTTTTTATGGTAATCAATGTTATTCCTCTTAAATGAACCAAAGATATCTTCACATAATGGGGATCTGCCTGTATACTCTGTATATGTTTTAAAATATGAACATTATTCCTTTAAGGTCCGATGAGGATTTGACACGTGTTATACAATCTTTTGAAGAATCTCGTGTCATGAATACGGAGGATATACTGATCAGTCAGCAATGTCACACCGAAATAATGTAAGTGTTTTTCGATCTTTTGGGTAAGAAGACAATATATTTTCATAAATTTATTAAATGAAAGAAATCAGTACAATAACCAACTACAGAATATACCGTTACAAATACACGAACAAAAACATTATACTATACAACGAGTACGTACAATTGGAAAACGGATTTTTATCTGTCTGCATACCATTTCATCGTCTCGGCGAGTGTGACACGGGTCAAATAAATTTAAAAAATTTATAAATTCTTTATCACATGACATATGCGTGAGAAATGAGACGCAGTACATTCCGCAAACATTACTAAAATATCCTTGTATACGAAATGGGTTCCATACAACTTCGGGAATATGTAACAGCGAGAAATTTTACAATAATATGGTCACTCCAGGGTTGAGTACCGAGTGAATCAAAATAGTACAGGCGCTGTCTATTTTTAAAATAGACAGCGATCCAATGAATCCCTTCATTACCGATGACATCTGTGTTCACAATAAGACTACCGCATTCTCGCGTACTTGGCAAACTCAATGTTTCATTCTTCGCAAACACGCCGATAAATTTGGAACGTGTGACTCGTTCCATTACTTTCTGAAGTGTATTAGCATCCATTTTAAAAGTCAGTGATAACGCTCCTAAATCTATCTACTTCTATTAGGGCTTGCGATTCAAGATATACTAGTACACTAATAGGAGCGTCTATAGGCTTGGCGAATTCCAGCCGCACTGAGATGTTTCCGCTCTGCTGTGGGGTTAAATGGGTATTTACGCTAGCAGATAAGTCAGGTGTAATGTCAAACGGATAAAGGTTAAATTGATCAATGAATTCTTCCTGCGTTACCCCATTACCAAGCTCATCACAATCACCTGCAATATGGGTCAGATTACTATAGGCTCTGGCACAAAGAGGTAACACAGCGTCTGATGAATAGTCCGTACCCATTGTTCCACCCAAAGCAGTGCCATTAACGTATAGAGTTATATTTTTAAGTCCGAAATTCTCGAATTTAAAGGCACTCTTTTTATATTTTCCATTCACCGAAGCATGGTCCTGCATGCCGATTAATATCCTTTTAGGAAGATTTCCCAGGGCAATGTTTTCTATCTGCTTCGATGCCAACCCTGCAGGAACCGTATATAGTTTGATTTGCACTCTGTTAATAGGATATTTCACTGTAGCGTTTAGTAAATTTTTCTCAATTTCTAGTTGTTTTGGTGAACTTAATTTCACACGCCGTACGCGGAGGTATGTGTCCATAATGTGAACCACAACGGGCTTTGCACCCTCCTCTCTGATCAGCATCCAGATTTAAGCAGATCTCAGGACTCGTGCGGGTGAGCTTTATTTTCATATCCACCCCGTTGACAAGCAACTTCTCCTGGAAAGTGAAATGTGTGCAACCGTCCAAAACACTCGTATATTTTCTTTTAGAATTTTTAAATTTGTCCTTTATACTATTTTCATCTTTAGTTTGATAATATCCCTCGGCACTTAAAAAGGTAGCCTTCGCTTCTTTGGAAAAGTTGAGGACATTTTCCAGATAGGCTCGTAGATGATAGTACCCCGTGCCTGCCGATATGTTGGTCTGATTTAAATATACGTCACACTGGTTGAATATGGAGTGCAGAAAGTTTGTTTCAGGGTATACAGCATATTTGTCATCGCAGACCGTTCCATCAGAATGGGCTATACGTAGCTTAGCGTACATGTGCACACAGCTTGGATCAAAAAAGTAAGGGCCTGAGCTGGGTATCACGAATTCTATAGGTGCACTCGGGGAACTAATTGTGTTTAAAGGGTTAATTGTAATAAAGTCACTGTGCTCAATAGAAACTTGGGTTGGAGGCAGCTCAAAAAGGGACAGCTCCGATTTACAGCATTGTGAACTACATGGGTGGATGAAGCGTGCCATGGCGAAATAGTGACTCCTCTCTCGACAAGTGGTAAACAAACTATGATTCATGAGATCAATGTCCTTAGCTTATATCAGTCAAAAAAGTGGTCAACCATAGGTTTCATTCGCTTACAGCACTTCTTTTTTGATAGCCTTTTACGTTTAATACCACGTGACCCCTTCTTCTTCCGGGGAGCCCTCTTCTTCTTCCCGCCACCACGCATTTTTCTCTCTGCATCTTTGATGATTTCGTCCCGTGTACGCTTTAAATGTTTTTTAGAGCTTCTTTAGGTTTAGCCCCGGCCAATATGTCTTCTGCAGTGTTAAGGCCTGATTGTAGCGCTTTCCTTCCAAGGTATCTGGCCCCCCTCTTCAGCAAAGGAACAGCCGTACGTAGTATGGATGAAAAAATGGATCCAAGTCCACTACCGCGCTGGTATCTCACCCCTCGATAGACGGTGAAAGGCTTTCTATCCATTATAACTCAGTGCGTCGAAAGTGTAGCTTCACTGTTAAGCTCCCGTTACCGAATGGGAAGTTTTCACCCTCAATCGTTCTTATATATATTGAGATATTGGTTATTAAATTAGTTGCGACATTCACATAATGGGGTCTGTCATATGTAATACACAAACTCCTTCCTCTATGGTTGGGGATGTGAGCAATGCGCAGCAGGCGCGCTGGGTATCCCCAACAAACTGGTGCTCCACTATATTACTGTAAATATAGCACATGTCTGGGGACCTTTCAGCCAATTTCTCCATCTTCAATTGATACATTAATCTGGACAAGTCATGCTGTGTCTCGTGAAATGTGTCTCTTTGGAAGACTGCGCTATATCGGCCATTGGCTAGAATTTGGAACTTTCTACGGTCTTTAATACGTCTGTTAGTCTTTGATTTTAGGATTAGTGTATGTGCAGGGTTGTTTACGATTTCGTATACTAAATCATTCGTAAGGTTTGAGTTTCTTAAACTTACGTTTAAGCCTCTCACAACATCCTCGGCCGAACCATATTGACCCGGTCCTAGTCTTACTTCTGTACTGTAATACCGTGCAACCTTAGTCCGAGCGATACGCATAGTTTCATCCATAGCTACCCCAGCTTTTTCACACTCGTCAATGTCTCTAAGAATCGTAAAAACGGTTTCTTTATGTTCAATATTTAAAAAGATGGTGTCCAGCTGAATTTCGCATATCCCCACCTCATACGAATCACGACCCAATTCAATGTGCTTGTGGAGCTCTGTTACAAAGTTGGCTAGTGTGTTGTTAGGGTGTACAAACAGGGACGAGGAGGACGGGAGTGTGACGTAGAAATGGTTAGGAGCCATGTTGCATACTATTTAAGCTTCATTATTGCATCAGCTTTTATATAGGTGTTGAAGCTTTCTGGGTACCCTAGCCATTTCACCAGGTACATTTTTCTCTTTCCTGAACCTTTGCTTCCTAAAATTTTCTCAATTTTAAACACATTTTTTCCTAAATTAAACGCAACTTTCTGCAATTCCTCGCAGTAAAAACCTCCTGAGATTTCTTCCCCATTCAAATCTTCAATGTAATACATCATTATCTCACCTTTAGGTCTCATAGCCCTAACTTTAAAAATCTCGCGTGTCCATCCTTGCTCAAAACCCTTTGCGAATTTGTTCCCCGAACGCGACAGCCTTACATAATCATTGATTTTGAAGAGCGCAGAGTGTGGTGGTGGTGGTGATCCATCTCTTCTCGGGAGCGTACCTCTTTCTAAAACTTCGTTAGGTGTTGTCCCAATCGTGCGATGGTGTGAGCGGTTGTAGGATGATGCCAATGATTCCAAAATGTCTAGAAATCTGTATGTGTTTTTATGTGTAAAATAACGGTGCATGCGTTCCTTTATGGTGCGCTGAACTCTTTCAGCTAAAGAAGCCTTATGTATAGAATTGGTTGTGTAATAGCTGATATTAAACTCTGTCAACATGTTCTGAAAAGCACGGCCTATAAATTCCTTCCCCATATCCGTACAAAAATAGCCAGGAACCCAGTTTTCTTTTAACATTAGCGTTTTGGTGGCTTTAGCTACTGTTTCAGGTGATTTATTTTTCAGAGGAATTAGCCACAGATATCTAGAGAATACGTCTATTATGAATAGAATGTAGCGGTAACCATCGTTATACACAGAATATCTTTGCATGTCTGTTAAATCTGCTTGCCAAATAGAATCAATAGAGGAAGCCGTTGTCTTGGCTGTTTTAAACCTTTTTCTCACAGGCTTATGAAGCGTATAAGCGTCCTGCTCCCTCAAAAATCTTTCAACATCTTTTTTCCTACTCCGTAAACACTTCTGTACAGTCTATCTACGCCGCCGTAAGAGGATGGGTTAGAAATGTCATAATAGCGTTTAGTTAATACGTTAGCCATTTGCGTATTTTAGAGGCACGTGGGTAGGGTTGGTTTAACCTCTTCTTGCTCCTCTTCAAAGGTGTTACCGCCGGGGGTGACGGCTCCTTCAACTGTGTCACATGCGTTGCATGTTCCAAGTCTTTTAACCTGTTCAGATTTCCTATCAACGTTTTAGGGACATTTATTTGTTGTAGTCTTGCTTTAATATGCTTCCATCCTGATGGTGATGGCCTATCCCACTTTCTCACCAGATCATGGACAATGTCTACGATATTCGATCCCTGTACCTTTGATCCTTCCACAATGAGCTCGCCTGTATCGGTCCATTGTATGGCTGGATCCTCATTCAATAGATTATAAAGACATAAGCCTTTACTCATCAATGTATGTGGGAGGGTGCTTTTTAATACATGTTCGATATGTTGTGTGGCTAATCTTTTTGGTTGGTCAGCTGTATCGTCGGGCACAGATCCTATGTCGCCATGTCCATCGTCCCCCGTGCTGTGCCTAATAACCACAGGAATCTCTGTAGGGCTCTTATAATTTTCGTACTCTTGGTATAAGATTCTTTTCTCATCAGGTGTTTTTTCACTGTTTAATAGGGCCAGCAATTCGCTTTCCATTCTTTTAAGTCTGCTTTTACGGGGATCTAGATCCGTGTCTGGATTCCTTTGCAGTGAAGCGTACACCTCGTGGGGAATCACTACCACTTTCTTCATTATATTAATCTAGTCAGTAAAGGACCCAAAACTGAAAATAAGATGGGGAGAAATGACCCTCCTGTTTGTACAATAATTCGTTTTTTCTTCGCTACAGTTTGACTTTTACGAGCGAGTGCACGTATTATGTTCTTGTAGCGGCGTAGGCGAGCCTTCTGATGGGTTTTCATTGATACATTGCAATTTATAACGTTAAGACAGATTTCACAGATGCATTTTAAAAAGTCGGCGTCGATATTTTTAATAAACATCTGCTGCATTGCCCGGGCAGTCGATGATAGATTTTTATTAATTCACGGTATTTCTTTAGTCTCTTTGTCATTCTGGAATATACACCGTTTCAGGCTCGTTTGGAAATATATTCGTTCGTAGAAGCACTCTAAACGTGTTTCGCGGATGAAGGTCGCAAAGCAAATATCCGTAACGCGTGCTTGTAGCTTCTTTATAAACTTCCAAAAACTCCTTACGCTGATTCGGGAACATTTGATTGGCTAATACCCCAATTTGTGATACATCTCTACGTTGCGCGAATAAGACTAGATATTGCGTATTTAACGACACATCGTGCATGTATCTATTTTTGAAAAATAGATTCTGATTGATGAAGAACACGCTTATGTTAAAATGGTGGGAGAATACTGTAAATGTCTCGGCAAACGTTTTATCCATCTCCAACATGAGATCGTCAATTACAATGTATGTTCATTTCCCTTTAACGAATTAACGTCATATACGCCTTTGTGGAACAAAATATCATCTTGGTACTCGTTGAACACTGATTGATACGTCGAATAGCACCATATAACTTTATGCACAAATTTCGAGAACATCTCTCCCTTTTCTTTAATGATTTTAAGCATAAACACAGTTTTACCACATCCTGTAGGTCCAGATATAATACATGTGGATGGGCTCGTGAATCTGAATTTTTCTAGAGTCCATTTCTAACACGTCACACTCCTAAGTGGGTCATTTACAAAATATTACAAATTTTGAGTGCTGTTCCTTATATTTTGCTTTCTTCTCCCACAGAACCGTGAATGACGATGAGGTAGAGCACCCCATCATTGACATTACGGATGACCTCGACGACAGTGTAGTTGTGATCTCCTCCCCTGCCAACGAACCTCACCAGCGATACCGGTAGCACGTCCAAAGCGGAGGTATGAGAACCCCACGTCAGGTATAAAGCGACCGAAATACGCGCCTGTTGCAGCGTAATAGAGCCCCAACCCTCAACCTCTTACGCAACAACCCCCAGCAGCACCTCCCGCTAATATATCCCCTTATTCATCCGCCACAGTTGCCCCCCGTTCTGTTAAGTCTACAATAATAGATCCCCAACCCTCAACCTCCTACGCAACAGGCCCCCCAGCAGCACCTTCCGCTAATATATCCCCTAATTCATCCGCCACAGATGCCCCCCGTTCTGTTGAGGATGTTATAACGTTCGAGTTGGTGCGCTCCGCAGCCCCCACCCCAGCCTTGACTAGAAATCGGTATAGAGTCAGGGTCGACCCTAGAGCCATGTATAGCAATGGAATTGAGCGCGGGCTACGCCGGGTTGTACAGCGTATTGTAGAGTTTGCTCTTCAGAATCGCGACGAGCGTGAAGTCAGGACGAGTCTGTCCTTTGGATTCGGGTCAGATGACGGTGATGTAGACGATTATTGGGTGATAGTGCCATTTAGACGTTTGGCGGCTGAAGATGTAGAATATATATTAGGCCGTATAATGCAAGCCGCCCAAAGTAGTATAGCCTTTAATATGGACAACTTCACGGTAAATATTGACCGTGTATTCCGTGTTGCGGGTCATAGTGCCATACCGTATACTCTTAACTTCAATTCTCCGACTATTTACCGAAAGCATATAAACGTCGATCGTGGTTGCGGCTTTATAGCAGTACTCTTAGCACGTATGTTTACTGTACAAAATACACAGGCCCAAAAATTTGGTTGCCTACGGTCGTGGAGCGTGCCCGTAAACTAGCTGTAGACTGTGAACTTGAATTTGACTGTAATATGGGTCCTGAAGAGTTGAGAAGGGTAGAACAGGAAATGAATGTTCGTATAGTTGTATTTGGGCTGGATGATCGTCGTAGGACTGTGTATGTTTTTAAAAGCTGTGTGAGAGATCGTACAAGACCCCTACTTATTTTAGGATTGTCAGGGACAACGTATCTCCCCATCCGTAATATAAGGTGGCTTTACGCGAGTTATGACAAAAGTCGAAAATATGGGAGACATCATGATTTGTGTAAGGGGTGCCTCGAGTTTGCGGATGATATTGTGAGACATTGTAAAGAATGTCACATGGTATGTGAGCAGTGTAAAAGCACCAAATGTGAAAGCCGTGTAGTTGATGCTGAGAAGAGAGACTGTGATGTGTGTAGACGCACATTTTTCAATAATAGCTGTTTTGATTTCCATAAATCAATTGGCACGTGCAGGAAAATGAGAATCTGTGAATGTGTATGTTTCACACAATGGATAATTGGGGAAAATTTAAGCACAAGTGTGACGTAATTCACTGTCCTACATGCCAGGAGGAATATAAGGCGGATGGAGTAAAGCATGTATGTTATATGAAAGATGCTAAGCCTAAAAATAACCCTTGTATAACTGTATACTACGATATAGAAACATATACGAGCGCTGAAACCAAAGAGGTAATTCCACATTTACTTGTGAGCCAGACCATCTGTGATGAGTGTATGGGTATCGAATGTGACGAGTGCCCCAAATGCGGTAAACGGACAAACGTTTTTAAAACGAATGTCCGCGATAGTCCTGTGAAACTATTTGTGTCCTATATTGTCAAGTTAGCCGACAAGTTCAAAAAATGACTGTGTATATTCTCGCCCATAACGGGGCAAAGTTTGACACGCAGTTCCTTTATAAGGAGTTGCTTGAACACGAATCCTCTGAGATATTTACAAGTGATCCATTGAAAAGAGGCAACAAATTAATACAGATGCAGATAAGAGGCAATGTACAATTTAAAGATACTTTATTATTCACACCTTGTAAATTAGCAAAGCTACCAAGGTGATGGGAGTAGCAGCTGAAGTTTCCAAAGGATACTTCCCTTACACTTTCCTCACCAGCGAGACTTTAAACTACGTAGGCCCACCACCGCCCAAACATTATTTTGACTGTATGGATGAATGTGAAGACTTTGATCGATACTACAACAGTTTTAATGAAAGTAACCCTTATAATATAGCTGATGAATGTGAGCGTTATTGCGTGAATGATGTGCGCGTGCTTAGAGTATGTTTCCAGGCCTTTAGAAGGATGTACATAGCCCGTTTCAAATGCGATCCACTGCAAGTCGCAACCACCATCGCATCATTATGTTTTACGGTGTCAAGAATAACTTCATGCCTAAAGACACCTTAGCCATTATTCACGAAACAACCCCCAGTTACGGACACAAGGCTATTTACTGGCTCATACACCTACAGCAACAGACAGGTGTATACATAAAGCACGCCCGCAACACGGGTGAAGTACCCATTAAGATTAATGGACGTGTTTTTTGGGTTGATGGGTTAAGTGAAAACCGTGTCACTGGTGTGAAGACTGTGTACTCCTTTAACGGTTGCTGGTGGCATGGATGCCCCCGTCCTGAGTGCGGAATCGCCGGAGATATCCACGGTAAATCTCCTGCCGACTGTCTTGCATGGACCCGCACCCGCGATCAACTTATAGGATCACAATTCACTCACAAAGTCTTGTGGGAGCATGAATATGATGCACGGATGGAGACAGACGAGGTGTACCGTGAGGAAATAAACACGATCAAGCGCTCAATGGTGCTGGATCCTCTCAAATGTGGTGATAGCTTGTTTGGAGGACGTACAAATCCATTCAGACTATACTTTCCACCTACGGAGGGTGAAGCTCCATTACTACGATTTCTGTTCTTTATACCCATACGTGATGAAGAACAATCCGTACCCCGTGGGCGCTCCTGAGAAACTGGTGGGACCTAACCTGCCATCCATCAATGAATTTTCAAGAAATTTGAATGATCGTTACTTTGGGCTCTCTTTCGTAGACGTACTCCCCCCACGCAATTTATGGATGCCAATCTTACCTGTCGTTATCGACGACAAGCTCATGTTTCCCCTGTGCGTGAAGTGCGCGGAAGAGGATAACGGCGATTGTAACCATATACCCCACCAGCGTAAGATCAGAGGCGTATATACAAGTCCTGAGCTGGCCCTAGCCGTACGCCATGGTTATAGAATACTGAAGATACATGAGGTGTGGAGGTTTCAGAAGCTACCCAACCTTTTCACACCATATATAAACGCCTTTTTGAAGGATAAGGTTGAGGCAACAGGGTATCCGCGAGGAGTTGATACCGAAGATGAAAAGTCTGCCTATATTCAACGTTACCGCGATCGCGAAGGTATACAACTTGATCGTGCCCAAATTGTAAAGAATCCTGGCAAGCGCTTTAGTGCAAAGTTGTGTCTAAACAGTCTATGGGGGAAATTTGCGCAGAATACCGGCAAAGGGAACATTCATTTGGCACAAAGTTATAGTGATGTCTGGGATTATGCCAATGCTCCCGATAAAGAGGTCATGGAGATCGTGAATGTAGGTAATACTTACATAATAAAGTACAACAACACTGAATTGGCCACAGATACCTCAAGGGTTACAAACATACCTGTGGCCAGCTTCACAACAGCCTACGCCCGTATAAAACTTTGGGGTCTGTTGCATTCTCTTGGGCGGAGAGTATTGTATGCCGATACAGATAGCGTGATATTCACAGAGAGGGAGGGTGATACATGCCCGCTATTGGGGAGTTCCTCGGCGAACTCACTGATGAGATCAAGGATGAGTATGGGGACAACGCATACGCCGACTCTTTTGTCTCAACAGGACCTAAAACTTATGGGGTACTGGTCAGGGTGGGGGAGGAAATGAAATATATCGTGAAGGCAAAGGGTATTACGCTCAACCATGCGAATCGGCGGGTTGTTAACTTTGAATCGTTGAAGGATCTAGTGTGTTTGGACGATGATGAGGGCGAACAAACTCCCCAACTAATTGTAGGCACCCACAATTTTCGGGCGCAGAAGCTGGGGGGCGTGAAGGAACTTAGGGGTACGAAGGTGTGCCGTAACACCTATAGGAAACGTTACCAGTTACCTGGTACCTATGATACCGTACCCTTTGGATACAATAACGTTTGATGCTTCTATTGTTAACTGACACGTATTTGTCTTGTATATAATCGTATCTATTGATTTATTACATGTATTTGTAAATATATATATAACTTGAATATCTCGTTTTATTAAATCGTATTTGTAAATATATATATATATTATATATATATATATATATATATATATATATATATATATATATAAGAAGGGAGTTGCAGTGGAAATCTTCAAAAGAAGACTAGACGCCTGGCTCAGAACAATCCCCGATGAGCCGGGCGTACCTGGCTATGTGAGTGGAGAGCGCAAGAATCCAACTCACTACTTCACCAGGCCAACTCGAGAGGAGGGGCGACAAGCTTGACCTTCGCGAAATGAGAAATCATCGCGCGGAACCTTTGTAAGGTTGTAAGGTAAGGTATATATATAACTTGAATATCTCGTTTATTAAATAAATCATGTTTCAATTAGCGTTTCACTTTCTCCTTTGTGTGTGTGTGTGTGTGTGTGTGCTTGCGCAGGTGAAAGTTCTAAGCTCCGCCCACTGTAAGACCGTGAGTCATGCTACTATCTGGGAGTCCCTGCGTGGTAAGTCGACTGCAGTAAGCCCGAGAGATCAGACGTGTATTCAGAAGAAAAGCTCAGACGTGTATTCAAATGGCTACCTTTAATATTGCTTGTACAACGTTTATGAAATGGTATTCAGCAAAGTAC
Source organism: Bathynomus jamesi (assembly GCA_023014485.1). Taxonomy (NCBI): domain Eukaryota; kingdom Metazoa; phylum Arthropoda; class Malacostraca; order Isopoda; family Cirolanidae; genus Bathynomus; species Bathynomus jamesi. The sequence continues at coordinate 95,957 of JAJOZX010003877.1, forward strand.
CAGGATGTGTTGGATACCGAAAAACTTCCTATTCCTCCCTCCTATGTCTCTTTTAAAAACACATTGGATTGTGCGAAGTTGCAAGATGCACAAATACTCTACGGATGTTCTGGTGAGACCGTTGAAGGCTTTCGTTGCACAGACGATGTGCTGAAGTATGCTGTAGAGCTAAACTTTATAAAGTCTCACATATACCGTGAAGTAAAAGAACAACGCGTGCAGAAGAGAAGCAGCAGGTATGGATAATGATCTTGCGGATGGGTGGTGTGACAAACGGTATTACGTCATGCTACACCATGTCGATTACTCATACCCTACGACTGAAAATGTGAATCTCGTGATCATGGACAATCTTAAGTATTTTTATCACTATATTAATGTATATCATGATGAGGTTCGTAGTGAGGTTGTGGCTAGTTCCCTGCGCGAGTTTTTAACAGACTTTAGAGACGATTCGTTTGATGGGCAGAAGGAAAAATATGAGCATATGTTCCTCTCAAATAGTGCGCCGGAGTGTGAAGATGTTTAGTAAAACATAAAATGTGCCTAGTTCTTACCCTGAGGTAAACTGTCTGGTGCGTAGGCTGGTAGTGATGAAATTAATTCTTGTACCGGAAAAACAAATATGTACAACAATTCGGTACGACTCGCGGATCATACGAGTTCGAACAACCCCATTCACGTATCATCGAGTCAGCCGCCCGTCGAACCGTTCCTGCCTACCTGCGTGCCTCACACGGCTCATAGTTATCTCAGAGCTTGAGCCGAGTGGACGTGCACTCCTCGAATACGATGGAACTTCCTTTGAGCAGCATTCTCAACGCCTCGTACGATGTGTCCGTGACGAAATCGTTGCGCGTGTTCAGGCGTAAATCCGGTACCGTTAGCTATGTACTGGAAACGGAATGTAGACAAACAAACAAACGGTTTATTTAAGTGTCGAGGAGATGAATAGAATCTTCGTGATAGTTGAGAAGTGGAGTGAAGATCGTTATAAAATACCTGCTAACGTAGGTACAAGAAGAGAGCAGATTAGTGACGCACCCTCATACGCCGTTGTATGTACGTTGTGTATAAATAACGATCGGCCGTGCATTGATATACGGCTGATGTGGAAGAATGCTTCTGATAATAACGCTCTTGTTCCTACGCGAAACCGTTTCATCCTCGACAGAATGTTTGAAATCGTCGGATTCCGTAAGCTGAAACCTATATTAGACGCGCGTGTTACGGATATGCTTTATTTTGATACAGTACTTGAATACGCATACACCGCTCTGCTCGATGGGTTTCCGAGTGTAGGGCTGGTGAGAATGGTCTAGTGCTGGACGTTTATTTAAAAAGTTTAGACTCTTTGAAATACCATGAACTTTGGTACAAAGCAATTGATCGGTACAAGGCTGAGCTCACCTACACCGTTCACCCTGAAGAACTATTTCTTTATATAACGCGCAGTTGTCGTAACGATTTAGAAGATTATTTCAATTGCCGCTATGTTGAGTGAGTTCACGATTGAAAAGCTCGAGTCGGTAGAAATAAACCCTCGATTGGAAAAGCGTGTTTATAAACTTGTGTTTAATAATGTAGCTAACGATGAACTCTTTGTGCGTGCTTTTGATTGTATTCTAGACGTATTTAAAGATGATTTACCAACCGGTTGTAAAGTGGGAACAAAAATAGTACTGAACGATATGAAAGCCCTTCATATCGAATACAGGTTTCCCTATACTTTAAGCGGTGAAATATTATTAAGCAGCATATACTGCGTAATGCAGAGCGATAATGATGTAATTGTAAACTCGATTAAATGCGAGTTTAATATTTTGAAAAAAAAGTGAAATTTATTTATATATTTTGCGTGATATTTCTCCTGTACTGTTATGATTATATCATATTTCTATTATTATTGAAATGTATTTATATACAGGGGTTGGACAAAATAATATGAACACCTTGATAAATGGCGGTTTTTATCTTAATATGGAGTTGGTCCTCCTTTAGCGGCAATAACAGCTGCAATGCGTCGGGGAATTGATTCATAACAGCTTTTGGACAGTGGCTAGAGGAATCCTGAGCCATTCTTCGAGCAAACCCTGCCCATTTCCTCCAAAGACGCCGGCGGTGGGAATCGGCTTCTGACCTGCTGCTCCAACTGACACACAGATGCTCGATAATGTTAAGATCCGGGGATTGTTGGGCAATTCAGCGTTTCTACTTCACTAACATGCTCTTCAAACCAGTTTTAACGACTCCAGCGGTGTGGATTGGTGCATTATCATCCTGGAAGACGGCGCCGCCATTGGGAAACAGCGTTTGGACATGGGATGGACCTGGTCAGCCAATATTGAGATAGACCTGGGCGTTAACCCTACCATGCAGTACTACAGCTGGTCCCTGAGTATTCCACGATATTGCTGCCAAACCATCACAGATCCGCCTCCATGCTTAACGGTTGGGGTCAGGCAGTCGGGGTCATAAGCATCTTTAGGCTGTCTCCAGACGTAAACTCGACCGGAACATGGAAATAGCGTAAAGGAGGATTCGTCGGAGTAGACTACATTCTTCCACCGGTCCATGACCAATTCTTATGGTCATTACACCATTTTCTGCGCCGCTCAATGTTGATGTGCGAAGGAAGGGTTTGGCAATTGCAGCCCTCCCATGGTATCCAGCTCCATGGAGCTCGCGACGTACAGTTCTGGTCGATACTGGCTTGCAAGATGCTGGTTAAGCTCTGCAGTCACTTTTGGAGCTGTGGTCTTATGGTTCTTTGTCACAATGCGCTTTAGCACCCGGCGTCTCGATCACACAGCTTCTTCTTGCGTCCACTATTGCATTTGTCGGTGCTTGTCTTTCCATGGTTTTGGTATGTAGACATGACCATAGAGACAGTTCCTCTGGATACATTGAACATCTGAGCGGTTTTCGTCACCGATGCACCAGCCATCCGCGCTCCGACAATTGCCCCTCTTTGGAAGTCTGACAGGTCTTCATAACTGCTAATTCATAATTCACTCAGATCTGTAAAAACAACGTGAGGGTTATAACATGACGTACACTCTCTGTTACGCAGTTAAATAGGTTTGCCAGTCATTTGACCGTTTACTTTGTGTCTGAGCAGTCCGTAAAGATCCGGTGAAATCGGCGGGTGTTCATATTATTTGTCTAACCCCTGTATTTGCGTGATATTTCTCCTGTACTGTTATGATTATATGCATATTCTATTATGATTGAAATGTATATTATTTCTATTTGAAATGTATTTTATTTTATATATCTCCATAATTGTGTGTATATATTTCCTGTACTGTTATGATTATATGCATATTCCTCAATTATTATTGAAATGTATATTTATTTTCTATATATTTATATAAAAAGAATGATGCAATGTGTTTTACTTAATTCTAATTGTTACGCCTTCTAAAACCTACTACCGGTATTCTAAATGTATACAATGGTATCGCTAAAAAGTGGTATCTGGCAACTGAATACATGGCACGAAATCTTTTAATTGGAGACAACTCACCATAATAATGCTAAAAAGTGGTATCTGGCAACTCAAGCCAATTACGTCTTCTAAGCCAACTGGCTGATTAGTCGTATATATAATGTATACAACGGTATCGTAAAAAGTGGTATCTGGCAACTCTAGCCATTTACGCCTTCTAAGCCAACTGGCTGATTAGTCGATATAATAATGTATACAATGGTATCTGGCAACTCAGTCTTCGATAGAATTAAATATATAGCACAAACTGAATACATGGCGCTATCTGGCAACTCAAGCCATTTACGCCTTCTAAGCCAACTGGCTGATTAGGAGCCTATAAAACAACGCCTACTCGGCTGAAGTCTTAATATGCACTTGGCTCCTGCCAGGTGAACACCTCTCCTCCTTTCTCTCCTCCTTTCTCTCCTTTCTGGCCCTTTGGGGGGAATAGCTTGGGGGAGAACTCCGCCTCCAAGTTGCATGCCCCTTGCAACCCCGGTTGGCAACAAAGGGCCCTTTGGGGGGTATTTTTTTCTTTTTTTTCCTTTTTCCTTTTCTTTTAATTTTTTTGCAACACCCCCCACCCCCCTTTTGCAACATTACGTAATCACTTGCAACATTCCTGCACTCTAACCTTTTGCGGCTATACTACTCTTGTCTAAGCATACCAATGGCAGAATGAAGTAAGCTTTCTGAATTCACTGGAACATTTGGTTGTTCTTCAGCAGAACTAAGTGACATCTCATTCGAGTTGAAATCTTCCTTCAGTTGAGCAAAGGCTCTGACAGTATCTCTTAAGTTGACACTGCTACTGACAACAATGCTTGAATTGGATTGTCCTCGCTGGGCATGAATAACAATGTTATCACCATATAGGGTGTGTCAATTTTAGTAAAGTCAACAATTCAAAAAACTACGTGACCAAATGATGCATTTTATGTGCTAAATCGAAATATGGCTTTAAAATCCAGATTTGACCACTCCTAACTAATTATATTTGAAGTTCAAGTTTACGAAAAATAAGCAATTTTTGCAAGTATTTTTTTTATTGTATATAACTACATTTTACATACATTACATGCAATTAAAGACATTTTGATTGTATTTCAATATTAAAACAGAAATATAGATATGTTTCTTGAACTTTGCCAAGGATGCCATGTCTGCCTTGCTCTTGTTCCTGGACATGAGCTCCCTACTGGCCACCTGGCCACTGATGTACGCCTCCCTCCTCTCTTGTGAGTAAACATGTGCTGCTTCAGTTGTCATCCTTACATACCTCTCTACTGACTGTGTGTGTGTGTGTGTGTGAGGGCCATGCAGGAACTTCTATTGGTCTATCCAGAAACTCCTTGATTGCAGCAGTGGTGAGGGAGCAGGTCAGAGGAGGGTCAGTCACGCCAAAGTTCCAGTCAATAAGCTCCGAGAGTTTGGTGGCATCTGGGTTGATGTCAGGAGTCTTCCTGGGTCTGACACTGCTGTCTCCTACCTGTATGTCCTCATCTCCTTCACCTCTGATTTCCAGTAATTTAGGGTGTGTCAATTTTAGTAAAGTCAACAATTCAAAAACTACTAATGCTCAAATGATGTCATATATTTAGCAAACTTATAAATATCTTTAGTGTTGTTTAAAAAAGCCATTTACCTACTTATATTTGACCAGGACGAAGGACGACGAAGACTTCATACCAGACTCAGTCTGGTATGAAGTCTTCGTCCTCCTCTCTCCTCCCTGCCTCCTCCACTCATGCATTCACAATCAAAACTCTAGCATTTGTGACTATGTGAAACTTAGAAACCATACTGCACACCAAAAACAACCAAAGTTGACCACACATATCAACGGCACATTGATATATGATGCGACAGTCATATTTAAGTTACATTTCAAACCTTTTATGGTAAAATATAAGTAGGTAAATGGCTTTTTTAAACACTTCTTTTTTTTTTTTATTGGGTTCAGAATCACAGCTGAGCCGTGAACGGCCAAGCTCTGAAGGGCCAGTTTAACCTACAGCCCAAGTTAAGCTAGACTAAAAACTTACGGACTTGGAGGTCCTATTAGGTCCTACCTCAGGGTTGCTGACTCGATGTGGGCCTACCTTAGGCCTCAGTTGTATAAAATTAAGATAAAAAACAAAAGGGGCACTATTTATGGTCTTCTTTCTAAACCTTGCAACAACAACAACAACTTGCACGATGCAACAATCTTGTATCTAAACAACCAAACTGAATTCCAAGAGAGCTCTCTATAAGACCACGCCCTGTAAGTGCCGCATTCAACAAACGAGTAGAAAGGACGCGCAGTGCCCCAGAAAATGATGCTACAAGATCCCAAAATTGTTGTCATTACCTTCTGCAAATTTAGCCAAGCTTTCTCCATGAGGCTGTAACTCAAATGTTTCATCTTGACTATCCGTGTTTTTGCTGATTTCTAAAGCGTAGCGTTTTTGTATAGGTCTCTTTAATTTTCCTCCTGAAGTCTTTACCAGTGCAGACCTAACTAAATTGTCTTTGCCAGCAAACAACTCATCAATTATGCCAAGCTTCCAGCATTGCCTTGGTCTTTCATCCCCAATCATTATCACTTCTCCCACCTTGATACAATTTGCATTAGAGCCCTTTACATTGCTTGATGGGTAATAATTGAGTTCTGGCAAGTATTCTCTCTGCCACCTCTTCCATAACTGATCTTGTAGCTCTTCAAGGTACTTGAACCTTCTGGTTAACTCTCCTTGAGTGCTCTGGATAGGCTGTAAGTCTTCTGGCAAACTGGGGCTTGATGTTAATCGTTTACCACAAAGAAAATGATTTGGTGTCAATGGCTCTGCATCCTGCATACTGTTATAAACAAAGGTGATAGGCCTACTGTTCACCATTGCTTCTACTTCACACAAAACAGTGCAGAATTCTTCTTTGCTTAAATGAGCATTAGCTAAAAGTTTCTTTAATGGACACTACACTTCTCACTAGCCTTTCCCAAAATCCTCCCCACCATGGTGCTCTCTCAACAATAAACTCCCACTGTACCCCATGGTGTGAAAAGTAGGAGTGGAATCCCTCCTCTTTTAGCAAGGACCAAACTTCTTGGAGTTCCTTTGCAACCCTTTTGAAGGTTTTTGCATTATCCGATATGATTTTATTTGGGAAACCCCTTCTGTTCACAAATCTTTTAAAGGCTAAAAGAAATACATCACTACTTAAGTTGCTTACCAACTCCAAATGGATTGCTCTGGTGGTAGCACATGTGAAAAGACATATATAACCTTTGTTAGACTCCCCTTCCTCATACACATAGACTGGACCTGCGAAGTTTACTCCCACTACATCAAATGGGGCAGTATAGACACACAGTTCTCTTGGAAGTGGAGCCACCTTTTCATAATAAGGCTTTGCACTACAACGCTTGCAAACCACATTTATGCAAGACATTTTTTACTACTTGTCTAATTTTGGGAAATCCAAATTGTTGTCTAATCTCTATTATCACTTCTCTAACTCCAGCATGTAACAACTTATGATGCGTATCTAGGATCAAAAGTTCCACAAAGTGCCCCCCAGAAGGTAGCAAAATTGGATGTCTTTTCTTCTCTGGAAGCCCAGAAAACTGGAGTCTACCTCCTACTCTCAATAAGTCCTGATCCAAAAACACATCCAAACCCTTGAGAGCAGAATGTGTTGGTAGAACCTGTAATGGACTGCTGGTGAGCAATTCCCTCTCTTCACCAAACTTTTCCTTCTGCACATATACCACCCAGTATCGCCTGGCTTGCTGAATCTCCTTGCTGTTCAGAATTCCTTCCCTTCTTGTTTTTCCCTTAATGTTGTTTGTAAATCTATATACCCATGCTGTCACTCTTAACAACCTTTTCAGACTGCTAATGTCCTCAAGCCTCAATATGGGGTCCTGCTGCATAACTTGACAACTGTTCACAGTGCATTTTCTCATCTCACTCAACCATTCTTCTTCAGCCTGGCATTCTCCTACAATAGGCTGATTAGACGGCCAGTTTTCACTTCCAAGTTTTAGCCACTCTGGCCCATTCCACCACAAACTTGACTGTGCAAGATCTTTCACTGAAATTCCTCGTGTTGGTAAATCAGCTGGGTTTTGGGTGCCTGGACAATGCTTCCATTGCTTGGGATGTGTGTGTGCTTGAATTTCCTCCACCCTATTGGCAACAAATGGTTTCCATTTCCTTGCCTGGCTTCTTAACCAGTGCCAAACTATAGTGGAGTCTGTCCAATAATAGCTTGGAATTTCATAAAGGGCCAAAGACTCTTGCGCTGTAACTGCAAGCCGACTAGCAATAACTGCACCCATCAATTCCAACCTTGGAATAGAAAGCCTTTTCAAAGGTGCTACTGTGCTCTTTGCAGCAACCAACCTGCAACTTACTTCCTCTTTGAATGTGCCTCTTACATAAATACAAGTTGCATAGACTTCCTCACTTGCATCACAAAAGATGTGCACTCCAAATTGTCAGGACTATTGTTCAACTCTCCAAAGTACCATCTTGGGATTTCAATGTCTCCAAGATGTGCCAATTCCTTGAACCAATATTTCCACCTTACCACCATATGATCAGGTAACTCTTGGTCCCAACCAAGTCCAATTTCACAGAGGCTCTGAAACCAAATTTTTTACTTTATCACAAATGGAGCCAGGAATCCAAAAGGATCTAAGACCTTCGAAGCCAAACTAAGAGCTGTACGTTTTGTCCACCTTGTCTCATTCTCAGCCAGCTCTACTAAAGATTTCCCATTGAAGGTAAACAAATCCTCTCCTTGCTGGCAAACAATGCCTAGCACCTTTGTGTCTATTGCCCACAACAGCTTAATACCAGAATCCTCAATACTTTCTGCTGCATCAGGTACTACACAGGACTGACTCATAAACTGTTGTAACTAAGAATGATTGGTCTGCCATTTTCTAAGCTCTAAGCTCCCTCATTATAGCTCTAGTCTCCATGAATATCTGTTTAGCCATTTCTGTATTATCCACGGAACACAGCAAATCATCAACATAAAAATTTTTCCTTATGTGTTCAATAGTGTTAGGATAGACCAGAATATTTCTTAAAATGGTACTGCATAGTAGCTGCCAACATAAATGGACTAGAGCTGAGGCCAAACAACACTGACTTCATTCTATATGCTTGAACCTTAGGTTCATTTTCCAACAAGTCTTTCGTATCCACCCACAGATACCTTACTGCATCTCTGTCCTCTGATTTTAACTTCATCCGCAAAAAGGCTTGCTTCACATCTGCAGTCAATGCTACTCTACCAAACCTGAATCTCAGTAACAAGGAAAATAAATCTGCATTTAAATTTGGCCCAGCATCCAAACAGTCATTCAAGGACACACCACCTTTGTCCTTGGCTGAGTCAACAAAAACTACCTTCAGTTTGGTGTAGTTTTGTCTCGCCGTACCACTGCATGGTGTGGCAGATAATGTGCCTCCTGGCTCACCAGCTCACCTTGCACCCTTTCAGCATAGCCCTCCTTTACATAGCTTAGGATGTCCTCATTGTATTCAATTAACAACTCATTTTTTCTTAGCCTGTACAATGAAGTCTCCAACCTCCTATTAGCTAGCTGAAGGTTTGAACCGGGTTTGCAAGAATCTTTCCAAGGGAGGCCAACTTCATAGCAACCATCTCTAAACCCAATCCCTTTTTCAAATTGCTCTAAAACATCACTGTTCACTGCACTCGCCTGCTTCTCCTGTTTGTCCTTTATGCCAATGGATTCAAGTTCCCAAAAGGCTTTCAAATGCCTTTCCAAACCATGGCTGTTCTCCTCAATCTTAACAAAAAGAGCTTTAACCTCCATTTCATTGCAATAGCTCCCATGTAGCATCCAGCCTAGCTTACTTTCAGTAGCTACCGTACCTCGAGATGTGCGGACAATATTACCAGTGATGAAGTCCCATTAATAGTCAGCTCCAATCAAAAGACTAATATCTTCTGTTCCTTCAAACTTATTATTGCCCAAATTAATTCCTTTAACTTGCATTTCTTGGACACATGCCATATCTAAACAAGTAGTGACTGGAGTGTAAGGGTCTAATTTATTATTGACGTTTACGTAGATAATTAATTAAATGCCAGGGTCACCAGCGCCCAAATACTGGATTGGCATCCGGCACTGCGGCGCAAAAAATAATTTAAAAAAAAGGAAGGAAGGATTATAAAAATTGTCAACATGAATTTTGTATTTTATTAACAACAATTAATAAACTATATGCAACAATTATTTGTAAACGCAAAGAGGATTTTTACCCGTAACAACTTTGATTGATATACAGGGTGTACATAAAGTCAGGATCTATTTTTGTGAAGCACTTGGAAATTATATGGAATTCAATCATAAAATGATAAAGTGGTAACATTTATTAAATAATTAAGAGTAGGATTCGACGTGACGCCCATCAGTATCCCTGCACAGCTCAAATCGTTCCGCAGCATTTCTAAACACATTCTGGAGCATTTGCGGGGTTATGTTATCTGCAGCAGTTCGTATACGTGTACGTAAGTTTTCAAGACTCGTAATCTTCGTCTGATAGACGTGCGATTTGATAAAGCCCCATGCAAAGAAATCTAAAGGGGTTAAATCTGGTGATCTCGCTGGCCAAGGTCTGTTGCTTCCGCGTCCGATCCAGCGATTTGGAAAACGTCCACTTAGATAATCCTGAACGATTTTGGCATAGTGACAAGGAGCACCATCATGTTGATGACGACGGGGATAGGATTGTTAGTACCGTCGTCTATCAACATGATGGTGCTCCTTGTCACTATGCCAAAATTGTTCAGGATTATCTAAGTAGACGTTTTCCAAATCGCTGGATCGGACGCGGAAGCAACAGACCTTGGCCAGCGAGATCACCAGATTTAACCCCTTTAGATTTCTTTGCATGGGGCTTTATCAAATCGCACGTCTATCAGACGAAGATTACGAGTCTTGAAAACTTACGTACACGTATACGAACTGCTGCAGATAACATAACCCCGCAAATGCTCCAGAATGTGTTTAGAAATGCTGCGGAACGATTTGAGCTGTGCAGGGATACTGATGGGCGTCACGTCGAATCCTACTCTTAATTATTTAATAAATGTTACCACTTTATCATTTTATGATTGAATTCCATATAATTTCCAAGTGCTTCACAAAAATAGATCCTGACTTTATGTACACCCGGTATAAATGTGAAATTAAATAATGGCACCGTTTAGCTAATATATAGGGTGTCCATAAATGATTACCCTGATTAAAGCATGCTATAACTTTTAAATAAACACTCGTATTCAAACAGTTTTAATCATAAGTAGATGAACATACAAAGTTTTGATATATAGTTAATGAACTTAAGCTTCCACATGTGCACCCCTAGTGGCACGTAAAATGTCTAAACGGTATTCACACTCACGCCACACATTTTCCAACATTTGTGGGTTAACTGTTGCAATTGCATCCGTAATGCGTTCTCGCAATGTCTTGATATCTGGAACAACTGTTGCATAAACCAAATCTTTAACATGACCCCAGAGAAAGAAATCCAGCGGGGTAATGTCTGGTGATCTTGGGGCCATGGGATTGGCCCGTCCCTGCCAATCCATCGATTTGGAAATGTTGCGTCGAGAGAGTTTCATGAACAACATGCGCCCAATGAAGGGGTGCCACATCTTGTTGGAAGAAGACAGTTGGCTGCCTGTCCTGCAGCTGGGAGATGGCGTAATTGGTGAGCATATCCAGGTACACAGTTGCGGAAACAGTGTTCTCAGCGAAGAAGAAAGGATCAATTATCTGGTCATGCATTAGTCCACACCAGACATTGATCTTCGGACTGCCCCGAATATGCTCCCTTGCGGCACGTGGGTTTTCCGATCCCCAAATACGCACATTGTGTCTGTTGACTCTACCACTGAACAGCTACTACAGCGCTCCTAGCGGCGAATGCGGGAGACGAAACACACCAGCACAGAAACTCGATGCGTGTACGAGATCACCTGTAAAAAGAAAATGGATGTAAGATTCGTCATTAAAACATGAGCATACTGTTTTCAGGGTAAACATTTATGGACACCCTGTATAACAATCTGCAACTAATACTGATACTAATAGCTGTAACTAATAATAATAATATGTAACCAATACTAATATGCAACAGATACTAATAGCCACAATGACAACCTTGTCTGCAAAGAGACAGACAAGAATACTGTAAGTGATATTCCAGAAAAAATTGATACATAATAAAAATTACAAAAATTGATAATTAAAATATATATGCTATATAGGCCCAGTAACCTGTGGATAATAAATTACAGTTAATCCTCATTATGGAATTGTGCTAAGTTGAACAGGAAAACTATCTAAGAAAGTATGTAGGCCACAAATGATTAGTAGGCCATCTGCTAAGAAAATAACATGAAACATAATAGGCTTATAAAGTAAAGTATACTAAGAAAATTAATGGGCAGGCCTATGCCTCTTCAATATAGTAGGCTGAGGTTAATTATCTAAAACAAAGGCTACGGTAGGCCTCAGCTTACCACGAAGAAAATTTTGCTTGCTGGTGCCGTGCTTTTAGATTGTATATAAAATGTGGAAAACTTGGCGTCCCTTGTGTTGTCGTTGCAAATACATTTTTTTTTTTCACTCAACAATTTTACCAACAAGCCAAAAGAATCCCTAAAAGCAAACTCAAGTCTAGTCACACCATGCCCCAAAATTTACATTGTTTAAAAGGCACAAAATATATTTTTATATTTGCTTTTAACTTCTTTAATAATTGCACTTTAATTTTTAATTAAATTTCTATTCATTGAATGCTTAAGAATTAAAATTAATCACTGGACAATGGACATGTTTAACTGGACATTTAATTTGTATTTATTTATTTAGATTTAAAATATTTCATTCGTGCCAATTTGTGGCATTTTTCATTAAAAAAAGATAATCCTGTGGTGCAAGGCACTACAGGAGCACAAAGTTCCTCAATCTTTACAGCTTGGACCTTCATAGTGGGACTTTGTGGTAACAACCCCCTAACCGGAACTTCTACCTTCTTAACTTTGGTTCGGTTTTGAATGGAACCCCCCAAACCCAGAAATTCTCAAATTTTCCCTCTTAAGTTCTTTAAACTTCAATTTTCTGGAAATTCTGGTCTTAATAAAGCTACACTGGCTACCACTATCAAACAACACTCTTACAGTAGCTTCTCCATCATTCCCAATTAATAATGCTGCAGTTTTTTGCAATAATCCCCAGGGCCGGATTTAGGAGTGGGCAAAGTGGGCAGCTGCCCATGGGCCTCCACATCTTGGGGGCCTCCACATATTGACAAGCCATTATCAAAATAGAAAAAACCCGAAACTAGAAAAACCCGATAGATGATCAACAAAAAAACAAGCGCATCCAATACCACTGTAGTACATAAACTTTTACCAATTACTATTTGTTGTGTACTGATTATTATTTTGTTTTTATTACTCTTTTAGGCCTACTCTCACTATAATGGAATACCCGACTAACCCGAGGCTTTCATTTTTTGCAGAAATGAGTGGAATGGACAGACACAAGAGTGCACGATGTTTTGAAAGTGTATGTATGTTAATTATATTATGAATCTTATGGATGACTTCAATTATGTCTTCCCCTAAGGTAGGGGGGCCTCCACATGGAGGCTGCAGGGCCTCCACACGTCTAAATCCGGCTCTGATAATCCCCCTTTACTTTTACTCCCTTTCATAGCAGTGGCATGTGCCACTGATGTCTCTACGTCTGGGGTAGGCCTACTAAGAGTGTTTTCACACAATAATGGCTGATGCCGGCCATGGCATTTTTTGTACAAAATTTTAAACTTACAAAACCTTGCTCGGTGACCTTTCAAAAAACATTTAAAACATGTTGTGGACTTAGTTACCCTGTCCTTTCTCTCCTCAAAAGGTAAAGCCTCAGCCACTTCACATTTATATGACTTGTGGCTGCCTTCGCAAAATATGCATTCCTTGATTCCCTTTAATTTATTCTCAGAGGATGCATGTAGAGCTGACATTGTACCTGGGCGCTATTCCTTTTTGTAGAAACTTTGGTGCTGTGCCTGCCTTTGTCCCCTTGTTTAACATCCCACTGTGCAAACTCAATTCCCTCTCGTCTTGCTAATTCTGTGCCTAAAAGACAACATCTGCTGAAGGGGGATGTACACATTTTCTGTAGAGTGTCCCCTACTTAATTCAAGCAAAATTGAGCTAGGCAATTTAGACTCCAGTGTAGTGACCAACATTATACCATACCTTTCCATTCATACACCCAAGTTGTCCAGGGACCTAGTTCTAACTTCAAATTCATCATATAACTGCCGTAATTCCTTGACACTATTGGGATTATTAACAGGAGGTATAGCTAAAAGTTCACGGAGGTGGCTTTTAATTAAGATCTCTGGTTTACCAAACCGTTTCTTTAATATATCCCAAGCTACCTTATAATTAGCCTCTGTTAATGCTAATCCTGCTATTTTCTTTGCTGCCTCCCCTTCCAAGAGGGACTGCAAATAATTAAACTTCTCCACCGCACTTAACACTTGACTAGAATGAACTGCTGATTGAAAACTGTCTGCCCATCCTTACCATTCCTGAATACTCCCAGAAAATGTTTTGAGTACAAGCCTCAGTAATTGAACTGCAGATCTGTTAATGTTAACTTCACAAACACCATTTGTTGAGGGTTGTGTTTCATTATTAGACCTGGTCTCTAACTGTACTGAGCTGCTAAACTCTTTTGCTCTGTGGCATACTTTAACTATGTCATCAATAATCTCTTCAAAGTAAATTATGTTATTTTCTATTTCATCCTCTTCTATAAGAGCCTCAATTTTAACATTTACTTCGCTTAGAGCAACCTTTTTAGTTTCTAATATGGAAAGCTGCGCAGTCACTAAGCTTAAATCCTCTTGCTCTATGGCAGAATCTATAGTGGCAATGACCTTTGTAATTAGACCTTTGTAGGCGCTTCTCCTTTTTCTAAACTTGTTCAATTCAGCTGCACTCATCTTCAATGCAAACAACAATTGGGCTCAATGCCAAATAAGCTGAATTGGCAAAAATACTTAACCAAACTGATCAAACTCAAATTTTGCTTTTTTCAAATAAACTGAATTGCTTGGTTTGGGTACTGACCAACCACCAGTATGGAATACCAAATTTTCCACCCAAGTAACTGGCGCACTGAAGTCTGCAACCTTCGCCTACGAATAATAAACCAAAATTAACCAAACCGGTAAAAATGTAGGCCCAAAACAACGACAGACTAGCGGCCAAGTTTCGCAATTGGGCGACCAAACTTTCTACCCTGGGACCTTAACTCAATTATGCTCAACCCGTCCAGGCCTAACTTGGGCTACAATTTGTACAATCAGAACTTTGCCGGAAAATAGTCACTGACTCAGTCTTGGGCTAGAATCCGGTTTCGAAGGACCAAGTTAAGCTAGACTAAAAACTTACGGACTTGGAGGTCCTATTAGGTCCTACCTCAGGGTTGCTGACTCGATGTGGGCCTACCTTAGGCCTCAGTTGCATAAAATTAAGGGTAAATATTTGGCTGGACACAGGGGCTACATTTTTTATCAAAATTACATTTTTCTAGTGTAGTTTTCTCTGCTTTATTCGAATCTGATACCCATTTCTTGTGCAAATGAATAGAAATTATTTATTTTCTATTCCAAAATACGGAGTGTTTCTATTCATTTGCACAAGAAATGTGTGTCAAATTCCATCAAAGCAGAGAAAACTACACCAGGAAAATGTAATTCTGATAAAAAAACTAGCTAACCTAACTAAATTAACTAACCTAACCAACCTGCGCAAAGGTAAACCTGTGCAAATGTAAAGAAATAAGAATTTGTTTACATTATTTTGGAGTCATATTTCGTCATATTTGCACAGGAAATGAAGGTTATATTTCAACAGAGCACACCAAAATACACTAGAAAAATTTATTTTTAATTTCAGCTTCAGGCCATGTCATTTTCGTTTTCGTCATTTTCGTTTAAACTAATGAAAATATCATTACTTAACCTAACCAATCATCAAGGGTGTACAGTTGACCTAACTGGTCATTCAGTTGACCTAACTGGGCATTCAGTTGACCTAACTGGGCATTCAGTTGACCTAACTGGGCATTCAGTTGGCCTAACCGGGCACTCAGTTGGCCTAACAGGTTAATATTGGTTATTTCACCTAAATATCTTCTGATCTTTTCGTATTAGGCACTCACTGTCACATTTCGGGCAAGTTAAGAATGAGAAAATAACGCCGTAATTGATAAAAACATCCAATGCTTTCTCTTCATCTAGGGCACATGACGAATCAAGTTCTCAAAGTCAGAAACCACACGAACAGCACGTCATAATTCTATCACAAACACGACCAAACTGAATCCAATTAGAAAAAAAAAATAGACAGAACAGAAACCAACCAACTAATTAAGTCGCAGAGTAGCGAAAAAATAGCCCAATCAGGAAAAATATTTTATGAAAAAAGTACATTATAGCCAAAACAGGAAATATTCACTATAAAAATGTAACTTGTAATTTTTTCTATAATCTTGCATTTCCACAAAAAATTATTAGTACCATCGTAAAGAGCATGAAAAATAGTGCTAGTGAAACACAACCTCTCATTTCTCGTTAGCCCCTGTGTCCAGCCAAATATTAATCAAATTAAGATAAAAAACAAAAGGGGGCACTATTTATGGTCTTTCTAAACCTTGCAACAACAACAACACAACCTGCACCATTGCACGATGCAACAATCTTGTATCTAAACAACCAAACTGAATTGCAAGAGAGCTCTCTATAAGACCACGCCCTGTAAGTGCCGCATTCAACAAACGAGTAGAAAGGACGCGCAGTGCCCCAAAAAAATGATGCCACAAGAGTGCCCAAACAATGATGCCACAAGAGCCCAAAAATGCTAGCTCTAAATTAAGTGAATTTTTCACTAACCTTACAATTATGAGATGGATATATATACACACCTTAACATAATATATACAAGCAATGCTGCATCAATCAGCTTAGTCATCATATCGCCTTGGGACAACAATGGTTCTTCCTCTTCTAGATTTTTTAACAACACTAAAGATATTTCTAAGTTTGCTAGACAATATGACATCATTTGAGCATTAGTAGTTTTTGAATTGCTGACTTTACTAAAATTGACACACCCTAACTTACTGGAAATCAGAGGTGAAGGAGATGAGGACACAGGTAGGAGACTGCAGTGTCAGACCCAGGAAGACTCCTGACATCAACCCAGATGCCACCAAACTCTCGGAGCTTATTGACTGGAACTCTGGCGTGACTGACCCTCCTCTGACCTGCTCCCTCACCACTGCTGCAATCAAGGAGTTTCTGGATAGACCAATGGAAGTTCCTGCATGGCCCTCACACACACAGTCAGTAGAGAGGTGTGTAAGGATGACAACTGAAGCAGCACAACATGTTTATTCACAAGAGAGGAGGGAGGCGTAAATCAGTGGCCAGGTGGCCAGTAGAGAGCTCATGTCCAGGAACAAGAGCAAGGTAGACATGGCATCATTGTCAAAGTTCAAGAAACCTATCTATATTTCTAAGTTTTAATATTGAAATGCAATCAAAATGTCTTTAATTGTATATATGTAAAATGTAGTTATATATGGCATCCTTGGCAAAGTTCAAGAAACCTATCTATATTTCTAAGTTTTAATATTGAAATACAATCAAAATGTCTTTAATTGTATGTAATGTATGTAAAATGTAGTCATATACAATAAAAAAAATACTTGCAAAAATTGCTTATTTTTCGTAAACTTGAACTTCAAATATAAGTAGCTAGGAGTGGTCAAATCTGGATTTTTAAAGCCATATTTCGATTTAGCACATAAAAATGCATCATTTGGTCACTAGCAGTTTTTTGAATTGTTGACTTTCCTAAAATTGACACACCCTACCACCATAATGCTTCATGAGACGGCGCTGAAGTTTTTCTGCACGGTATGCTTGGGTATGAATGTGGTCAGGTAACAGCTGTTGGAATATGTCTAGTTGGGTTTTCAACTTATAAGCTTTTCCTTGTTGTAGATTAACATCTATTTCTCCTACTAGTGCCATAAATGTCTTCTCGTATATGTTCTCTCCTCCTTCCATTTTCCTTGAAGCACTGATGTTATGCTTACTTGTATAGCTTGCCATGCAGGATTTGTGGTAAACAGCATCAGCTGCAATGAGGTCTTCAATTTTGGCAAGCATAGAAATGTCCTTCCGAGCTTGTGCTGCTTGATAGAAATTACTCTGACACGTAGTTGTTTGTATCTTATGATGCTGTCCCTCTTTCGCGCGTTGCATATTAAACACATTGAAAAATCTGTAACCTTGGATGTTTGAACTCGTGTGCGAACACTTTGTTCTTCAGTACCCTGTGATGCAGAATCATGCGGGCTACATTTTGTACTAACATGAGAAATGTTTTTCCTACTTGTAAATGATTGATAACAGACATACTATGCAGGGGCGTAACTGACGGAGGGGACATGTTCCCCCCAACTTTTGAACTGAGGGGGATAATATAGGTTTTGCCCCCCCCCCCCCCAACTTTTGAACTGAGGGAGATAATATAGGTTTTGTCCCCCCCAACTTTTGACCTAAGTTAGCTTACGTGAAGGAAAATATTTAGTTCTTGAAATAATTAATCTATGATGAGTAAATCTTTAATTATATTAGTCCTATTAGTATGGTGGAAAGTATTACTGATTCAGTACTAATACTGCAGTGATAGATACCGTATATACCCGAGTATAGGTCGATCTCGTGTATATAGATCGACCTTGATTTTTGGCCAAGAAATCATTAATTTATCATATGCCTCGTGTATAAGTCGACCCCAGTTGTTGAGGGTAGTGGAACAACAAATTAGGGTAATAAAGCACCATATTTTATGGCATATAAAACCCATTTCCAAAAACTAGAAACTGGCAACTGCGTCTAGGTGACCTTAAACACGCCATCATGTATAGACAGGTTACTGATAACCTACTGTGCTACCATTCTGTAATTTTAATAATTGGTACATATTTGGTAATTTTAATAATTGGTACATATTTTGTTTTCATTGTTTACTGTAGTAAATGGTAAATATTTTTCATGTCTGAAGCTAGCAGTAGTTCCTAGCCCTCCCCATCGTGCACGGATTTCAACCCCACGAAAATGTTACCCTTATATAGGTCGACCCCCTAATTTTCGCCTAAGAATTCAGTCTTAAAAACTCGACCTATACACGAGTATATACGGTACTTTAATGAGACATCTAGTTATTTTTTACTTTAATTATTGCATGTATTGTTTTCCTTTAATGTTAAGTATATACTTGATATACATAAGGTAGGTGTGAAAATGCTTCTTTAATTTTCCTATTACTAATCATAAATATAGATCATTCTCTAAATCATAGTATTTTAAGAGCATCATTTTGGTCGCAAACACATTACCTACAGGATAACAGCACAGAAATTCATCGCAGGATTTTTCATCATTATAGTTGTCCCCCTCAACTTTTGAAAGCTAGTTACACTCTTGATACTATGTAATTTTGTAAGGTCATCAAACTCGGATTCAATCTTTATAAAAGGTCATCCTGCCGTAACAATGATGTTGACTAATGTTTCAATATACAACCAGTTTTTCTTTGCGACTCTGCTGACATATAACACATTTCTCCCAATTTGTTGACAGCCTGTTTCTTCGCCTGTACAACTTTTAATGGACTCGACTCAGGTTCTCCCATTGTTAGAAAATCTAGAAGAGGAAGAGCCATTGTTGTCCCAAGGTGATATGATGACTAAGCTGACTGATGCAGCATTACTTGTATATATTAAGTTAAGGTGTATAATGTATATATATATCCATCTCATAATTGTAAGGTTAGTGAAAAATTCACTTAATTTAGAGCTAGCATTTTTGGGCTCTTGTGGCATCATTGGGCACTCTTGTGGCATCATTTTTTTGGGGGCATGCGCGTCCTTACTACTCGTTTGTTGAATGCGGCACTTACAGGGCGTGGTCTTATAGAGAGCTCTCTTGCAATTCAATTTGGTTGTTTAGATACAAGATTGTTGCATCGTGCAATGGTGCAGGTTGTTGTTGTTGCATGGTTTAGAAAGAAGACCATAAATAGTCCCCCTTTTGTTTTTTATCTTAATTTTATGCAACTGAGGCCTAAGGTAGGCCCACATCGAGTCAGCAACCCTGAGGTAGGACCTAATACGACCTCCAAGTCCGTAAGTTTTAGTCTAGCTTAACTTAGGCTGTAGGTTAAACTGGCCGTTCAGGGCTCAGCTGGGATTCTGAACCCAATAAAATAAAATATAACAGCCATGCTTGATATAGATGATCGTCTGAAATAAAAATAACAATAATTAAACTGTGATTTTCAACAATACCACACATTTGCACAATATTTGTCATCGCACACATTTGTCTTATTCTAATATTGTGATAATAAAAGGAGGAAGTAAATTTAAAACTAGAACTAACCTATAACAATACATGATTGTATTACGTTTTACTATAATGTGATAATTCAATTGTGTATGCAGTACTGGGCAGTATTTAAATACATTTGTATTTAAATATGTATTTAAATACATTTGTGTATTTAGAACTGTATTTATAAATACATTGTTTTTCATGTATTTAAATATAGTATTTAAATACTTTAATGAGTATTTAAATACTCAAAATATAAAAATGTAAATACTTTTACTGGTTTAATACACGTTCTGTACTAGCACAGTACGACGCGTCGACAGTGTAGTACAGCATGGTTCATGTTTCAACGTGTCAGTTCAATCAGTTGTGTGCCACTCTTAGTCGAAAGCGGTTGATTTCTTTATCATGTGCGTGTCATGGCTTCAACAAGTATATGTTAAAATTTGTATGTATTTAAAATGTATTTACAAATGTATTTAAATACAATTGATGTATTTTGTATTTAGTATCTAAATACATTCGTAAAATGTATTTAGTATTTAGTATTTAAATACATTTCTCCCATGTATTTAGTATTTAAATACATTCAATGTATTTATTGCCCAGCTCTGTGTGTATGTAGATAGTAAACACTTACAATAAACAGTACAGGTTGATTAGTTAACAGTATTTAAATACTCAAAATATAAAAATGTAAATACTTTTGGAACTAATATTGTGGAAAGAAGTAAATTCGGGGCCTTTAACTTAAACTCGAAGACTATAAATTGGGAAGCAATCAGATCGCACATGGCCCAAATAGAATGGAGAACAATTTTCGAGAATAAAACAACTGAAGAAATGCTAACAACTTTGGAGGAAAAAACGCTGAGAATTTTAGAAAAATATGCTCCGAAATCACAGCCAAAAGGAAAGAGGAGCTGGCTAGAAAGGCAAAAGAGAAGACTATTCCGCAAAAGAAAGAGAGTGGAGGCGAAGTTAGGAAACTGCGGAGATAATGGCAGGAAAATAATAAAAGAAAAACTGGAGGGTATCGATAGGGAAATACAAGCCCTGATTAAGGACCATACAGAGAGGGAAGAGGAAAAGGCGGTAGAAGCAATAAAGGAAAATCCAAAATACTTCTATAGCTATGCAAAAAGGAAAACAAAAACGCGCGCCGCTATTGGGCCCTTAAGGACGGGAAATAATGAACTAACCGACGATCCAAAAGAAATATTTGATACATTGAGAGCTCAATATGAATCAGTTTTCAGTACCCCAAAAAGTGACAAAGCGATACCTGACATAAATGCATTCTTTGAAGAGGAATTGCAAGGAGAGTATATAACAGACTTTGAGTTTACACCAGAAGATGTAGCGAGAGCTATAGAACAAATGAAACTACATTCAGCTGCAGGTCCGGACAATTGGAACGCATTATTGATTAAAAACTGTAAAAATGAAATAGCTACACCTTTATACTGGATATGGAGAAGATCCCTAGACACTGGGGAAATACCGAGCATCTTGAAAAGAGCAAACATTGTCCCTATATATAAAGGAGGGGACAGATCTCAAGCAAAGAACTATAGACCAGTGTCATTGACGTCCCACCTCACCAAAGTATTTGAAAGAATAGTTAGAGAGAAAATTTATGATTTCCTGGAGACACGGGAAAGATTCAACGAAAATCAGCATGGATTCCGATCAGGTAGATCATGCCTATCACAACTAATAGAGCACTACAACAATATCCTAGATGCATTGGAAGGCAATGACAACTACGATGTTATATACGCAGATTTTGCTAAAGCTTTCGATAAATGTGACCATGGTATAATAGCACATAAAATTAAAGACATGGGAATAACAGGCAAAGTGGGAAAATGGATCTACAACTTCCTTAGTGATCGTCTGCAGGTCGTCAAAATTCAAGGTATATCATCATCAGAATCGGAAGTACGCAGCTCAGTACCACAAGGGACAGTACTGGCCCCACTCCTGTTCATTATCATGCTAACAGACATAGACAGCGGAGTAAACAGCAATAGTATAGTAACATCCTTTGCAGACGATACAAAGATCAGCAGAAAAATCAGCGATGTACATGACGTGGAGGCCTTGCAGAGGGACACGAACAAAATATACAAATGGTCAGAAGACAACAACATGTCATTCAACGCCGAGAAATTTCAGCTCTTGAGATATGGTCGAAAAGAAGAACTTAAACAGACTGCATATTATGCTCCAGATAGACAGGAAATTCAGAGAAGCATGAAAGCGATTGATCTCAGGATAATAATGACAGATGATGCGAAATTCGAAACACAAAATCAGATAGCGATAAATAAAGCAAAAAGAGTCGCCGGACAGGTTCTAAGAACGTTCAAGAGAAGGGACAGGACAGTAATGATTCCCCTGCTAAAAACACTGATTATACCAAAACTTGAATACTGCTCAGTTTTGACGTCCCCATATAAAAAGGAAGAAACTAATAAACTAGAAGAAACGCAAAGGCATTTCACAGCCAAGATTGATGGCTGCAAAGAACTCAACTACTGGGAAAGACTACGTAAACTAAATCTGTACTCACTGGAAAGAAGAAGAGAGAGGTACATCATCATCTACATATGGAAAATGATCGAAAAACTGGTACCAAACCTAAAACTAAACCCAATTACCATTCAAACAACACTGGAAATAGGAAAGGCAGAATGTATAGTGTTCCCAAATTAAAAGCACGACAAGGGACCTCCTCAACCCTGAAGGAAAATAGCTTGGTTGTCAGGGGGCCAAGACTTTTCAACCAGCTTCCTAAGGACCTCAGAAACGTAACGGGGTTCAAAGTTGAAGTCTTCAAGAAAAGACTGGATGCCTGGCTCAGGACAGTACCAGATGAGCCGGGCGTGCCTGGCTATGTACGGTGGAGAGCGCAAGAAAGCAACTCGCTCCTCCACCAGGCCAGACCTAGAGGCGGGGCCACCAGCTTGACCGTGTGAAGAGAGACCAACACACGAAACAACATAAGGTTCATAAGGTAAGGTAAGGTATTTCAGTTCGAAACTAAAACAAATTATCATCTGGATAAAGTTTCAGGTATTTTCTAGGTGTTTGGTTATATTGGTGTTTTCATGGCAACCGCACAACAAAAACTGAGGACAACACTTAAAAATGTGTTCACCGAACACTAAGGACTAATAAAAAATGTATTACAACTTTCTGTACAAGGGGGAATTAAAATTGTTTAAATCGGGGTCTGGCCGCTCGCCTATACGTACGGCTGATAACGAAAGGAAGAGCGAAAAAATCAACATATTGCGAATAAGGCTACTAAATGAGGAGCGAAAAAATAAAAAAATTGTGAAATCACTAGATAAAAACTAGATATTTTCAAGTGAAGATATCTAAAAAAAATACACGTTTGCACAGGAAACGGATGGCAGATTTGTGCAAAACGACTAAAAATTGACCAGAAAAATATGTTTTAATTGAGAAACACCCATGTGTGCTGAAGCGAATTTTACCCCATTTTTCCGACGACCAGTATTTAAATAAAACTATGAGAAAATTAAATCCAAATGCTGTGCTTTCACTATTTCCAGAGAGTAGAGACATCATTACATTACAATTCATTTGGAAAACATGAATCCACTTGGGTCTATCGTGGTTATCAAAGTCATAAGCTATATTTTATAACAACAATTTGCAAAGTGCCAATCTCAAGTCAGCTAATTAATTTGAACTATTTACAGAGCTAGCAAAGCAACCTACACAACTTGAGCTAAAAATATACACTACTTAAAATATACAGGGTGAGTAAAAAATCTGGAAGCATAGGAACTATGCTTTTCAATGCAAATATATATGTATATTTGCATTGAAAAGCATAGTTCCTATATTTCCAGGTTTTCGACTCATCCTGTACAAACTGTTTTTCATTCATGAAAGCATCCAAATTTTTTTTAAAACTAAATAGCTACTACCCAGCTAGCAATTTCACATAGATACGACGTTGCCAACAAGGTTGCATTTTAGCACTGTTTTCACATAGATACGACGTTGTCACAAGGTTGCATTATACCCCAAATGGACAGGAAATTCAAAGAAATTCTAGAGCAAAAGATTTAGGGGTTGTAATGACAGATGATGCGAAATTTAAAACACAAAATAAGATGGCAGTAAACAGAGCAAAGAGAATAATGGGGGTAGATACTGAGAACCTTTAAACGAAGGGATAGGAATATAATGATTCCTCTGCTGAAAACACTGATCATACCCAAATTGGAATACTGCTCGGCCCTAACATCCCCATATAAAAAAGAAGACATTAGACATCTGGAAGGGATCCAGAGAAGCTTCACAGCCAAGATCAACGGGTGCAAAGAACTAAATTACTGGGAAAGGTTACGCGAACTAGACCTATATTCACTGGAAAGGAGAAGGGAGAGATACACCATTATTTACACTTGGAAAATAATGGAGAAACTAGTCCCTAATCTTACTCTGAACCCTATAACTCCCCAAACAACAATGGAAAGTAGAAGCGGTAGACTGTGTCGTATTCCCAAATTGAAGGCGAGACAGGGAACATCCTTAACCCTGAAAGAAAATAGTTTTGTTGTGAGAGGACCAAAACTGTTTAATCAGCTGCCCAAAGACCTAAGAAACACGAAGGTAGTTGCAGTGGACATCTTCAAAAAAAAGATTAGACGCCTGGCTCAGAACAATCCCCGATGAGCCGGGCGTACCTGGCTATGTGAGGGAGAGCACAAGAAACCAACTCACTACTTCACCAGGCCAACTCGAGAAGAGGGGCTTCAAGCTTGATCTTCGCGAAATGAGGAATCATCGCGCGGAACCTTTGTAAGGTTGTAAGCAGGTCCGGCGCCAGCCTATTTGGCGCCCTTAGCAGGACTGCAGCTGGCGCCCCCACCCGCCTCCCACTTCACGATTGGGTTTGCCCACAAAGTAATCAAGGTACCATATTGAAGAAACTATTTGCCTTACACTGATCTATTTTAATTTGCTAATACATACATTTATTATAAAATTATAAAATCATTTCACAGTTCAAGAAAGTGTCATGACCAATCAAAACAGCGAGTAAAGCGAGGCATATGTAGTAACAAATTAGAACGCTCAAAAGTGCTAAAATATGCGTGCAAAAAGGACATATCTACTGTTTTTTCCAAGCAAGAAGGGCATATGTCACATAAAAACAGTTATTCTCTTATTGACGACTCCCGGAACTCATATTAAGCCGTAAATAAGCCCAGTCGCTTATTGACGACTCCCGTCTGTGCGCGCAACATTTTTAAATCGCTTATTTACGACTCCCGTCCCTAAAGGGTTAAAGGTCGTGATAGTGAAAGTTCTATAATGACCCAATAAGATGAATAAGTTAATTATGTAAATATCAGTCAAGCTAAACTGGTGTACATACGTCGTACAACCTTTCATCATTTGTCTATGCTTCTCATTCCTTCATTATTTTTATCATGTTGTTCTTACATAATACTATCAGACGTGCACAGGGCGGGAGGCGCTGGCGCCCCCCAGATCTTTGGCGCCCTTAGCATTTACTAACCTCGCCTAATGGAAGCGGCGGCCCTGGTTGTAAGGTAAGGTGTGTGTGTGTGTGTGTGTATATGACATTGAGCTAGAAAAAGATTGAGACAGTGTGAGAGAGAGCGAGGTAGAGGGGCAGAGAAAGTTAGTGGGAAATGGCTTATCGATTGTTACACAAAGAACTTGTTAACATTTTTGATCTGAATAACAGTAATGATTATCAAAATCACATAAGAATAATCCACAGTTATACTAGCATAAATACCTTTATATATACGAGGGCCACTCAATATATTTTGCCCCACCTTTTTTTTCTTTTCCAAGTTTCTTTGTAAGTTCCAGGAATTTTGTACACAAGTAGTTGCATGTCTTTTTTACAAGTTTTTATTTTTCCAGATAGTCTCCATCCTTTTCTACGGCTTTCCTCCACCTCGAAACAAGGGCCTTTATTCATTTCTGGTAAAAGTCCGCTGGGTTCCGCTGGAGCCACCTCTTAACCTCCTCAACAACCTCATCGTCACTCTGAAACTTTCTTCCACGAATAGCATCCTTCATTGGCCCAAACAAATAGAAGTCTGAAGGTGCTAGATCCGAGCTGTATGGAGGGTGGGGTAACGCAGTCAAGCGCATTTTTGTGATGGCCTCTCTTGTTTGCAAACTGTTGTGTGGTCTTGCGTTATCGTGCAAAAGGACGTCTTCCAGTTTTCTCTCCGGTCGAACTCGCTTTATACATCTCTGGAGTTTCTGTCGGGTAGCAATATATGCCTCTGAGTTGATTGTTTGTCCTTTCTTCTTAATGTTCACTTTTGGTTTATACTCTTTTTAGTATTTTTAATAGCTGTAAGTGGGGTTTCCACCCGAAGCCAAACACTATATCTGAACTTAGCCGAGCGTTGATTTGTTGCTAAGATTAAGTTCTTTTCTTTTCTCCAATGGTCCAGTTTATTGTGTCATACCGACATATGTTTCCTGTTGGGCCCATTGTCCGATGTAACTGCTGGGGTCCAGGGTCAAAACCTTACCTGGTGGGATCCCCCGCGTTGATCCCTTTGGTGAAGTTTCTTCTCCTCTGGGACTGAGAAAAGTTGCATCATTGCTCTCCTCACCCACCCTCGTGCGTAAGCGGATTGAGGGGACCTTTTTATCCTGGGTGACGTCCTGCCAGTGTGTGAGCTTTCCTTAGTAGACATTACGTCCCATTCTTGTTTGTGGAAAGCTACATACAGGTGGGAGTGGTTTTCCCCGCACCCGTCCCTTATTTTTAGTCGCCTTTTATGACACGCTGCGACCACGTGGGAAGTATTCTTTAAATCCCAGAATCACCCCTTTCATGTCCCAGAAGATGGCGGCCATGACCTTTCCTGCAGAGGGAGCCATTTTGAACTTTTTCTTGCGTGTAGAGTCTGCGTGATGCCACTCCATGGATTGGCGTTTTGTTTCAGGTTCAAAGTGGTATACCCAAGTCTCATCCCCAGTCACATTTCGTGAAAGGAAGTCATCCCTTTCTGTCTCGTATTGAACAACGACTCAGAAGCAATTTCTTTTCTTTGGGCTTTGTGATCTTCAGTCAGTTCGCGAGGAACAAACCGTGAACACACTTTTGAGTATCCCAGTTGCTGAATTATTATAGTCACACTTCCCTCACTAATTCCTAGCTCCAGTGATAGTTCCTTGTGTGTGATTTGATCGAATGATGCTGTTAGCACGTTGCACCACAGTGTGAGATGTCACAGCCGATGCCGGGCGACCGCTGCGTGGCTCATTATCGAGGCTGGCTCTCCCTCTCTCCGATGATCTCACACGTTTAGACCAGCGTCCAACTGTGCTTCGATCAACAACAGCATCTCCGTAAACGTTTTGTAGACGTTTGTGAATGTTTTCAACTGTTTCCTTCTCTGTGGTTAAGAACTCTATAACAGCTCTCTGTTTACGACGCCCATCACTGTCAGACGCCATTTTCGAAACTGCGTTAACCATCGGTTTTATACAAGGGCGTTTAAAAGCGGCTTTATACAAGAAGGGGAGGTTCAAACTGGAAAAATGCGGTTATGTGAAGCGCAGAAAGTTCAAACTTACGGCCCAAAAGACATTTCAGCCCCATGGCCTATTATTTAGCTAAGAGAAAAGGTGGGGCAAAATATATTGAGTGCCCCTAGTACTTATAAATTCATACAATATTATACTAATATTTCTGAAATGACGTTGATGGGCCAAACCGTGGTGTTGACATGGTCACTTGCTGTCGCCGTCCAGGAGAGACTACATATGGGCGTGTCAGTGGAAACCGTAATGTGACGGTTGCACGAAGTAGGATATCACCACTGGTTTGTAGCTGATGCCTATTATATTATTAGTGTTTTCCAGATTATATTTGTAAATTATCAATGTGGGGAGATAATGATTTTATCACGATGGACAGATAAACCCATTAATGTTTTCCAAATTTCCTGTTGCATTATCAATGTGGAGATATTATTAGATTTTAACAAGGAATATATATATATATATATATATATATATATATATATTATATAATATATATATATATATATATATATATATATTATATATACAGTATATACACACACACACAATAAAACACCACTTCTTTATTACAACAAATATGC
The DNA here is from genome assembly GCA_023014485.1 of Bathynomus jamesi. Classification (NCBI taxonomy): domain Eukaryota; kingdom Metazoa; phylum Arthropoda; class Malacostraca; order Isopoda; family Cirolanidae; genus Bathynomus; species Bathynomus jamesi. Next base: position 124,156 of record JAJOZX010003877.1, read on the forward strand.
AATGGTTGAGAATGTTTTACTAAATAGTTTATCATACAAAATGCTCACAATTTGCCATAGATTAACATAAATGGCACAGCTATACCCGGTTCATAGTTAATATTTGGTCCATCCCCCTATTATTGTCTATTACATCTTGTAATCTGTGAGGCATAAATGCAACATGGTTATGTATGATGTGTGGGTTCCTTCGGAACATCTCCCACTCAGCCATAGTGTGATCCAGCAGCTGGCAGCTGGTCCGCTTCTGTCCAGGCTCCCACGAGTTCACCACATTCCCCCACACGTTCTCAATGGGATTGAGGTCACATCCCTTACTAGGCCAGTCCAGTAGTTCTAGATTTCACTGTTCCTTGAACCACCTTCTAACAATCCTGGTGGTGTGGATGGGAGAGTTGTCCTGCAAATGAATTTTAAATATTAAAAGCAGAATTATATCTCATCCATACTCTTCATCAGTAACCCACTATTCGAGATAGTTTTAACCCCTATGTATTAGGGGTTTCTCTCAGCTAAATGTAATTGTACGCCGTTATGCAAATAATACAGTCTGCAGTTATCCAGAATAAAATCCTAAAATGTTGTCATAGTACTGAAAGAGTTAAAGAACAATTTTATGACCATTATACGTCCCATGTAAATGTGGGATTGTGGGAACCGGACATACAAATGCGTGTCTAATAACACTGGTCAACAAAGATTTTTCATCAGAGTAAAATTTGTGGTGGCTGGTAGCATTTTTCACGCTGATTCCAAAACTGCAATCAGATTTTTTCTAGCACGTATAGTTTTCAAGATGAAGGCATATATATAACTACACAGATTTAACCATTTTAAATAGGCAAAATACTAATATTTCAACATTTGATTGTGTTTATTTTATTGTGTTTTTTAGTTTATTCATCTTATTTATTTCAATTATCTTAATTATACATCTTATGTATTTCAGGTGTGAACTTTTACGTCTAGCAGCATTGTGATTCAGGCAACAACGCCGTGCTTTGTGTGTCAAAAGATCAGTCCAGTCCAAGAACTTGTGTCAAGTTGGTGTACATTTTTTTTTAATTTATAGTTTGCTCAGGTCAGTCAACATGCCTCGACAATGTAAGAATGACCCGACAAGTTCTGTTTCGTATGCGGCCAGTTCACAACTAAAACACAGCGACGAAGTATTACAACCGACATTAAGAAAATATACAAGCTATACTTTGGTTGCCATCTAGGTGACCAAGATAAACCATGGGCGCCACATCAAATCTGTTCTGGCTGTTCAAATGGATTACGTGATTGGCTTAACAAAAAGAAAACTTCAATGCCATTTGCCATACCCATGATATGGAGGGAGCCGAGAGATCATCATGAAGACTGTTATTTTTGTAGTGTGAACTTAATGGGGTTTTCTGCCAAGAACAAACACCAGATTGTATATCCAAACTTGGATTCAGCACGTAGACCAGTAAAACATGATGAAACATTGCCCATTCCAATTCCCCCAAGTGATAGGCTAGATTCTATCATAGATGACATGGAAAGTGATGAAGGTGCAACTGGCGTTTCCGGACCATCTACAGAACCAGAGTACATTTTTGAAGGTAGACATTTAGAGCCTAAAAAGTTAACCCAAGGACAGTTGAATGATCTTGTTAGAGACTTATCGCTGTCTAAAGAGAAATCAGAGCTTCTCGCCTCAAGACTAAAGGAGAACAATTTACTTGAGAACAATGTTCGTATTAGTTACTACCGAAAGCGGAATTTTGAATTAACAGCATTCTTTTCAGTAGATGGTCCTCTCTGTTATTGACATGACATCAATGGACTATTTACAGCCATATCTCAGACGTATGTGGCATCTGAGTGGCGCCTCTTTATTGATTCGTCGCAGAGAAGCCTGAAAGCAGTTCTTTTGCATAATGGTAATATAGCCATCCATCCCCATTGCCCATTCCGTCCACCTAAAAGAGACATATGACAATATGGATATACTACTTAAGGCAATCAAATACGACAGTCATCAATGGAATGTTTGTGGAGATCTAAAGTTATAGGAATGCTTATGGGTATGCAGTCAGGATTCACAAAATTTTGTTGTTTCCTTGCCGTGGGACAGTCGCGCCACTATAGAACATTACACCAAAAGTGACTGGCCACTTAGGTATACAATGTCCCAGGGATAAGCAATGTCCAGTCTATCCCTTTAGTGGATCCCCAAAAGATCTATCTGCCACCTCTTCACATTAAACTTGGTTTAATGAAGAATTTTGTTAAAGCAATGGGTAAAGTCAATTCTGAAGGGTTCCAATACCTTTCAAGGAAATTTCCGAAGGTTACTGCAGCAAAATTGAAGGAAGGAATTTTTGTTGGGCCACAAATAAGGGAGGTTTTGAATGACACTGAATTTGAAAAAGTCCTAAGTCCGCTGGAATTGAAGGCTTGGCTGGCGTTCAATGGATATGTGAAAACTTTCTTGGAAGCAACAAGTCACCTGCGTATAAGGATGGAGTCAAGAACTCCTGATGCCTTCAAAGAAATGGAGTGTCGAATGTCGTTAAAAATTCACTTCCTGCATTCCCACTTAGATTTCTTTCCTGAAAACCTTGGTGCAGTGAGTGACGAGCAAGGAGAGCGCTTCCATCAAGATATTCAGATGATGGAGAAGCGCTACCAAGGATATTGGAATGAAAGCTTGATGGCGGACCATTGTTGGATGCTGTATCGTGACAATCTAGGCCAAATTTACAAAAGGAAATCACACTCACAGTGCTTTTAATAAAATAATGTATATATTCTTTTATTTATAAGTACATTGAATAAGGTATATGATGTACTTGTTGTTTAGCATTCCTAAGTGTGATCTATACATTCATAAATTTTCTTAGAGCAATATCAAAAACTTAAAAATATCAAAACCAGTGTATCTATATAACTATACGTGCTAGAAACAAAATAAAACCAGATTCGGAATCAGCGCGAAAGATGCATTAAGAAAAGTGTTATCATGTTTGTGATGAGAAAAAAAAGTTTCATTTTGTTGGCCAGTGTAATAGTATAATAGTCTATAACACACAAATACAACATACCTGCATAAAGATAATCTGCTTAGGATAGGGCAAGGTATACGCGCGTACAGAAGGCAGCATCACCTCCATCATCTCTATATATTGATCTGCTGTAAACCTCCCGTAGATCTCAGTCAGTTCTCCTAGTCCTTGCAGGTGCATCCATCCCCACACATTCGCTGTCACGTGCCCACTCCGTGCCACTTCGTAAATATTTTGGTGGGCATATCTCTTGTTGTCCTGTCGCCAACACCGAAGACGGCCATGAGTTGTAAACGTCTTCTCGTCAGAGAAGATAACTCTGCTCCAGTATGCTCGATCATCATTTATATGCTGGCGAGCAAACGAGAGCCTGGCTTGAAGATGTTCCTCGTTCCTCTCATTTTTGGCAGGAGTACGGTGATGATATCCTGCTTCATGCAACCATCTCCTTACAGTGTCCACTGACACACCCATATGTAGTGTCTCTCGGATGGCGACTGCGTTGTTGATAGGATCGTTCTGCACTTCGTTGATTATTCTCCGGTCTTCTTCTGGGGTGGTCTTTCTTGGTGCCCCACACTTAGGACGATCTAGCAGATTCCCAGTTTCCTGCCACCTCTGCACCCAGCGTCGAAAGTAGGCTTCGAATATGAAAATAAAAACCCGCTCATTCGTTTTTCTGTATCCACCCGAGGAGGATGCCAGTGGGCATCGAAACTGTTGTGGAAATAAACTGTCTATTAGAGTGGGTTTTTATTTTCATATTTTGACCTTCACGTAGAAAAAAGTGAAGTTTTTTGCATTTAGTAGGCTTCGAAATTACCAGCTCCATGGCTATGTCAGCTACAGAGAGGCCTGCTTCCCACATACCAATTATCCGGCCTCGCTATGCAATTTCATCTTGAGCTGGATTCATTTTCAGAGTCGGTGTTCGTATGAACATAGATAATGCCAGTAACCATGTCAACACCTCGGTTTGGCCCATCAACGTCATTTCACAAACATTAGTATAATATTGTATGAGTTTATAAGTACATATACTGTAAACCAGGTTAATTTCGTGGCAGCAAATTTTCGCTCTTTCATATCCTTGGACGAGTTTGTGGTATCATAATTTTGCGGTCAACAGTTGCTAGCTATAATCTTACAGATTAAAATGACGTCATGAATGACGACATTTATTCTGGACTGTGATTGGTCGAGGTTGAGGTCGTATATCAAGGCAAGTTTTACCTCTTGGTATGCAGATAAAGTTTCAGCAGCATTCAACGTAAATGAATCTCTCAGTGAGATAGATTTGAAGCTCTCCACACTGAAAACTATTCATGCTAAATGGATTGTCTCTGCATGGGATAACCTACACAAAATGAGGGAGACCATTCGGAAGGGTTGGGAAATTAGCGGCATTCATGACATTCTTTTTATACAGTAATAATACAGTATAATTTAAAATGTTTTTACTGCTTTTACTTTACAATGTTTTATTGCAATATACTGAATTTACTTTTCAAATAAAGTATTTTAATGATCTAAGTTTTATTTTCTTACTATCTTCTAAAGATTAGTTTAAAATGTCAAATTTTCGCCTGCTGGATATTTTCGCGTAAACTATAGTCCATGCGAAAAGCGCGAAAATTTCTTGCAGGCGAACATTTCACATTCACTAGTATATAAAAAGTTCTGTTGTAGTAACTGTTCATATAGATTTGCAGTAATCATAATGGAACCTTATTACTGTATAAGACTAGTAAACTACATGGAGTTCAACGCTGTTCACGATCATATTAATTGTTTATCTTTATGAACACAGACTTTACATTATAATTATCTGTATATCAATGACTGCACATTCAATTGTCCTTTAGATATATATGTCTGTGTTATATGTTGTTGGACACGGTTTTTCCCCTCCACCCCACTTTCCCCCAGTTGGGGTACCTTGACTAATAGTGCGGTGTTTCCACATGTACGGAGTCGCCTGTGAGGCGAGGAATGTTACATATCCGTGCAACTATACAAAAAAATTGTCAGAAGTTTACTTGTACTGTATGCAACGTCATTATGCAACGTTGTATCAACGTTGCAATATAACGTTTACGTTTTACGTTGTGACTCCGTCAGCACAACGTCAATTTACCACATCATATGGTAAGTCATTTAAAAAATCTACTACTCTATGGCTGAAAAAGTACTTTCGTAGATCCACTTTACAACTCTGTTTTCTAATTTTCTTATGTCTTGGAGTTTTTCCATCACACACTAATAAGAAAAAGTTACATCTAAATTCTCCAAACCTGAAAACATTTTGAACATCTGTATCATATCTCCTCTCGGTAAAAGTTCGTTTTAACACAGAAGCTGCATTTTTTTCCAGAAAGCATTTTTCTGGGTAATTTCGGTGTGTTGAAAGAATCTGAGATCTATTTCTTGTGCAAATCGGTAGCTTTTGAGATATCTTCATTTTTTATACAGATGAAAATATCTGGAAAACTACTTATTTTCACAAGAATCTCAGATTCCTTTAGAACGTGTCGAAATTAACGAAAGAAAAATACTTTCTGGTGAGAGAAGTACCTAACCGAACCTAACCTTTTCTGAGATAGCACTCTTTACCACATTTGGGGTATTTATGTTACGGCAAAATAACACCGTGATTAGAAAAAAAATCCAAGGTTTTTGGACCATCAACACCAATAAGGCGAATTAGGTCTACAAAGTCTACTTCACACCTACAGCACATAGCTATGGCAAGAACTAACCTGAAAACTGAACAAAAACTACACTGTAAAAGTAGCGTAATTCAAGAGAAAAAATGTCATTGGCAAATTTTCACCAAGTAAACATGGCGATCAGTTGTTTGGCGTACTTTAATTTCTTTATATCTTCGTAACTATGCATTTGCACAAAAAATAGCATTCGTTGAAGAGGTCTTTGTTTTTGTTGTAGATTAAATTTAAACCTATATATAACTTTTAAATAGAAATGCTGTTTATGTGTTAAAACGAACAATAACCCTCCCCTCAAACAACGTATCTCAAAACTAAACACACTCGGTTCCTTCAATCTTTCCCTGTATTCCAATCTTCTTAACTAGGAACAAACTTGGTTGCCCTATGTTGCACACCTTCAAACATATCAATATCAAGTCTATGGTGAGGGGACTTGGCTCGAATGCAGTATTCGAAGTGAAGCCTAACAAGAATTATATAAACAAACAAAACAAAACATCTTTATTGCCGATCATTCACAATCCATAGCCACTTAACCTAACATACAAGTACAATCTTACGTATATGCTGAACTTAATACAAAAATAAGGCCAACATAGCCACTTAACCTAGTATACTGGCATACTGTTTGATTAATTATCTGACAATTTTATGTATATTGTTATTACACGAGACATCTTATAACACTTATTATAACACTTATTATAGCACAACTTAATATATATATATATATATATATATATATATATAATCTTTGCTACATTACAAAAATAAGGTATTGTAAACCAGCAGTTGTCTGAACCCAGACTGCCATATAGGTGAAAGGTACACAGTATCTGAAGACAGGACATTGTACAATAACACATTAGAACTGTTTTGGACCCTAGTAATGAAATTACATATATATTCTTCCGGATTAACATTTGGCTGGTAGGTAGGTTACGCGTAGTAAGCATAAAACTGGCACTGCACCATTTTCGTTCCCTACATAGCATATGAAAAACATCATTATAAGCAACAGAGAGTTTATTCATAGCAGTTTTTTTATAGTTCCACCACAATGCAGTACAGTAAGTTCTAAAAATATAAGTTTTAACTGATTCTGAACACAACCAAACTTCCTTACTAGTATGTTACCCTGTGCATACAGCTTTTTACGTTGCCTCTCAATAACGAGTTCATCTCGCAGCTCGTGATTAATTACATGACCTAAGTATTTACATGTGTCTTTGATAAGTATAGTCTGACCATTCATTTCAAAAGACCTACATGCAGTGGTGGGATTAAAAAATTTTAAGAACCGGTTCGCCCTCCCCTCCCCTCCCCTTCCCCCCTTCTCCTCTCCCTTCCGTATCAGAAATGAAAACTAAAAAATGTTTTTATTGAAATTCTTTATTTAATTTCCTTTTAAATATTTCCAAATCGCCACTTCCTTATCATTATAGTCTTTATTTCTTCCTTTTATGAACCGGTTCGCACGAACCGGTGCGAACCGGCTGAATCCCACCACTGCCTACATGATACATGTTTCAGTAGATTACACCTAAAAATCAAAATACAACTCTTTGCCCCATTATAGGTGATGCCATTTTCTATACTGTGATAACGTGAGGGGGGGTGTTAGACCCCGTTAGGTATTAGGATCTACACCATCAGTGTGGTGAATTAACAGTGCCCCAATTCCATAAGACCTGCTATCCGCTGAAACTACAAGAGGAAGTTTAGGATCATAATGCACTAGGAGAGTGAACTTTAGTAGTACGTCATTTGAAGCCTCAAATGCGTCCTTTTGGGTTTTCTCCCATCTCCACTGTTCTCCAGATCGTAATAACTTATTTAGGGGTTCATGGAAAGTCGATGCACTGGCAAAAATTTCCTATAAAAGTTTAGGAGACCTAAATAAGCTTGTAACTGTGTGATGTTTTGTGGAGGTAGTGCATTTTTTATTACTTCTAGTTTTTCCATCGTTGGATGAATGCCTGAGGCATCTATGCGGAACCCCAAATATGAAACCTCATTAGTGACCCACGAACACTGTTCTTTCTTTAGCTTAAGTCCGACATTCCGGAGTCTTTTTTAGAGCTGTTGTTAATCTAGTTAGGTGTTCTTTTTTAGATGAACCTGAAATGAGGACATTATCTGGAAAACAAAGTACACCCAGAATGTGACCTAGAACTTGGTCCATTGTTCTCTGAAAAATACCCGAAGCCGATGCTATTCCATAGCATAGCATATTGTACCTATATAGGCCTCGGTGCGTATTTATGATAGTTAGCTTTTTAGAATTGTCATCTAAATTTAATTGAGCATAGGCTTGGGACATATTTAGTTTTGTGAAATATTTATCCCAGCAAGAGAGCTAAATAATTCATCAGGCTTGGCTATAGGGTAGCAATCTAGAGGACCTGCTTTCTTTGCTGTTAAACGGTAATCCCCACATAATCGCCCTGACTTGTCAGGTTTCAGTACAGGAACTACCGGGGCAGCCCACTTAGCGTGTGTGACTGGTTCGATAATTTTATCTTTGAGCAGCCTGTCAATTTCTAAATGTACCTTCCCCCGCAGTGCATGTGCAATTGCACAAATCTCACAAAATTTCGGAGTTACATTAGGGTCTACCTCAACACAGACCTAATAGTCTTTTATTTTGCCTACTTCAGGGTCAAAAAGAGAAGAAAACTCCATTAACAATGAGTCTATGTCAGATGGATATACAAGTGTATGCACATCTGCCTGACCCCTTGGCAAAATTTTGTCAATCGGCAATTTCAAAGCATCAATACAATCACGGCTTAGTGGAGTAGGCCCTTGCTCATCCACCACTAAAAGAGTTAAGGGATGAGACAAAGTTTTCTTGTTGAGTGTAACTGTGATGGATGCTTCTCCACAAATAAGTATTTGTATGTCCCCACATTTTTTTAGTATTGTTTTAGATGCACGTAGTTTAGGTGTATTTTTTAAAGTTTTGTCAAAACTTGTTTAAGACATGACAGTTCGGGAAGCACCTGTATCTAGTTCTAGAGGAACTGTAATTCCATTTAGGCCTATATCTACAATATATGTACCTGTATTATCACCACTTTGCTGCTCATAAAATAGGTACTCCACTCCAATGTTCGAAGTATTTCCATTTGGAGGATTACCACTAGAAATATTATAATTAGAATTTTCACCCCTTGTTTTCTTTGAAAAACAAACTTCAGCTATGTGGCCTATTTTACTAAAGTTTCGGCAAACTGCTTCTTTAAAAGGACAGTCCTTCTTCCAATGGTGTTTTCCACACCCAGTACATGGCTTGGAAGGCTTTTTCTCCTGTTTAGCGTTTTAATTAGTAGGTTTAGTCGTATTTGCCACATACCTCTTATTTGTTTGTCTAGTAGGCTCATTAGGGCTGCCAGGCCTAGAAGATTTATAGGTATTTCCGTGTTTAGCCTTACTACTGTGACTGCCAAAAGCTCTAGCATCTTTAGCAGCTGCTTCCCTAGCCGCAGCTATTTCTACAGCCAGATTAAAAGTTAGGTACTGTATAGCAGGGACGTGCCCTCTGGGTAGGCAAGGTAGGCAGTGCTTACCCTGAATAAAACTAAAAATATTAAATATAAAAAAGTAAATGATTTTCACTTCATTAATAAATGTTAATTTAATGTATGAAATTCAATGTATAAATTTGTAAATGGATAATATTGTGTTAGAAGCACAATTTCCCCGTGCCTTTCAACCTCTATATATATTAACGCTTGACAATGAAATTTTCCCACGTGCCGTGAGTGGAGCTCCAAGCTGTGACAAATACTGCGCTATATAAGCAGATTTAGTTCTGCTTTTCACTCAGTGTTTTGCCGTTCGGGCACATGGTCGGGTGTGTGGCTGTGCGCGCGTCTGTGTTGTCGTTTGCCTCTGGTGATTGAACTAAATTTTAGACATTTTATTTCAAAATTTAACCCTTTTCAAATATGGACAGTGAGTATCTTAAGAATTTTTCTAAACTGTCTTATGAAGAAAGGTTGAATGTGATTAAAAATGGTAGGCCGACACCGGAACTGAAACAGTTGCTACAGCGTAAAGGAACAAAAATAATCAGAACGTTTCAAACGACGTGGTACAGCAAGAAAGAGTGGTTGTGTAGTTGTGTTACAACAGGTAGACTCTTTTGTTTTCCATGCTTGTTATTTTCCTTATCTAGTGAAAGTGTGTGGATAAGAACAGGATATTGTGATTTAAATAATTTGACTAATGCTTTAAGTAAGCGCGAGAGGTCTGCTGCGCATTATGAAAGTCAAATATCGTTGAAAACATTTGGATCTACACGAATCGACTTGAGCATAGATAAGCAAAAAAAACTTAGCATTGAAATTCACAATAAAAAGGTAAAGGAAAACAGAGACATACTGAAAACATTAATTTCTGCTACTTGCTTTTTGATTAAACAAGAACTTGCTTTCCGCGGTGATAATGAAGATAAATCCTCTTTAAATCGTGGAAACTATATTGAGTTACTGAACTACACTGCAAAATTTGACCAAAAATTAGCACAACATTTACAGACTTCATCCGTGTTTTCTGGCGTTTCTAACAAGATAATGACTTGATTGAAGCAGTAGGCATAGCTGTAGAAAATAATATTAAAGAAGATATCGCAAGATCCCCATTCATTGCTATAGAAGTGGATGAATCGACTGATATTTCAAATACAGCTCAATGTTCCACAGTTTTAAGATATGTATTGGATTCTGAAATTAAAGAGGCTTTCATAGGATTTGACGAACTTAAAGACAGAAGAGCTACTGGTGTAACAGTAACAGAATGCATATTTAAAAATTTAGATAAATACAACTGTGCTGAGAAGCTTGTAGCACAGACATATGATGGAGCATCGGTAATGGCATCGCATTTAAATGGCGTTCAAGCTAAAGTAAGAGAAAAGGCATCATCAGCGTTATTTACCCATTGCTACGCTCACAAGTTGAATCTTGTTCTATCTCAGTCAGCGAAATTTATACCTGAATGTATAATCTTTTTCAAGACCATTGATGGTCTTGCTGCATTTTTCAGTCACTCTACAAAACGAACGCAATTTCTTGATGAAATAGTACATAAACGCATTCCAAAGACTGCACCAACGAGATGGAGTTCTAACTCAAAGCTAGTGCAAACTATTTTACACTATCATAGTGACCTTTGTAAACTTTTCAACAACATTGACAGCAATCCTTTATTGTGGGACTCAGATACTTTAGTGAGGAGTAATGGATTTTATAATTGGCTAACGAAAGATTCAACATACTTTCTTCTCATGGTATATGATAAGATTTTCATTAGAACTGACACACTCTTCAATATCTTACAAACTAAAATTATAGATATTCCATATTGCATTGAAAGAATCAATGAAACAATGAATTCCCTCGAGGGGTCTGCGCAAAAATTTTGATGATATCTATGAGAAGTTTGAAGAATGTTTCAAAGAAAATAACTTGACTGAATCAAAATGTCGTACAAAAGGTCCAATTAAAAAAGAAAGAGAAAGAATATTCTGTCTAATATTGAATGATATACTGCAGCATATGGAAGCAAGATACAGTGACTTCAAAAATTTACAATTTATTTCATTAGTTGATAGTAAAAGTTTCTAAAACTAGCTACAGAAATTGATAAGGATGCACTAGAAAGTTTAGAGAAGAATTATGGTAACTTCTTCGATGTCATAAGATTGAAAACTGATCTAGCTGGAATTTATAGTGCACAAGTGTTCAGGGATAAATCAATTAAAGATCTGCTTGCTTTCATATTTCAAAATGGACTTGAACTAACGTTTCCTGAAGCGGTGAAGCTGTTGCAATTGATTTTAACAATTCCAGCTACAACAGTTTCTGTGAGAGGTCATTTTCAGCTTTGAAAAGAATTAAAAGCTACACCAGGAATAGAATGAAACAGGAAAGGCTTTCATCACTTGCCCTAATTTCAATTGAAAAGGAAAGATTTACTAAAATGGAGCAAAATCCCACTTACAATTTCTTTGAAAAAATTACAGATATTTTTGTTAAACAAAGAGAGAAGAATGGAATTCATCTACAAATAAAGCGGTAAGTAAATATTTGTTGTTGACCAAAAATTAGCACAAATGGTGCGGAAGGGGTTAATTATGCTTAAAATTCATTGGTGGCTGGGGCTCCGCCCCGGAACCCGCTGGGGGAGCTCGCGCCCACCCCAGACCCCCTAGCTTGGAACCGCTCGCTTCGCTCGCGCATTGAGTCTGCCTACCCTGAGTATTTACTCACGGCACGTGCCTGCTGTATAGCTAATAGGGCTCTCTGGGTAGACTCCTCTTTGAGACCCATTACAAACCTATCTCTTAGCATTTCGTCTAATTTGTCCCCAAATTTACAAGTACGGCTATAGGCTTTTTTACCCGCAACAAACTCTGCAATGCTTTCATTCGCAGTCTGATGCCTCGAATAAAATTTGAAACGTTCATAGATGAGAACTACTCGGGGTTTGTAGTGATTGGTTAAGGCCTGTACCAATTTACTATAGGTGCAAGTTTCCGGTGCTTTAGGAGCAACTAGGTCCATAACTCAGGGACTTTTTTAAGGAATTTTTACTAGTGGGCCACTTTAAAAAAAAAAGGGCACATATATCTAAAAAGGGCAGACGACACCAAGTACCTGGCATTTATATTAAAAGATAGTTAGTTAGATAGCAGATAATTATATAAAACTCAAAGGAATTTAAGGAAACACATTACAATAGATGCAATACTAATCACTACCTTATCTTCGGTATCCACAGGTATTCACTATCTATATAAGCAGTAACAATAAAATGAAAACCAACACTAAACATCGAAAAAAGCGAAAACGTTATCTACACTTCCTCTAAATGCACATAAACAATCCCTCTAACTGCCACAGTCAGTCACTCAGCTGATCGCTCCCATTTTCTTCTCAAGTGCATGGGAGACCTTGCCAGAATCAATATTTTTACTCCAAAGCTTAAAATTGACTAGTGGGCCAATAGAATGTGACTAGTGGGCCAAATACAAGGGCAAGTGGGCCATTTGGCCCACTAGTATATATGTTAAAAAAGTCCCTGCCATAACTAAGCCAAACGTTTTAGGGCCTATTATAGTTAAGAAGGCAGGTACTTTCTTAGCATCAGGAATGGAATTTGCCTCGAAAAACAACCTCATCCTAGTGGCATAAGCTTCGAAGTCCTCCCCAGAGTCTTCGTAGTGGCATATATGGCCAATCACTGACATGCTACAACAAAACCGACTTAGGCCAAATAACATGAAGTAGGTTAGGTAAGGTTTAAATTTGATCTAGTTACTCTCCAGTTAGGGCTTTATAGGAAATTGTAATAGGGTTAGGGTTGAGTAGAAATTAGTATTAGAGTTAGGCCGGCGGGACCTAAGCTATAGTATGGTAGCTTACCAACACAAGCAACCAAATCGAACGACCAACACTAGGTTAGGCTACATCCAATTTTCCAAACAACCAAATAAATCCAATAAACCAAATTCAATCCTCGTCGCCAAATGTGATAACGTGGGTGGGTGGGGGTTTACACCCCGTTAGGTATTAGGTTATTAAATAGACAATAAAGGTACTTACAATAGGTTGCTAGCGTCCCACAACCGACCTACTAATAGTCCTACTTTACTAATTTAGAAGCTATAGACATTACCCCTAACTGATATAATAATTAGACAACTTCCTGCTTAAATTAGCCACTTTAGAAACATCACCAAATTTAACTTAGCACCAACGATTTAGTTAGATACAAAAATACATGTGTTTTAGTTCAGCCCAATAAACTAACAGACCGTGTTCCGCTGTTTATCTTTTTGTGTTGCCATTCAGCTTTCTTTTTGTGACTTTCGACTATATATATAGACTGTATATACACACACGTCACCTCATATACCATATTGTTCACATGTCTCTAATAGTACTCTCAGTCCATGGGGAGAGGGTGACAAAAGAACAAGGTCATCAGCATACATTAAATGATTAATTTTTTCCTTTCCAGTAACAACCAGTACGTGCAGTTTTTAGTTCATTGGTAAGATCATCCATGTATATACAGAAAAGATAGTGTGGAAAACTGATACATGTAGGTAGTTGGGAGGTAACGAAAATGGTCCACTGAGTAGGTAGTTAATCTAACAATTATTAAACTCCTTTTATGCCAATAACTGGGTGGATGAAACCAATTGGTTGGCTCACCAGAGTTATTCTCCACATTAGTATTTATATACTGTGTGATAGAGCGTGCTCGGTAATAGATATACATTACCGATCAACCAACCGAAAAAAACCAAGAGGACGCTGGTGGAAAAAGCCGCGGGAAGAAAAAAAGAAGGAACGGGTGAACAAGACGGAACGGAGAGAAGGAAGAGGCTAAGCAACGGAAAAAAATCTCCACCAGCAAGTACTCTCTCAAAAATTGAGCAAAGAGAAGAGGGACTGTCTAATAACACTCAGTAAGTGATCAGTTGTGTTTTTGAACCCAGTTTGGGGACATAATATAAGCTGGGTCAGTAAAATTAGGCCTACATTGTGGTCTAAGACCTAGCATCAACTCATAGTTTAACAAAGGCTAAGGTAAATTACGCTAACCTACAGTAATTTGTTGAGGAATCCTACTGTGGACCTCAATTTACTCTGCCCGCTCTGGACCATTTCCGGAATCTCTAGGCTGAGCCCTACAAGGTTAGGCTTAATCTACTCTATAGTTAGACTGGAGATATTAGGGGTGGGTTAATTGGGGATATAATACAGAGCAAGGCTTAATCTACTCTATAGTTAGACTGGAGATATTAGGGTGGGTTAATTGGGGATATAATACAGAGCATTTTCACAATAGGGTTATAATATACCTCCTTGCCAAATACCATTAGTTACCTTAAAACCTGGTGATACAGTGCTTTTCCATCTTACAAACATGGTCTGCTCTGTATACCAGAATGCAAGCATCCTAAGTATATATTTAGGTACCCCTCGACACAGGAGTTTCTTGAAAAGTTTGTGATGGTTAACTCTATCAAATGCTTATGAAGTTATGATGCATCCAAAAAACAGGAATATACATTGCTACTTGACATCTTGTACTTTAAGATGGCTTCCTTTAGTATATAAATACACATGTCAGTACCATGTTTCACTCTAAAGCCAAAATGATTGTCATAAGTCTGCAAGTAAGTACTTGTCCTATTATAAATGACATATTCTAACACTTTAGAAAGTATACTGGCAAGTGCTATTAGCCTATAATTATTCTTATCACAGATACTAGCACCCTTATTTTCAACAACTGGCAACAATACAACTAACAAAATGAACTGTGGCAAGTACCATGTATCATACAGCTTGTGAAATACATTGCAAGCATAGGTATTATACGAGGGCTACAACACTTTAAATGTTCTGCTTGTATGCCATCTAGGCCACAACTTTTGTTATCATCTAACTTATGAATAGCCTGCCAGATTTCTGAGTCATTAATTAATAGCTCCTCAGAGCGTTCTACATTTAGGTATTTATTTAGTCTATTCCCCCCGAGACAATTAAATAGGGTTTCATAATGATTTTCCTGCAGTTCTGCAGTTTTTTTGCACCATGTACACCCTCTATTACATTTGGCAAGGTAAGATTACTATTGTTAATTTTATTAACCTCCTTCCAGAATTCCCTACTGGAAGTATTGCTGTTGCCTAATTTTCTGGCTAGAGATTCTCTTCGAAGATTCTCTTCATTTTTTTATAAATCTAAAAGCACCCTTGAATCTAGCACGAGTTGTATTTTTCAGTTGGAAGAGTTCCCCCTGCCTAGGTTTCCCACTAGCAACCCATTCCACGAATACATTTTTTGCTAAATCATACAAATCAGCACAGTATTCTGCCCACCCTGGATTGACATTTACTCTTCCTCATTTTTTATTCTTAAAGCTACTTCCACTCGCAGCCTTAATGGTATGTTCAAGCTCACCGTAATACTTATTTAAGAGATCTATATGTTTTACATCATCACAGGAGGGATTCCTACAAGCCAAAGCTTATGCAGGAATCCATACAATCCTTAGTAGTGCATCAGTCTACATTGTACAGTAATCTACCTCAGAGTGACTAAGATTTGACCAATTAACCTTATAGTAATCAGCATTATCACAGTCATTGTCTAAGTCAGGTGCTACCATACAATCAAGCCCTGCTACAAGTGGGATATGATCAGATTTAAATACATCATAAAGTATGGACATGCTATTGGTTATATTATAACCATCGTAGGAGGCTATACACTACAGTGGTCTAACCACGAGTGAGTCCCCCAGGCATCACTAACATAAGTAAATAAGTCATTAGGGAGTAGCAATTTACTGGCAAGTTTGTAGTCGCATGTCTCACGGTAATTGATAAGAAACTTAGCAAAATCCGAACCAGGTTTAGTGATATTGCTGTTAAAATCACCAACCACTACAACATATGAAGAGTCCAGCTCCTCTAGCAGTATATTTAGTTTACAGAGTCTATTTAAAAAATACCTCCTCATTTTCAGCACACTCATAACGCATATAAACATTGAATATATCTACAGTATTTTGTTGTCAATAGTTAGTTTTATGGCTACAACCCACTCATATTCATAACTAATGGGCTCTATAAACCTATCCAGCTGTGAGTGCCACATCATAGCTACACCTCCCTTCCTATTCTGTCTGCCCACAGTAATAACTATACTATCATCATTGAGTGAGTTAGCTATATCCCTGTAGTTAGGCTTAATATTGTTTAAATCTTTGCACTCTTGTTTAGAGAGCCAAGTTTCCTGAAAGCAAGAAATGTCATGTGCAGATTAAAGTTTATTGATCTCACTGTCAGCATTGACTTTGAGGTCTCTACAGTTATAATAATGTTATAATGTTTCAGACCAACAAAGACCCTAGGATCGACTCATGGCTGGTCTACCTAACTGTGTTCGTAATTGTGTATTGTCCATGTCCTCCGTGGTGGCGGAGGGGACCTACAATTTTACGTTGGTTCCGAACCACAAAGCCTTAATTTTACTACCTTAAACTATACCCAATCTATCAACATATGCGTCTAATCGATTTTTAAACATGTTTATAGACGTGCTACTAATTACTTCTACCGGCAAACTATTCCACCTATTTACTATTCTATGCGTAAAAAGTTTTGGAAACTGCTGTCTCGAACCTTCTACTTGTCAACTTACACCCGTTATCTCTAGTCCTATTATATTGAGATATTTCGAAAAAGCTATCTCTATCTACGTTATCGAACCCATTCATAATTTTGAAAACCTGGATTAGATCACCCCTTAGCCTTCTCGTCTCGAGTGTAATCAATTTTAACTCCTTGAGCCTATCCTTGTACGACTTTGACCTAAGCGACGGAATCATCTTAGTTGCTCGTCTTTGAACTCTTTCGAGTTTGTCTATATCTTTTCGCATATGCGGATTCCAAAATTGGATCGCGTACTCCAAATGGGGTCTAACTAATGATTTATAAAGAGGAACTATAATATCGCGCGATTTGTACTAAAAATTCCGAGCTATAAAACCTAACACTGTGTTCGCTTTATTGACCGCTGCTGTACTTTGTTTCGCTACTTTTAAATCACCAGTGACTATAACTCCTAAATCTTTTTCCTGCTCTACGCTTGTTAACTCCTTCCCTGACATACTATACGCAAAATTACCGTTACGCGAACCTATATGTAAAATTTTGCACTTATCGACGTTAAATCTCATTTGCCATGTGACTGACCAATCAACGATTTTATTCAGATCTTCCTGGATTTTACCTCTATCTTCGTCATTAATCGCCCTGCCACCCAGCTTCTTGTCATCCGCAGACTTTGAAATTGTACTGACTAGGCCGACATCTAAATCGTTAATATACATAAGAAAAAGCAAAGGGCCCAATACAGAACCCTGAGGAACGCCACTCGCTACATTAGCCCAACACGACTCCGCTCCATCAACGACCACCCTCTGTTTTCTACCTCGCAACCACTTTTTTGTCCAATTTATTACTACACCCCTGATTCCATGAACCTTAGTTTTTTCAATGAGTCTTTTTGTGCGGTACGGTGTCAAACGCTTTTTGAAAATCTAAATACACTACATCAACTGCCCGATGACTATCGTAAACGTCAACCACACTTTGAAAAAATTCTAAAAGATTAGTTAAGCAAGATTTGTTTCGCCTAAAACCGTGCTGCGTATTTCTAACTAAGTTATGCAATTCTAAGTGTTCGACTATACGATCCCTAATTATTGATTCCAGTAGCTTACCTACAACAGACGTTAAACTGATTAGCCTATAATTTTCTGCCGCACCTTTATCACCTTTCTTAAAGATAGGTGTTACGTTTGCTAACTTGAAATTATCTGGTACGCACCCCTCAGAAATAGACGCATTAAAAATCTTTGTTAGCGACACAAAAATGCTATCTTTTAATTCTTTTAGTTGGGATATATGGAATCCGGGCCCGGTGATTTACGCATTTTCATTTTATCAATATATCGCATTACCACCTCTTCACTAACCACAATATTATCGCTCTCTGTCAACATTTTTCAACGGCCCCAAGACACTTTTTACTGAATTTCTATTATTGACGTATTGAAAGAATCGCTTGGGGTTTTCTTTACCGTCACGAGCTATTGAGATTTCAAATTCGCGCTTGGAGTTTCAAATCGCGCTTGGAGTTTCAAATTCGCGCTTGGAATTTCAAATTCGCGCTTGGAATAGCTACTAACACTGAGTTTGTGAAACTGGGCCATTATTTTTATACACACTATCACTGTTCTCACTGGGTGTCTCCCTGGGATTGCATGGTGGAGTCTGCTTACGCGTATTTTTATGGACTGAGTTTTTCCTGAAGTTCATTTATACCAACTATAGTAGATTCCTTCAGGCCAATCTTCTGACCCCATAAATACAGAGGGGTCCTCACATTCTGCTTTAATGTAGAAAAAGCTGTAGGTATCTGGTCGTTTACTGGTTATTTTGGAGCAGGTAGTCCCAATTTTCGTCATTTCACGCAGGTATTCTGCTAGTTCTGAAGCAGATTTGTCAGGTGGGAAACGGTAGACAAATACATGGGCCTGCCGAAATATTTTCACTGCCTTAAGTGTTGTATTCGTTGCTAGCCCTAGCAGTAGTTCTCTTCTGGATAGAGGGGGGTTTCCAGAGTCCTGTTTCTTTTTCTGACGCAAACCCCTTTAACTAACTGTTGTTCACCCATGCCCTACATTCTGCTCACCAGGGTGACTAGCTACCGAGCAGATTTGAATAGTCCCTTGAGGCATGGCCACATTGCTAATGGTCTCAGTAGCATTGTCTTCTGTTGTAGTTAATTTGTTGTTTGTTTGTGTTGGAGATTCATCATATGTCAGACTTTGCAGTTCAGGGTAGATACGTACTACCTGCTGCCCAGTTAGGATGGTTGTTCGTGTTCGTACAAGTTTTTATGTCATTGGAATTTTCTTTCAGAACTTGAGAGTAAAGTACCTTACCGTTTTCTCCCTCCTCTAGTTTGTATATACAAGTCTGCTGAGCTGTGAGAGAAGATGGCGTAAGAATAGGAGCGGCAAGCCTCCTGTCCTGACGATCACTATGCTGTTCGTGGTCAGGGCCGCCGAGAGCTGCCACGGGCCCCGGGGAAGGATTGGTATATGGGGCCCCCTGTTTACTCAGTATTTTATTATGAATGTTTTTTGTGTACATAACAAGCAAACTGATTATATGTCCAAGTCACTATTCAAAACATACAATATGAATAAACAACTCAGAAGAAAATGACCTTTTTTTTTTTCGAATCAATTATATTAATTCTATCACCATACAATTTACAAATGCAGTACCAGTCCATGCAGGCAAGACAATTGTTTACTGCAAGATTTTCATAATTAAAAGTGTACTTTCTTTGCCTTCTCTCTAGCAAAGTGGTAAATGATTCTGATGAAATTTAAAGTACAGGCTAACTGACTTTCAATTACAATGGTTCCCAGATCTGTCAGTCGGTCTTGGGCATTGGTGGACCGCAGATAATATTTTATCTGTTTCAGTTTAGTTTGACTGTGATAATCTCTGTAAAATGTATGCTCATTAATTATATTTTCTCTGTTATTTAATTAGTATTAATCTCTCGGTGGGCCTGTGCATATATATATATATATATATATATATATATATATATATATATATATATATATATATATTATAACTGCAAACACGCAGTATAATTAACGTAAAGAACGACGCTTTGTATAGGAGAATAATCCGCGCAAGATGAGAGCGAAAGAACGAAACAAATGAAAAAATGAGGTAACCACCCGGGAATCGAACCCGGGATCTTCCGATTGCCGGTCAGATATGATAACCATTACAGCACGGGCCTCACTCAATCAAATGCCGTAATTCCTCTACATGCGCGCAGAAACCAATGCCCCAAAGGGGCACCTCCCGCATGCCGTAACATTATATACATTATAACTGCAAACACGCAGTATAATTAACGTAAAGAACGACGCTTTGTATAGGAGAATATTCCGCGCAAGATGAGAGCGAAAGAACGAAACAAATGAAAAAATGAGGTAACCATATGAAGTATGCTGCGTGTTTGCAGTTATAATGTATATAATGCAGTGGTGGGCACGCGCAACGATTTTTGTAGCGCCGCAACCGCAACCGCAACTCTGCTGAAATAGTTGCGCCGCACGCGCAAGCGCAACCCTTTTCAAAAAGTTGCGCCGCAAGCGCAAGCGCAACCAAAAATGTTGCGCCGCAAGTTGCACCGCGCGGCGCAACTGCCCACCTTTGATATAATGTTACGGCATGGGGGAGGTGCCACTTTGGGGCATTGGTTTCTGCGCGCATGTAGAGGAATTACACATATATATGTGTGTGTGTGTGTGTGTGTGTGTGTATATAATGTTTCAGACCAACAAAGACCCTAGGATCCACTCATGGCTGGTCTACCTAACCTTGGTTGTAGATGTGTATTGTGCATGTCCTCCGTGGTGGCGGAGGGGATCTACAATTTTACGTGGGTTCCGAACCACAAAAACCTTAATTTTACTACCTTAAACTGTACCCAATCTATCAACATATGCGTCTAATCGACTTTTAAACATGTTTATAGACGTGCTACTAATTACTTCTACCGGCAAACTATTCCACCTCTTTACTATTCTATGCGTAAAAACGTTTTTGGCAACTGCTGTCTCGAACCTTCTACTTGTCAACTTACACCCGTTATTTCTAGTTCTATTATATTGTGATATTTCGAAAAAGCTATCTCTGTTTACGTTATCGAACCCATTCATAATTTTAAAAACCTGAATTAGATCACCCCTTAGCCTCCTAGTCTCGAGTGTAGTCAATTTTAACTCCTTAAGCCTATCCTCGTACGACTTCGACCTAAGCGACGGAATCATCTTAGTTGCTCGTCTTTGAACTCTTTCGATTTTGTCTACATCTTTGCACATATGCGGATTCCAAAATTGGATCGCGTATTCCAAATGGGGTCTAACTAATGATTTATAAAGAGGAACAATAATACCGCGCGATTTGTACTCAAAATTCCTAGCTATAAAACCTAGCACCTTGTTCGCCTTATTGACCGCTGCTATACTTTGTTTCGCTACTTTTAAATCACCAGTGACGATAACTCCTAAATCTTTTTCCAGTTCTACGCTTGCTAACAACTTCCCTGACATACTATACGCAAAATTACCGTTACGCGAACCTATATGTAAAATTTTGCACTTATCGACGTTAAATCTCATTTGCCATGTGACTGACCAATCAACGATTTTGTTTAGATCTTCCTGGATTTTACTTCTATCTTCATCATTAATTGCCCTACCACCGAACTTCATGTCATCCGCAAACTTTGAAACTGTACTGACTAGGCCGACATCTAAATCGTTAATATATATATATATATATATAAGAAAAAGCAAGAGACCCAGTACAGAACTCTGAGGAACGCCGCTCGCTACATTAGCCCAAGACGACTCCGCTCCATCAACGACCATCCTCTGTTTCCGACCTCGCAACCACTCTTCTATCCAATTTATTACTACACCCCTGATTCCATGAGCCTTAGTTTTTTTCAATGAGTCTTTTGTGCAGTACGGTGTCAAACGCTTTACGAAGATCTAAATACACTACATCTACCGCCCAATAACTATCGTAAACTTCAACCACGCTTTGAAAAAATTCTAAAAGATTAGTTAAGCAAGATTTGTTTCGCCTGAAACCGTGCTGCGTATTTCTAATCAAGTTATGCATTTCCAAGTGTTCGACTATACAATCCCTAATTAATGATTCTAGTAGCTTACCTACAACAGACGTTAAACTGATTGGCCTATAGTTTCCCGCCGCACCTTTATCGCCTTTCTTAAAAATACAGTAGGTATTACATTTGCTAACTTGAAATTATCAGGTACGCACCCCTCAGAAATAGACGCATTAAAAATCTTTGTTAGCGGCAGTGGCGTACTAAGGGGGGTACGAGGGTGACAACCAGGAGTGGGGTGCCATCGGGAGAGTTGAAATACCAGTACAAGTTTTCAAACCAAATGAAAAATTCGCCAAAGTAAGAAAAAAGTTTTAAAATGTTCAAGCTATTACGACAGCTTAATGTTAATTTCCACTATAAAATACATTTTTATTTTTATTGGCAATACAAAATTTACAAACGAAAAATTAAATATTTGATAAAAATTACATCGAAAGGCGAACGTTTGTTGACGTTTTAGTCATCAGTTTGTTGAGCATAGCCAGCTGGCTGCAACTGACATTCCAAGTCTTGTTCACTTGACACTGTGACTCCACATACATGAGGTATGTTTCATTAAATAATTATGATAAAGTATAAAGTGCTGGTGTTTATAACAATATCATGGTACTTATACCAGTGTCCAGTAATTTTTGACAGTGGTATCATAGTGATGTTTAAGTATTTATAAATGCATCGTCGTGATGTTATAATAAATGCATCGTCGTGATGTTATAGAAACTCATGTTTATGAATGGTGGTCCCTGTGACTACTGGTTATCAGTAAAAAGAGACAGGAAAGTCACACTTTGCACTAAACTTTAGACTTGACTTTTTTCCCACAACCATGACTACTGAAGTAACGATGATGTGTATGACTGAGTGAGTTTTTTCCTGATGACTATGTGGTGATCTTACGATGGTGGTGGTGATATGACTGCATGATTTTTTTTTAATGCAACTACATGGTGATGTTAAGACAGAGAGGGTGATGATGTGACTGCATGGAGATGTGTTAATGCTTACATAGTTAATATAGTAAACACCGTTTCAGATTTACATCAACAACTACAGTACTATTATATACTGAATTAGTACTAATGCTTATTGGCTTAGTCAAGTTCAACAATTTTACAATGTCCACCGTAGTATCATTGTATATTTAATATGTTGTTAATGCTTACTGCTTATTAAATAATAATATCAATTATAATAGCTAGCGTTATGCCATACTATATTGAATTAGTGTTAATGCATTGGCATTGATAAATAATTAATTGTCTCTGCTTGTCTGGGTTGATAATAATCTGATAACTCAATGGGTATCTGGTTGGAAAAAGTTTGAAAATCACTTGTTTGAAGCTTTTCTGTTGTAATAAATTTATTTTACTTCTTTATTTACTGGATATACTGTTAATTTTCATTTTGTCAGTGGTCCTTCTTTTCAGTCTCAACTCATCGATGGGAAGTGCTGATGGAGAATGTAGGCATGACAGTCAAAAGACTTTCCCAGACAAGATGGAAAGTTCATTATGACGCTGTGAAACCAGTGAAGGCAAATTTTGAAAAGCTGACCTTAACCTTTGAAGTACTGTGCGATCCCAAAGAAAATGTGGACACAAGAGGATCAGCTCAGATTTTGCTGTCTGCTGTATGTGATTTCTCTTTTTTGAGTTACCTTTCTTTCTGGTGTGAAGTCCTGGAAGAAATTAATCTCACGCAAAAGTATTTGCAAACAGTTGGAATCAGCCTTGAAAAGTGCATTGTGAAGATCCAAGCTCTAAAACTGTTTCTTGAAGAAGAACAGAAGAAGAACTTCGGAAGTATATTCCAAATTTGACTCAGATTTTCGATGAATTCTCTGATGAAGATATCAGTGTGGAAATTGGACGACTTCGGAGGCATTTGGAAGCTGCCAAAATCAGCGTTGAAGAGGCAAAGAAATGGACAGCATTGCAGTTTCTGGAGTTTATTGTGAAATGGGATTTTTTGTGAATCTTTGCCAAGCTTGTCACTGTGTTTGAGATTCTTTTTGACTGTCTGTGTGTCTATTGCTTCATGTGAAAGAAGTTTTTCCAAATTGAAATTGATAAAAAATTTCTTTCGCTCGACCATGAGTCAGACAAGATTGACAAATCTGGCTTTACTTTCAATTGAACATGAATATGCAAAGAAGGTGAATTTTGATGAGGTCATTGATCAATTTGCAGAAATTAAGGCTCGAAAGCAGAGACTGTGAATCCTCTCTATTTACCTTTGAAGAATAGGCTGAGCGTTGAGACTGGATTTCCTGTGTTTTTTGTATAAAATAAAATGCAGTATTACCGATTCACTGAATTTTTAATGTCCTGCATTTCTCTTATTTCCAATTTGCTTATGACAGTACTGTACTGTTTAAAAATCTACTTACAAACATAATATATTTTTCTGTATGTTTAAATTTTAAAATTATTTATGGGGGGTGCCAAAGGAAGGATCCGCCCGGGTGCAAAATAATTTAGGTACGCCCCTGGTTAGCGGCACAACAATGCTATCGTTTAATTCTTTTAGTTGTATGGGATATATGGAATCCGGACCCTGTGATTCACGCATTTTCATTTTATCAATATAGCGCATTACGTCCCTTTCACTAACCACAATATTATCTGAAGTATTGCCATTGTCAAAAGGTATTATGTCTATGACCGTAGGAATATTCGTTACATCTTATATTGTAAAAACTGACGTAAAAAATTCGTTTAGGAGGGTAGCCATTTGCTTGTTTTCAGAAACTAGATCTCCGTCAAAATTTTTCAACGGCCCCAAGACACTCTTTACTGGATCTCTATTATTGACGTATTGAAAGAATCGCTTGGGGTTTTCTTTACCGTCACGAGCTATGTAGATTTCAAATCACGCTTGGACTTTTTTATTACGCTTTTCGCTTCACGCCTTAGCGATATGTAGTTGTTTCGTAACCACAAATTATCTTTATCGCACTTATGTAGCCTATAAGCCCTATCTTTACTCTTTATAATATCCCCTACTCTAGACGTAAACCACAAGGGCTTGTTATTTACATTCGCACGCTTAATCTTGTACGGTACACATTCCTCATTTATAGTCCTAAATATTGTTTCAAACGATTCCCACATTATTTTTGCGTTGGAGATCCCCATTACGTTTTCCAAATTGACGTGTGACAATTCATTTCTAAATTTACAAAAGTCTGCGTACTGGAAGTTAGGAATTTTAGTCGAGTTAGCTGGTTTCGAGTGACTTACTGAGAGGACAAACTCTACCACAGAGGCGTACCGAAGGGGAGTGCGACAGGGGCGATCGCCCCCCCCCCTCGAGCTAATAAATTATTTTTTTTATTATTTTTACGTATTTAATTTACATATTCAATTCAATATTTTACATATTTAATTTAATTATTATTTATTTATTTTTATTAATTATTATTTTGATTATTTTTACGTATTTAATTTACATATTCAATTAAATATTTTACATATTTAATTTCATGCGCCAATCGAAAAATGTTAGCTAGCTTTCTAGCGATTTTGTGTTTCATGAATACTGCGTCATTTTTCATGGCACCTGGCAACCGCAGTTTATCGATTTTTGTTTACATTCATTTTAATATTTAGTTTGTGAACTTTCTAAATTTCGATAATTTTAAGTATTGATTAAAACTTTGTTGTATGAATGTGTGTGTGGTGATCATGTGAAGGCCGCTTGGTCTCAAACATGTAACTAATAAATGAAATGAAACATTAAATGTTATTTTTATTTTCACTTTTACGGTGGATAAGCCTTTTGTCAGAGATCCCATTGGTTGGGTATAGGGGCGTACACAGCATTTCTTAAAGGGGGGGGGGCACACACACACACACACACACACACAATATATACTGTGCATATATATATATATATATACACATACACACACCTCATTTTTCATTTGTTCGTTCTCCCTCCTCATCTTGTGCGGAACGTTCTTCTATACAAGCGTCGTTCTTTACATTAATTATACTGTGTGTTGTTTGCAGTTAAAATGTGTATATATATATATTATATCATCAATTTTGAGCTCACACACACACACACACACTATATATATATGCAATAAAGTCACAGAACAACACGTGCTCTTTTTAATAAGCAAAGAACATAGGGAAAAGGAAACACGAAATCCGAGCGCTTTCGTGATTATATTCACATCTTCAGGGACAAGAATATATCACGAAAGCTCAAAATTGATGATGATTGATTTGGAATCAAAATGAATTGCATCTTCGAAGGCTTCAGTTGTATTTTATTTCCAATTTATGGGCAAAGAATTAAATTTGCACAAATTAATCGTACGTATAAAGACATATAAACGTTCCTAAGCCAGCCAAAAGTTTTGAGTTAATAACATGTCCTGGTAACAATGAAATAACTGAAATTCTATATGACAAAGATTTTTTTGTGGTGAATGTTGCAAAGTTATTGATTCTTTTAAATTTCTTTTTCAAATATCTTTAATGAAAGTAGTATTAATTTTTACAAGGGGGGTCCTATGCCCCCCTTATGTACACCACTGGTGGGTATAATGTAAATAATTTTGCTTTAGCAATCTCTATCTCTTCACCACTATAATGTTTTTCACATAATGTGATTATCGTGTCAGTGGGTAATAAGTAGGGCAGTCAAAAGTTGACCGAAAAAATTAAGAAAGTTGACCTTACGAATTGAAAAAATTGACTTATAAAGTTGCCTTTACTTTCAATAATAAAAACGATACTTTAATTACTTATTCTTGCTCTTCTACATCAGTTGACCGATTGTGGTAAATTATGAAGTATTTGCCGACATTTTCTGGCAAAAAATTGCGATCCTTACTTAATAATTTATTAAGCATGGAGAAAGATCTCTCTACAGCGGCAGTTGTTGGTTGACATTGCAAAAGCTGACCATAAACTGTTGGTGAGATTTCAGGTCTACTGAGGTTAATTATTTCACAAATACCATTTGTTTTGAGTCTTGTTTCAATGTATTGTTTGACTGAACACATATCTTCGCCAAGGTTGATAGAAGAAATGGTTTCATATGCCTCTCTAATGGTGCAATCAGATGCTTCCATCCTAGTCACTAAGCTAGCAATCAAACTATAATTCATTTTGATTGACATTAGTTGCTTTGGCAGTTTTTCATTAGCAACACTCTCTTTAGCCTTCTGAACAATGATTCCTTCATCTTCAAAATTTTCCACAATTGTCTTCACATTTGGAAAATTGTCTGCATAATAAAAAGCAGCGTTCAGCCAGCTTGCCCAACGTGTTACAATCGGTTCTGGAGGAGTTCCTATTTCAGCAAACAATTCCTTCCTTCTTTTGTTTTTAAGAGTAGAAGCCTTGACACATGCAATTAAAGTGTCAACATCACTATAAAATGCTCTTATTTGCATCGCACAATTATGTAACAGATGCGCAAGACACGTTACATGGAAAAGTTTTGGAAAAAGTTGCTTGAGTGTCGCTCCAGCTGACACCATGTAACGAGCTGCATCAGACAGAAGTAAACAGAAATTTTCTCTTGGTATCTCGAATTCTTTTACAGTATCGTCAATCTTGTGTATGACAGTTCGTGCATTAACATTTCCAAGAAGAACATCGCACCTGATTAAATATGTTTTCTTGGGAACATCAATAGATCCAGCAAGTATGTTCAAATATTTTGAGCCCCTTACTTCACTTTCATCAACAATTAGGAAAACTAATTTACCCTCTAGCAAATGTTTTATTCTACTTAACTCGCTTTCTGCCTGTTTCATTGCTATTGATCTGCAAGTTGACACGCAAGGCACTGCTACACCTAATTCAGAGAACAATTGTTTCACATGAGGGTTGCTCAACTTATGAAGAGGTATGTTGGCTGACAGAAATGTAGTCACAAGTTTTTCCGAAAAATCTGAAGACTTGTACTTTAAAAGAGTTTGCGTCTTTTCATTTCCCACATTTTGGTCTATACCACGCTGGTGCTTTTGGGTAGAACGATGTTTATCCACAAAAAAGGATTTGTCATGCTTGACCACAACACAACAAATCTGACAGTATAGCTCATTTTTTCCTGAACAAATGAATTCATTAGGATATTTTGCAATTATAGCGCGCACTTTAGCAATAGAACTAACTGCAACTTTTGGCATTTTAAATATCTGAAATCAAAAGAAATCGAAATCAGTGAAATCGCAAATCAGAAAAAATCACAAATCAAAAATGGTAACCAGTAACCACAATACATACAACACAACCACATCCAAAACCAGAACGGACATAACTGAATAAGACAAATACGAGCAGCGAAGTTAGTTAACCAAAAAGATGCCAATTTTTAGTTATTTTAATTATTTATTCCAAAAAATTGACTTTATTTACCTCACTCTAATAGACAGAGTTTATTTCCACGACAGTTTCGACGCCCACTGGCATCCTCCTCGGGTGGATACAGAAACACAAATGAAACAAAACAAGAGGGAAAAACAGTTCAGGGATCGACCGTTAAGAAATTCGCACCTAGGTTAGATTCCATTCTCTCGAGACAGGAGGGGCATTTTCATTAAGTACATTCGCACAAATTTTTTAAAAACTATCTTCCTGTTCTAAACATACAGATTCTATTATTTTTACATAATTATTACATTTATAATTAAATTTATTACATTTAATATTGCATAATTATTAATTACAGAAATTATAAATTTATTATTACATTGGTTATTACATTGTTGTTTATTATACAGAAATTATAAACTGAAAAACGAATGAAAAAAGGCGATTAGGAAATAATCCAGAGACCATTGAGAAATTCGCACCTAGGTTAGATATCGTTCTCCGAAACCAGAAGGGCATTTTATTACAGGGTCAGCTTATAACTACATTTCCACAAATTAAAAATATCTTCTTGTTCTATACATACAGATCCTAATGTTTTGACATAATTACTGCATATATTTATTTCCACATTAATTACTTCCATTATTACATTTACTAAAAGCGAGTAAGGAAACATTCCAATCCAGAGACACACACTTAGGTTCGAACACGTTCCCACGACTCCGTAAGGGATTTATTGACCAAGAATCTCATTAAAGGGTCTAACTTATAAGTACCTTCGCACAAATTAAAATTATCTACTTTTTCTATACACACAGATTCTATTATTTTTCTATTATTTTTCTTTTCTTTTCTTAACGGTCGATCCCTGAACTGTTTTTCCCTCTTGTTTTGTTTCATTTGTGTTTCTGTATCCACCCGAGGAGGATGCCAGTGGGCGTCGAAACTGTCGTGGAAATAAACTCTGTCTATTAGAGTGGGTTTTTATTCTCATATTTTGACCTTCACGTAAAAAAGTGAAGTTTTTTGCATTTTTTATTTACCTCATTGCTATTTTTTGACCTAACAGGTAAAGTTGACTTTTGGTTGACCTATTAACTTTGGTAATATACCCCCTACCAGGTGTTTTTATTGCATTTTCAGTCGTTTCAGCGAAAAGTGCCCCATAGGAAACAATTTGACTTTATTGACTTTTGACCGCCCTAGTAATAAGTCAGTCTTCAAATTAATGAAACACAAAATGTTGTTGATAATGTTAGAAAATCTAGAAGAAGAGCCATTGTTGTCCCAAGGCGATATGATGACTAAGCTGATTGATGCAGCATTCAGTTTGGTTGTTTAGATACAAGATTGTTGCATCGTGCAATGGTGCAGTAGGGCATATCATACTCTGGGTTCAGGGTTGAAATTTTGGAAAAACAAAGTGGCTAATATGTATTCCTATGTAAAAATTAATTCTAAGATGGGTTTATTATTTTCAACTTTTCCGAAAAATCTCATTTTCATGGTCAAAATCGCGATTTTCTGATTTGAAGGCTGCCTAACGCAGCCTCAGGGCACCCAAACCAAAGCGCGCAGCTGTTCTGCATATGATTTAGTATAAAAGCTGCTTTTCTGACTTCATCCTTGCTTTCTTGCGTGTTTCAACACCTCTGGGTGCTGAAAAAGTGTTTAGATTTCACGTAAAACTTCAGAATTTTAAGTTTTTCTTCAAAGAATAGGCGCGGCTTACCAGCTCTACTCTGATCGAGTAGCGGGAGACTTGCCACCTCCACGTGTAGGTTTACACGCCTGTTCTTCCTGGATCCCTGAAAAGGGTGGCCTCATAAGATCTTATATTATGATCTTATGAGGACTTTCAGCTCTTATGAGCATTAACGATGGCTTCAGCCTCTTCATCAGCCACTCGAACCTGAAAAGCTCTTAAGTATGTCCTGCTTCGATCTGAACAATGGGAGCATTTCTCGATGGTCTATCCTGGCTCTCACCCACCCATCTCTCCTCTCGTGACCGTACACAGCTTGGGAAGCAGTTGAGACTTCCTGTACAGCTCTCTCGCAGGACTGAGTATGAACAGAGAAAGCGTCCACTTTGAGTGGAGTTTTCCTGAGATCCTCGAGCTCAGTCAAGGTCATCCTGCAGGTGAAAATAGGCTCGTAAATATTCTCTGATTCCCAGTTGATGAGATCCTCAGGTAAAGTGGCTTACAGATTGACTTTGGGATTTTTATGGGGCCTCACTGTCGTATCACCAAAGTCTCTTCCTTCTCTGATCTTCTCTATCTGGCTCACAGCAAAAGCTCTCTGATGCTTATCCTCACTGCACAGGAATGAAGCCAGGATGTTCTCAGGATGTGTGTGGTAAGCTCCTCTTATCACTGCAGCAGAGATGATGTTCCTGACCTCGTTAGTCAGGTTCCTCAGCAGCCTCAGGCTTGAAAAAACGTGTGCAGGACCAAATTTGAGGTGGTGCTTCACTTTGATGTCGTAGTACATTTTGAAGTAGAAGTTAAGGCAGAACTTCACGAGGAACCTCGAGCCTCCTCAACACCTCCCCCTTCAGTCCGTGCTCCCTCATCCACAACAGCAAGATGGCCTGTGCAGTAGTGAGCCACTTGGATTGGTTCAGAGGTCCGCACTTGAGACCAGCCAACTGTGGACTGAGACTTCCAGACTTGATGGCTTTGATCAGAAGATAGCAGTTGAGCTGGTCTGTGGAGAGAGATTTTACTATCTTTACTGGCAGCTCTATGATATCTTCAGTTCCTTCCACTGGCTTGAAATTGAAGTTGAACTCAAGTTCATTCACTTTCTCAAGAATTTTTCCAATAGACCCACTGAAGCCTGACCGGGGAGTTACAGGGCCGTCCAGCTTGATGATTAAGTGCCTCAGGGGGAGCTCGTTCACATGGAGCTGACAGATTATCCAGTGGCACTTGCGACCCAGCATCCTCTCCAATAGGGCTATGGCGCCTCCAGACCACCCCATGTTGGTGTTGGTAGAGTCTCCTCCAATCATTACAAGGCTCTCGTCAGCTCCGTGATCCAGAAGCCACTCATGCAGGCCCTGAGCGATCTTATGAGCAGGCTTTTCTCCTTCCTCAGGTTCCTCGGGAGTGAAATGGAAGAGGTACTTTCCTTGAGGCTCCCACGTGATAGTGTAATGCTCCTCGATCACTTTGCCAGGATGAAATCTCCCTGTCACTTCGTCATATTTCAACACCTTTGTGTTCCTATCCTGTTTGCCATCAAAGAATATCCAAGAGATCTCCTCCTCCTCTGACCTCTGCGTGAGAGCTTCAACTGATGAGGCCATTACTTCCTCCTTGGCCCTCCAGACTTTCATGCCATCTATGGCCAAGTAAGCCTTGTCTTTGGAAAGATGACCGTCCTTGATGAGGTCGTTCAGGAAGCCAGTGGCAACTGCAGCTGCCGGAACATTTGCCACCCTGTACCTCAAATCTGCTGAAGCTGTCCCTTGGATCTTCATGTAGTTTCGTGTAGCAGAAGTTGAGTTTCGGCAGGTACTTCAGCGGGAACGTCCATAGGAGCTTCAGTAGCCTCAGCATTGCCAGAGGCTTCTTTTGCAGCTTCTTCCAAGTTTGGCTCTTCGTCCTCCTCAAAGTCTTTCATGAAAAGCTCCTCATTAGTAGCCTCCTCTTTCTTCTTCCTCTTCACAGCAGAAGCTTCTTCAGCCTCCTTCCTCTTCGCTGCTTTGATCTGTCTCCTGCTGTCTTCGAAGTCTACAGAAGACATCTGGATTCCTGAAGCTTCGGAATCCAGCCACTGAAGGTCCAGTTTAGGAATCTTCACCTCCAAAGGACAGTTACAGTTCACATGGGCCTTGAGGGAGCATCCTGAGCATCCACTCCCCTCTGAGCCGCACAAGAAGATCTGATGCTTGCAAACGCAGACTTCACAGAGTTTATCCAGATCAGCCATCCTCTTCTCCTGGGTAGCAGACTTAACTCTCCCGTTCACAACGTCTGTCATCTCCTTCCATTTCAACAAGATCTTATATGAAAGCGATTTTTCCGTGATTGTCACAGGCGGGAAGAACTTTACATTCGACTTCCTCCACTGAGTCATCACGAGTGAAGCCAGCTCGTCAGTCATCTCTCGGATAGGGTATTTAGACCTTTGGATGTCATGAATGAGGAACTTTTCCTCCTGCAGACGAATCCCTCTCTGAAGAACGGCTCTCCAAGTCGGCACCTCGCTGGGAATGAACTCCTTCCCCGGGCCCACAACATCCGAGAGCTTTGAACCTGACATTTTCCTGGTTTTGGGGGCAGATTCGGCCATCACGTCTAGTCGGTACTTATTCTCGCTCTTGTCCAATCTGTGACAAATTCATATCAGTATGTTTAGTGTTCTTTCGCCATAAATATAGACAAGGAATATAATTTTTGGTTATAATCAGGGTTGCCAACCGGCATTTTTAATTACCAAATTAACCTAAATTTTATAATGAATATTTATTTTGGTAATAGAAACTGAATTTGGCATTGCAAATTTAATTTAAAATTCGTAATAATGGTGTAACATAAGCTTGACCTTTTGTCATTCAGTACCATTTAGTTTTAGCGTAGGTTCATTTTTTTACGTGAAATATGCATAGGAGGTATATGTAAGCATTTTTAGCAATCTTTTTTTTGTAAGAACATTTCTAAATGAAATAATTTATGTGTCCATTAGTCAACAAAGGTCTAATAAGGTAATTAGTGGGTGGTAGTTAGTACTCTCTCTCTCTCTCTCTCTCTCTCTCTCTCTCTCTCTCTCTATATATATATATATATATATATATATATAATATATATAACAATACATGAAAAATTCATTTCATATATCCAATTGGACACACGTGTTATCATAGACAGAAAATCACCCTATGAAAACTTTGTGTCCGTTTCGAAACGAACTTTGAATAAAGCCTTTTCTTCAGTCATTAAAAATATTACTTAAACAAAGTAAACAGGGAACTTCCTTAATACTTCTAGAATGAAATTATAGTCAAAACAAATATAATGATGGTGATTAAACTTAGGAAAATTACAAAAAACACTTACCGAAAAAAATGGTGTCCACTCACTTCTACTTTACAATTATAACTGGCGTAATTGCTCAGAACCATCTATTGAGAGAATGTTGAACTTCGCCTTCTGTGTCCAAATGGTTACAAAGATTCAAATGGAGTAGATTTTTTTTCTTATGTATGTATGTCTTAAACCAGTGTAAGAGTTAAGCAAAGTTAATTTGTCTAAATGGCAACAAATTACGACAAAGAGTTAAAAATATGAGGTTGTGTTTAACTGAATATTCGGTATTTCAACATAGAACAGAAAACCGCAATTTTGAACATGATAACGCGATTTTTGGGAAAAGTTGCAGAAAAGAAACCCCTCAGAATTAAATTTTACATAAAAATACATATTAACCAGAGTGAAATTCGGACTCGGAAAAGTATGATATGCCCTACTGGTGCGTCCTTTCTACTCGTTTGTTGAATGCGGCACTTACAGGGCGTGGTATTATAGAGCTCTCTCTTGCAATTCAATTTGGTTGTTGAGATAAAATTGTTGCATCGTGCAATGGTGCAGGTTGTGTTGTTGTTGCAAGGTTTAGAAAGAAGACCATAAATAGTGCCCCCTTTTTATTTTCTTAATTTTATGCAACTGAGGCCTAAGTTAGGCCCACATCGAATCAGCAACACTGTGGTAGGGCCTAATAGGACCTCCAAGTCCGTAAGTTTTGGTCTAACTCAACTTGGGCTGTAGTTAAACTGGCCCTTCAGAGCTAGGCCGTTCAGGGCTCAGCTGGGATTCTGAACCCAATAAAAATAAAATATAACATGTTCCTTCGAAACCGAACTCTAGCCAAAGACTGAGTCAGTGACTATTTTTCGGCAAAGTTCTGATTGTGTAAATTGTAGCCCAAGTTAGGCCTGTCGGGTTGAGCATAAAGAGTTAAGGTCCCAGGGTAGAAAGTTTGGTCGCCCAATTGCGAAACTTGGCCGCTAGTCTGTCGTTGTTTTGGGCCTACATTTTTACCGGTTTGGTTAGTTTTGGTTCATTGTT
Organism: Bathynomus jamesi; assembly: GCA_023014485.1. NCBI lineage: Eukaryota > Metazoa > Arthropoda > Malacostraca > Isopoda > Cirolanidae > Bathynomus > Bathynomus jamesi. Next base: position 158,677 of record JAJOZX010003877.1, read on the forward strand.
CGTAGGCGAAGGTTGCAGACTTCAGTGCGCCAGTTACTTGGGTGGAAAATTTAGTATTCCATACTGGTGGTTGGTCAGTACCCCAACCAAGCAATTCACTTTATTTGAAAAAAGGCAAAATTTGAGTTTGATCAATTTGGTTAAGTATTTTTGCCAATTCAGCTTATTTGGCATTGAGCCCAATTGTTGTTTGCGTTGAAGATGAGTGCAGCTGAATTGAACAAGTTTAGAAAAAGGAGAAGCACCTACAAAGGTCTAATTACAAAGGTCATTGCCACTATAGATTCTCCCATAGAGCAAAAGGATTTAAGCTTAGTGACTGCGCAGCTTTCCATATTAGAAACTAAAAAGGTTGCTCTAAGCGAAGTAAATGTTAAAATTGAGGCTCTTATAGTAGCGGATGAAATAGAAAATAACATAATTTACTTTGAAGAGATTAATGATGACATAATTAAAGTATGCCACAGAGCAAAAGAGTTTAGCAGTTTAGTACAGTTAGAGACCAGGTCTAATAATGAAACACAACCTTCAACAAATGGTGTTTGTGAAGTTAAGGTTAATAGATCTGCAGTTCAAATACCGAGGCCTGTACTCAAAACATTTTCTGGGAGAATTCAGGAATGGCAAGGATGGGCAGACAGTTTTCAATCAGCAGTTCATTCTAGTCAAGTGTTAAGTGCGGTGGAGAAGTTTAATTATTTGCAATCCCTCTTGGAAGGGGAGGCAGCAAAGAAAATAGCAGGATTAGCATTAACAGAGGCTAATTATATCGTGGCTTGGGATATATTAAAGGAACGGTTTGGTAAGCCAGAGATCTTAATTAAAAGCCACCTCCGTGAACTTTTAGCTATACCTCCTGTTAATAATCCCAATAGTGACAAGGAGTTACAGCAGTTATATGATGAATTTGAAGTTAGAACTAGGTCCCTGGACAACTTGGGTGTAGGAATTGAAAGGTATGGTATAATGTTGGTCACTACACTGGAGTCTAAATTGCCTAGCTCAATTTTGTTTGAATTAAGTAGGGGACACTCTACGGAACATGTGTACATCCCCCTTCAGCAGATATTAAGTCTTTTAGGGCACAGAATTAGCAAAACGAGAGGGAATTGAGTTTGCACAGTGGGATGTTAAACAAGGGGACAAAAGCAGTCACAGCACCAAAGGTTCTACAAAACGGAATAGCCCAGGTACAGTGTCAGCTCTACATGCATCCTCTGAGAATAAATTAAAGGGAATCAAGGAATGCATATTTTGCGAAGGCAACCACAAGTCATATAAATGTGAGGTGGCGGAGGCTTTACCTTTTGAGGAGAGAAAGGACAGGGTAACCAAGTCCACAGCATGTTTTAAATGTTTTTTGAAAGGTCACAAGGTTTTGTAAGTTTAAAATTTTGTGCAAAAAATGCTATGGCTGGCATCAGCCATTATTGTGTGAAAACACTCCTAGTAGGCCTACCCCAGAAGTAGAGACATCAGTGGCACATGCCACTGCTATGAGAGGGAGTAAAATTAAAGGGGGATTATTGTAAACAGCTACAGCATTATCAATTGGAATGATGGAGAAGCTACTGTAAGAGTGTTGTTTGATCGTGGTAGCCAGTGTAGCTTTATTAAGACCAGAATTTCCAGAAATTTGAAGCTTAAAGAATTTAAGAGGGAAAATTTAAGAATTTCTGGGTTAAGGGGTTCTGGTTAAGGGGTTGTTACCACAAAGTCCCACTATCAAGGTCCAAGCTGTAGAGATTGAGGAACTTTGTGCTCCAGTAACTACTTGTTTAGATATGGCATGTGTCCAAGAATTGCAAGTTAAAGGAATTAATTTGGGCAATAATAAGCTTGAAGGAACAGAAGATATTAGTCTTTTGATTGGAGCTGACTATTATTGGGACTTCATCACTGGAAACAAGGTCCGCAAATCTCAAGGTCCTGTAGGTATTGAAAGTAAGCTAGGCTGGATCCTGCATACTGTTATAAACAAAGGTGATGGGCCTGCTGTTCGCCATTGCTTCTACTTCACAAAAAGACAGTGCAGAATTCTTCTTTGCTCAAATGAGCATTTGCTAAAAGTTTCTTTAATGAACACTTTACACGTCTCACTAGCCTTTCCCAAAATCCTCCCCACCATGGGGCTCTCTCAACAATAAACTCCCGCTGTACCCCATGGTGTGAAAAGTAGGATTGGAATCCTTCCTCTTTTAGCAAGGATCAAACTTCTTGGAGGTTTTTGCATTATCCAATATGATTTTATTTGGGAAACCCCTTATGTTCACAAACCTTTTGAAGGCCAAAAGAAATACATCACTACTTAAGTTGCTTACCAACTCCAAATGGATTGCTCTGGTGGTAGCACATATGAAAAGACATATAACCTTTGTTAGACTCCCCTTGCTCATACACATAGACTGGACCTGCAAAGTCTACTCCCACTACATCAAATGGGGCAGTATAGACACACCGTTCTCTTGGAAGTGGAGCCACCTTTTCATAATAAGGCTTTGCACTCCAACGCTTGCAAACCACACATCCAAGCAAGACCTTTTCCACTACTTGTCTAATTTTGGGAATCCAAAACTGTTGTCTGATCTCTATTATCACTTCTCTAACTCCAGCATGTAACAACTTATGATGCGTATCCAGGATCAAAAGTTCCACAAAGTGTCCCCCAGATAGTTCTAAAATTGAATGTCTTTACGCCTCTGGAAGCCCAGAAAACTGTAGTCTACCTCCTACTCTCAATAAATCCTGATCCAAAAACACATCCAAACTCTTGAGAGCAGAATGTGTTGGTAGAACCTGTAATGGACTGCTGGGGAGTAATTTTTCTCTCTTCACCAAATTTTTCTTTCTGCACGTATACCACCCAGTATTGCCTGGCTTGCTGAATCTCCTTACTGTTCAGAATTCCTTCCCTTCTTGTTTCTCCCGTAATGATGTTGTCTGTAAATCTATATATTCATGCTGTCACTCTTAACAACCTTTTCAGACTGCTATTGTCATCAAGCCTCAATATGGGGTCCTGCTGCATAACTTCATAACTGTTCACAGTGCATTTTCTCATCTCACTCACCAATTCTTCTTCATCTTGGCATTCTCCTACAATAGGCTGATTAGAAAGACAATTTTCACTTCCAAGTTTTAACCACTCTGGCCCATTCCACCACAAACTTGACTGTGCAAGATCTTTCACTGAAATTTCTCGTGTTGGTAAATCAGCTGGGTTTTGGGTGCCTGGACAATGCTTCCATTGTTTTGGATCTGTGTGCGCTTGAATTTCCTCCACCCTATTGGCAACAAATGGTTTCCATTTCCTTGCCTGGCTTCTTAACCAGTGCCAAACTATAGTGGAGTCTGTCCAATAATAGCTTGGAATTTCATAAAGGTCCAAAGAGTTTTGCACTGTAACTGCAAGCCGACTAGCAATGACTGCACCCATCAATTCCAACCCTGGAATAGACAGCTTTTTCAAAGGTGCTACTCTGCTCTTTGCAGCAACCAACCTGCAACTTACTTCCCCTTCGAATGTGCCTCTTATATAAATGCAAGTTGCATAGGCTAAATAAGATTCCCCATTTTGTTATTACGTTTTTTGACCAATATCCATAACACTAAACAATGATGGAACTCTGAAACATACAAACAAAACATAAACACATACATGAAAAATACAGGCATCAACATGAAGACACTAATCGATAATAATGAATATTCTCTATCTCCCCCCGAGTCTTTGATATAGTATGGTGAAAAAAAGGGGAACAAAGACTGTTATATATGTAATAGTGTGGTACGGGGTATGGGTGTCGATGGCGAGAGGGGGTTGTTCATGTAGTATGTAGCGTGTTCGTCATACCGTAATCGCTCTGCCATGAAGGTGTCTTCCTATCGCGTCCGGAGCGTCTGACGGCAGGGGCATCGGTTGGAGAAGCGGGACACCTGGACGCAGCACCTGGAGCAGCAGGTTGCGAAGAATCTCGTTGCTGGAAGCGCTCAATGGGTGCCAGGGACGGTGTTGGTGAGCACTGCTGAGGGTGCGCAGCTGCTCTGGAGGGAAGGCCTCGTGGTGGGGTGTGCAGTGGAAATGATGTGGGGCTGGTCGGTGAGGTTACGTTGCCAGCCGGTTGGTGGGCGGTAGGGGATGATCGCTCGACTGCGGACGGGGAGCGTGGTTTCGGGGGTGAGGTTGCGCACTGCTCCAATTCGGGCGCAGGGCTGGAGAGGTGAAAGCGGGAGTCGTCCATGCGTGGTTTTGGGGGTGAGGTCGCGCACTGCCCCAATCCGGGCGCAGGGCTGAGAGGTGAAGGTGGGAGTCGTCCCCGATGGTGAGGCGGCGTCTGTGCGGTTGGACGGGCACGTATTTCCTCAGAAATTTTCTGTTTCGCAGAGTCACTCTGCCTGAACCGTCAACCTTCACCACGTATTGATCGAACTGTCGCACTTCTATTACCAGGCCAGTCTTGTCCCATTTCCTGGGGTTGGGGCCGATCTGGTTCTGGATTCTGACCCTGTCTCCGACCACGAGTGGGGGTAACCGTCTGGTGTGCTCGGACCAGTATTCAGTGGCTCTCATGTGCCTGTTCCGCAAGGCATCCTCCCTCGCCGCCAACGTCCCGAGCCAGGTATCGTGTGGCTTGTACCTGCCGGGCACGATCGGGATGAAATCTTTGATCGGACGGCCGAACACACACATAGCGGGAGACAGCTTGGTATCTTTGTCAGGCGTGTTGCGGTATTGTAGCATGGCTCGCTGAAAAGCGTCTGTATCGAGCTCACCGTTCGGTCCTGTGTTGTCTGTGATCAGTCGTTTCGCTGTTTTCACGCCAACTTCGGCTCTGCAGTTTGAATGTGGAAAAGCTACCGAAGCCAGACGGTGGTGTACGCCCCAGTTCCCCAGGAAGTGACGAGTAGCCGTGGATGTGAACTCAGGGCCGCCGTCAGATGACAGTTCGTCGCAGATGCCATAAGTCACGAACACCCTACGCAGGCTGTTGATGAGGCCTCTGGCGCCATCCGTGGTCCTCTCCACAATCGGCCAGTTTGAGTACCTGTCGACGATCACCAGGTAGTTGGTACCTTTATAGTGGAAATAATCGGCACAGATGCACTGGAAAGGGTAGACGGGGGACACCGGAGGAATTGGAGGAGCACTGGGCTGCGAAGGTGCCATACGGTTGCAATGGTTGCAACTGTTCCTGAGGGTAGTGATAGCAGGGGTGATGCCGGGCCAGAACACGGACACCTCAGCCCTCGCGACCATCGACGATACGCCCTGGTGGGCTGCGTGGAGCGCGTTCAGTACATCCTGCCGGAGAGAGGGAGGGATCACAACACGGTTTTTGAATACGACGACGCCGTCCACCGTGTACAGGTCCTCTCGGAATTGGTAATATTCTCTGAGTGGGGTGGGAGCTCGTGACGGAAGTCAGGCATGCCTGACTCGATTATCGAGACGAGCTCTGTCATGTGTTGGTCGCTGCTCGTCGCCAATCTTACCCGGTCCCAGGTAACGGACTGCAGCGTGTTCAGAGCTGAGATCGCGGAGGCCATAACCTCGTCGTCGAGGGCTTCGTCGTTGTACGCAGCCGTTCACTCTGTGCGTATGCCAGCTAAAAATGAGTGGCGCAGAGCAGCTGCCGATGGTAGCTCATCATCAGAAACAGCGTCTTGGCTACTAGCGGAGATGTCGTCTACCAGGAGCATCTTTTCAGTTTGGCGGTCGCCGGTGGGGTGGCGGGACGTAGCGTCAGCAGCGCGATGCCTCGCACCAGGTACATGGATCATGCGAAATCTGTAGCGGAGAGTCTTCTCCTTCAGATTTCTCAGTCGAGCATTTGGTAAGTCTTCCAGCGACCTGTCGCCAAACACCTTCAGCAGCGGTTTGTGGTCAACCGCGATGATGAGGTCATCGCAGCCGAGGACGAAGTACCTGGCCTTGTCCAGTGCGTCAGCGACTGCCAGAGCCTCCCCCTCGATCGACGCGTAGCGTGACTCGGCGGGGTGGGTGAAGCGGGGTGGGTCACTAGGGTGACCATCCAACCAGTGCGGCAGCAAAAGGGTTCAGCACCAGGACATTCACAGTGCTTCTGGGATAGCCAGAATCCTATCCCTGACTTCGACCAATCGGTCGAAAGACAGGTCGGCTTTGTTTTGTCAAATATACTTATACCCTCCTCGATCTCACTTCAAACAGGTTGTTGAGTTGATCATCCCATCGGAAGGGCGTGCCGGGCTTCAAGAGTTGGCGAAAATGCATCATTCTCTTTGCCATAGCGAAAGCATACGCCACCTGGTTAATTATCCCAAACCATGAGCGAATGTCGGTTATGTTCTTTGGTGTCGGAAGGTCATGGATGGCCTGCAGATACTTCTCGCAGGGTCATACTTTGTCGAGTGTGATTTCGAAGCCAGCAAACTCCACAGTGTCTTGTCCAAATACAAACTTCTCATGGTTCAGCGTGATGCCGTGTCTGCCGCAGATGTCAAGCCATTTGACTGCTTGGAAGAAATTTTGTCTCAGTTCGTCCGACCAGAGCAGCGTATCGTCGATACACTTGGTTTTGTTTGGAACGTCGGATACTATTTCGTAGTAACGTCTCGAATAGCCATTACCAGGGGCGATATAGCCCTGGGGCGCCGTGCGGTACCGGTACCTGCCCCACGGAGTGATGAAGGTAGTCAGGTGACGGTCTTCCTCGCGGAGGGGCACGCTGTGTTATCCGTTCCAGACATCGAACACGGTCTTCTTGCCATGGGGCACCGACCGTGCCTGGTGGAACGGTGACTGAGTATGGTGTGTCTCGCGGGTGGCATGTATGTTCAGGGGCTGGAAGTCGACCGTGCGGCGTGGCTTCCCGTTCTTCTTGGCGCACACCACCATCCGGTGACACCATGTCACCGGTTCGCCGACCGGCACTGGCTCGATTACGCCCAATTTCACGTCTTGGTCGAGTCCACGCTTGACGTCATCTTGCCAGTGAAGAGGGACGGGTACCGGGGTGTGATATGCCACCGGGTCAGCTAGAGGGTCCACCATAAGTTTCAATGGAGGGCCCTCCATCATTGGCAACGGCTGATGCGCACACGTGTTAAATGTGCTTGACTTGTAGTATTCGACCAAGTACTGCCGCAGTCTGTCGCGGTTCTTCTCAGTCGCCAGGAACGGTAGTTGTGATGGCGGCCGGGGCGGTGTTTGACGTATCGGGCAGTCGCATGGGCTGGTCTGACCGCTCTCGCTGCTGATAGCACTATCTCTCGCCGGCACCTCATCGCTCGCGGTGTCGGCTGCCGAGGTTGCCTCGAGTCGATGCGAAGACGTCTCACCGATCATCGGGAAGTTGTCGGTGATCATGCCGAGCGCGATGCATGCCTCCTTGCTGAGGAACAGCTTGTCGGAGTTGTCCGTGACATAGGTGAGTTGACGAGTTGTTACCACTTTACCGGTTTTGTCCTTTCCAGAGAGTCGCAGGATGACGGCGCCGAGTATTTTGATGCATCCGTTGTTGGCGGCGTGCATTCTCATCGTGACGGGGATAAGGTCGGCTTGTTTGAGGCCTATGCGGTGGATGACTTTGATGCCTGCCAGACAGCTCTGGCAGCCGGTGTCAGCCATCGCACCGAGTGTAGCAATCTTGGGCGCGGCCTTTAGCTCGAATCCGAATGCAGCGTAATCTTCATCGACGGCTGTCACTGTGAGGTTTATGAATGGCTGAGGTTTGGAGGCTTGCTTAATCCATGTGTCGGAAAGGCGATGATAAAGATGATGGTCAAGGGCGATGACTCTCCTGATGCGGCGTCGGCCAGTTGTGGCAATCGAGCAGAGGGCCTCGAATACAGCACCTTCTTCGCATATTGCATGTGAATTCGCTACTATCTCGACTCTTGATGGTTTGTGCTTGCTCCTACACACTGCTTCAAAGTGGTTCTCACGATTGCAGTGGCTGCATGTGTGGCCATAGGCTGGGCAGTCTTTCTTTCGGACCCTGCCTGGGGCACTTTTGCCGTGCCCTTTCCTGCCGCAATATGAGCACACCTCATGGTTGCCGACTGTCATCTCCTTCAGAGCGTCCTTCTTGTTCCGTCTGTAGGCGCTGTTAGCAGCCTCGACGCCCTGAGAGTCGAGGAGACGTGATGCTGAGCGCTTGCCGGATTCTTTGGCCTCGACGAACTGGAAGACCTGCTCTAATGTCATGTTCTGGTTCGTGTTGCCGAGTAGGTCCAGTTGAATCTCAGGGTCCTCAATGCCGCGGGTCAGGACGTCGCGCAAGATGGCCTCCGTGTAGTTGACATCCGCATCGCAGCTCGAGAATTTGGTGATGTACTTGCATACCCCTGCCTGGCCACTGAGTCGGGCGCCGAAGTGAACGCACAGTTTCATCACGGTCTTGGCGCATGTTGTGCAGCGCCACTCTAGCAACCACAGTGCTCTCTTCTCTGACTGCGAGTTTCTTTATGGCTGCGAGCACCTCATTTTCACTTCTCCCTATCAGAATACCATCAACTGATCGTGTGAGGTCTTGGCGAAGGGTTTCATCGCAGCACTCTAGTAGCTGCACCACTTTGTCACGACCCGTGATTTTGGTGGCGTCCACATAGTCCATCCATCGCGATATGAAGTAGGACCATTCCTCGCTCGTACCGGCTGAAGATATTGTTGGTCTCTTCACCTTCTCCACTTGGGCCGTGGCGCCGGTAGCGGACACGGAATGGACAGTGCAGTGGGCTGTGAGGAGTGCTGTTACAATGGCGTCGCTGTGTGCGGGGGGGTCTCATATGCGCACCCCTCAAATGGACATTTCACCACGGGCATGTTGGCCTGTTGAGATTCACTATTGTTTCGTATAAAGTTCCATCATAAATAAGATTCCACTTTTTGTTATTACATTGATTGACCAATATCCATAACGCTAAGCAATGATGGAACTCTGAAACATACAAACAAAACATAAACACACATAAAAAATAAAGGCATCAACATGAAGACTACTCGACAATAGTGAATATTCTCTATAGGCTTCCTCACTTGCATCACAAAAGATATGCAGCTCCAAATTATATGGACTATTGTTCAACTCTCCAAAGTACCATCTTGGGATTTCAATGTCTCCAAGATGTGCCAATTCTTTGAACTAATATTTCCACTTTACAACCATATGATCCCAACCAAGTCCAATTTCCCAGAGGCTCTGAAACCAAATTTTTTACTTTATCACAAATGGAGCCAGGAATCCAAGAGGATCAAAGACCTTCGAAGCCAAACTAAGAGCTGTACGTTTTGTCCACCTTGTCTCATACTCAGGCAGCTCTACTAAAGATTTCCCACTGAAGGTAAACAAATCCTCTCGTTGCTGCCAAACAATGCCTAGCACCTTTGTGTCTATGGCCCACAACTCCTCAATACCAGAATCCTCAATACTTTCTGCTGCATCAGGTCCTACACAGGACTGACTCATAAACTGTTGTAACTGAGAATGATTGGTCTGCCATTTTCTAAGCTCCATGTCAGCCTCCCTCATTATAGCTCTAGCCTCCATGAATATCTGTTTAGCCAGTTCTGTATTATCCACGGAACACAGCAAATCATCAACGCAAAAAATTTTCCTTATGTGTTCAAACTGTTCAATAGTATTAGGAGAGACTTCAGAATATTTCATAAAATGGTACTGTATAGTAGCTGCCAACAGGAATGAACTAGAGCTGAGGCCAAACAATACTGACTTCATTTTATATGCTTGAACCTTGGGTTCATTTTCCAACAAGTCTCATGTATCAACCCAGAGATACCTTATTGCATCTCTGTCCTCTGGTTTTAACTTTATCCTCAAAAAGGCTTGCTTTACATCTGCAGTCAATGCTACTCAACCAAACCTGAATCTCAGTAACAAGGAAAATAAATCTGCATTTAAATTTGGCCCAGCATCCAAACAGTCATTCAAGGACATACCACCTTTGTCCTTGGCTTAGTCATGAAAAACTACCCTCAGTTTGGTAGTAGTTTTGTCTCGCCGTACCACTGCATGGTGTCTATTGAAAAATTTATTGAAAAACTTTTTTTTTTTTTTTTTGAGAGAGAGATTATTTAGGTTTAGGTGTAATATTGAGGTTAAGTTTACTTTAAATAGACACAGTAATTATAGAAATAATAATGGCCCATTTAGACACTGTCAACATAGCTACAGACTTTTTCACTGTAGGCTGCAGTGGTTTTCAGGTTAAAATTTGGTCAGCAGCCAGATTACTAACTATGGTGAAGCTAAATTCATTAAAATTAATTTGACTTACCAAAAATGAAGTTGCCAGTTGAACGTTACCCTTTCTGTTTCTAACTAATCCATAAGTTTCATTTAGTTTCCAGATTTGAATTTTATTTGTTAAGTTTTAAGTTACTATTGAACACACTGCTAAGTTATTTATTTGTAGGGGCTATTTCCCAGACCTAGGTTTTGCAGGTTAAGTTAGGCTAGGGCTGTATTGCCCTTAAGTTTTTGTTTTTAAAGGTTTAAGGTTTAAGGTTTTGAAGGTTTTACTCAAGTTAAGTTAGGGCTATATTGCCTTTAAGTTTTAATAGGGGCTATAACAGCCATTTAATTATTTAGTTAGGGCAGTTGTAGCCCGGTTCGAGTTTCTTCTAGGTACCTAGTTTTTCTCTTACCTTAGTTATTTTCTTTAATTAACTTACTTACTTACACCTAGTTCTGATAGGCCTCTATTTAGTTAAACAGGGTTTTTGTTTAATTGCAGTGGTTATTAATGATAAGGTTTAAAGGTTGTGAGGTTTAAAGGTTGACTTTAAGTTGCCCGGTTAGTTGGAGAACCACGAGAATTTTTTTTAACGAAAAAACTAGCCCGCTTCATGCAGTCAAAATTTTTCAAGAATGGACAAAGCTCCGTTTTTATTTGTCTCAGAAACTTTTTTCTTTCTTCTTTTTGTTAATTAGGGAAACCCAACTTCACTAGTTGGTTAGAAACGAAGGTTGTTATTTTTATTCTATATTTATTTTGTTTATATTTTATTTGGAAATATATGCGGTTATTTCTAACCACTTTTTTTAACATTCCCCCCAAGGGGAAAAAATTTACCCAGAATTATATTCTTGGGAAATTTTATTTATTTTTTTTTTTTTGGTGAATGAAAATGACATGCTCTACAGAAAAGTTCCTTTTAGGTGAAATATGAAAATGAAAGCGTCTTTTCTGTAGAACGTTAGTCCTAAGTTATAGCTATTTACAATTATTTACAATTTTCAATTTGTGGTCTTCACAAAGATCCACTCTGTATTTTCCTTTGCAGTTCTTCCCGAAATCTAACTGCAGCTTGTCTTTGTGGTCGGGGTTGAGTAACGGCAGTAGTAGTGTCAGGAGAATCTACAGTTCCTGATTCTGTGGAAGAATTTTCCAATTCTTCCAGGTCAATATTCGGTTTATCAGTTATTTCCAGTGGGTATAACCGATATATGTGTCTTCTGGAGTGATGACCATTGGGTGTTTTTACCGTTACATGCCTGATTATGCCATCTTCATCTGGGTGTAATGTTTCAATTACAGCAATCTTCCAGAAGTATTTGGGATTCATAGAATTTTCATCTAAGAGACACAGTTCTCCTACTTTAGGTTCTTTACTTACTGGTTGTTTGTGTTGTTGGTATTCTTTTTCCCTCAAACTACTCAAATATTCATATAGCCATCTTTTTTTGATTTCTTGAGATTGTTTAACTCCCTTATGAAAGTAATCCAGTATTTTCTTTCTTTCTTTGTCCTCTGTTGCTGTCATATAATCAGCATCCACCTGATCACCTTCATTAACAGCTTCTTGGGTATCATTAGTGGTTAAAAAGTTGAATTTGGTATTGTCATACCCAAAAAGCAACTTGAAAGGAGTTAGTAGGTCAGAGGAGGGATCTTCATTTGAGTTAACATAAGTGAGTGGTCTTGAATTAATTGTATTCATTATTTCAAGAACAATTGTTTTTAGTTCAGTTAAAGGGATTTTTCTTCCTTTTAAGGAGGTATAGAGGGCTCTTTTGACTAAACCCACCATTCTTTCAGCTATTCCTAAGGTTCTGGGTGAATAGGCTGCTGTAAATTTCCACTGGATACCATGATCAGAGAGGTACTGAGACACAAGAACATTTTGGAACCAATGTTTAAGGTGGATTGATTAATTATCTGAAATCAAAACTTTTGGAAGGGAGTAGTTTAAGGACAAATGGTAGAGTTCTCTTAAAAAGGTTTTAGCAGAAAGGTCAGTGCAGATGTGAAGGCTGGTGAATCTGGTGGCGCAGCAAGTGAACAATAATAAGTAGACTTTCATGAATTGGTTATTCTCATCCTGGACAGAAATTGGACCAGCATAGTCAAGGGCAGTTTTTTTCAAAGGGTTTTTCATAGCTTAAACGTTCCGTTACTAATGGTCCAGTAGTAGGCACTTCATAAGCCATGGCAAAGTATTTTTTGCAAAACAGACATTGTTTCAGAACCTTTTTAACTACTTGCCTTATTTTGGGGATCTAGAATTCCTGTCTGAGGAAATTGCATGTGGTAGCTAAGGTTGCATGACTGGCTTTTGCATGACATTCAGTTACGATTAACGTTGTTAAATGAGAATGTTCAGGCAGTAGTACAGGATACCTAGCAGAATAGTTAAGGTTGGTTGCATATTTATATCTCCCCATTGTTCTGACTAACCCTTCTTTGTCAATGAAGAGTTTTAGATTCTTTTGCAGCTTTGTTAGGTCCTCAACTTTTTCTCCTTTATTTAGTTTGTTGATTATTTCTTTTTCTTTTGAGAAATGTTGTTGCTGGACTAATTTTAGCCAGTAATTTGTGGCCTTAGTTTTGTAAGCTGTATGATTTTCCTCCAAAACAGCAATTTGTTCTTCCATTGTTAGGTTACATTTGGGGTTATATTTGTGAGTGCGGAAGTACTTTAAGTTTTCTATGAACCGTAGAACATAGGCAGTGATTCTGACCAGTTTTTTCCTGTTAGAGAATTTTTCCATGTTTAACAAGGGAGTTTTTTCATTTATTTCTTTACAAGTTGTTTGACACACATTTATTGTTGTCTGTAAGGTTTCTTGGTGGGGGTTAAAAATTAAGTTGGTTGGCCATTCAATTTCATTTCTCAAAAATGTGGGACCATGTTGGTAAAAGGGAAGAAGTTTTTGAAATTTCTTGAAAGATATTGGTCTGGTGAGTAGGTCTGCTGGGTTGTCTTCTCCTGCTACATGTCTGAATTCCAGGTGATGGTTTAAGTTTCTTGTTGCTTCCTGAATGTCTTTCACTCTGTTTTTTACAAAGATGGATTTCATTTTTAGCGATTTTTGAGCAATCCAATTTAAAGCCACCTGTGAGTCTGTCAAAATTATTGTTTTGAAGAACTTTTGGTTTTTCTAAGTTTTCTTCTAGGTAGGTTTCTTTAAGGTATTCTAGTACTTTGGTTCCTAGGCAGATTGCCATTAATTCCAAGTTACAAATGGTCCAATTTTTTGATTTGGGGTTGACTCTTGATTTAGCGTAAATTAGTTCGGATTTTCCATTTCCAACTAGATAGCAACTTACTGCATAACCTTCTTGGCTGGCATCACAAAAGATGTGGAGTTGAAGATTTTCCACGAGAGGTTTGGGATTTTCAAAAGCTTGTCTAGGAAAATTCAGAAATTCCACTTTGTTTATTTCTTTACAAAGTTTTTTCCATTCACGCAGCATTTCAGGTTCTAGATATTCATCCAATCTTTTTGGTAGCTGCTACTTTCTGCATGAAGAGTTTTAATTTAAACATTAAGGGTGCAACAAATCCAATTGGATCAAACAATGATTGCACAGAACTTAGTATTTCTCTTTTAGTTTTGGCTTCTGAGTTCAAGTTTACAGTTTTTAGATGGAGTGTATCAGCATTTGTGTTCCAACCATATCCTAATAGTTTTACATTTTCTTTATCTTCTGAAGAGGTTATGTCATGTTTTTCAAATAGTCCTTGAAGTTCTGAGTGATTGGAGGCCCATTCATATAGCTTCAAATTATACTCAATTAAGGTGTTTACACAATAATTGTAAAGGTCTTTGAGTTCTGAGAGATTGTTGGCATTAATTAAAGCATTGTCCATGTAAAAGCGGTTAGCTAGGTAGTCTGCCACTTGGTTTTGTTGTTCATTAAAAATGTGTTGGAGAGATTGTTGTAGTAAAAATGGACTGCTTTTGTTGCCAAAGGTAACTCTTTTATATTTATAGCAGATCAGGTTGTCGTCATTTGGAGCCAATTGGGTATCTTTTAACCACAGAATTTTGTGGGCATTGCAGTCAAATTCTGTTTGATATTTAAGTTGTAAATATGCTTTTTGAATGTCTCCAATCATCAAATATTTACCATGCCTTAATTTAATGCACAATTTTGCTAAATGAGGTAGGAGTGAAGGGCAGTCCTCAGTAGCATCATTTATTGTTATTTCTTCTGGTTTGCTTTTACCCGAGGGATCTACTACAATCCTAACTTTAGTTGTTTGTACTGCAGGGCGAACTACTGGAAAATGAGGTAAAAAATTTCCTTCTTGTTTTAAGCTTTCTGTTAGGGCTACTTCTTCTATTATTCCTTCCTGGAATTGTTGTTCAAGGATGTCTGAATAAGGTTGCATTAAGTTATCTTTTTTAATTTTTTGCAAGTGGACTTTAACCTGCTAATAGCATAGTTAAGGTTTGGTGAAATTTTATCTTTTTGGTCATTCCATGGTACCTTAACAGACAATCTTTCATCTTCTATTTTAACTTCCTTTTCAAAGTTTGCAATCAGATCTTTTTCTTTGTTTGAAAATGGTTCATCCCCAGAAATACCCAAGTTTTCTAGTTTGCTAAATTGTGCAATCTGGTGTTCAATTTTTTCTAGATCTTCATTAGAAGTTGTACTAGTAAGTAGAGGGTTGGTAATACAGAAGCTGATCTGATCTCTTATTGGTTCTTTTTCAAGGTAGTAATCTGAAGGGAAACCCAATAAAAGTATTCCATAGGGAGATTTATAACAAGAGGCAGTATGAATCTGATGAGTGCTGAGGGCAAAAAGTTTGTGGGTTGCAGCCCCAAAAATTAACATGAAGTCGGCCACTTCATCAGCTTCAAAGTGATCTGCAAGCTGATAATTTAAGGATTTTAAATAAGTTTGAAGTTTCAGTAATCCCTGAACTTCATATTTAATATTAATATCATCAATTATGATGGCTTCTATTTCTTGGTAGTGTAGTGCCTTGCACCACAAGATTATTCTTTATTAGTGAAAACTGCCACAAATTGGCATGAGTGAATTATTTAAATCTAAATAAATAAATACAAGTTAAATGTCTAGTGATCAAATTTAATTCTTAAGAATTCAGTGTGGTGTGACTAGACATGAATGGGCTTTAAGGATTATTTTGGCTTGTTGGTAAAATTGTGGAGTAAACACAAACTTATGTGAAACGACAACACAAAGGACGCTGTTCACACATCATATTATTCGAAAGCATCGCGCCAGCAAGCAAAGTTCCTTTGTGGTATGTTTTGTATTTGTTTATATTCTTTATTTCATATTTCATATCTGTATGCAATACCGCATACTGTAGATACTAACAAGCCTTATACTGTTTGCAATTAGTACTAAGATTTATACTACAAATAGTAATGTAAGGTTCATATAATAAATTACCTTAGGCTAAGTTAGGTCTAGGCAAAAGCCAAATTGTAACTAGCCTAACTGAGGCCTACCATAGTCTTTGTTTTAGATTAACCTCAGCTTGATATGTTGAAGAGGCAAAGGCCTGCCCATTAATTTTCTTAGTATATTTTACTTTATAAGCCTATTATGTTTCATGTTATTTTCTTAGCAGATGGCCTACTAATCATTTTGTAGCCTACATACTTCCTTTAGTTTTCCCATTCAACTTAACACAATCCCATAATGAGAATTAACTAATTTATCATCCACAGGTTACTGGGCCTATATAACATATATGTATTTTAATTATTAATTATTGCCATTTTTATTATTCTTTTCCTCTGAAATATCACTTACAGTATTCTTGTCTGTCTCTTTGCAGACAAGGTTGTCATTGTGGCTATTATTAGTTTATTATTATTATTACTATATTATTATTACTATATTATTATTACTATTATTATTACTATATTATTATTATTACTATTATTATTACTATTATTTGTATTATTTGTATTATTGCATATTCATTATTATAATCAGTATTATTTGCAGACTGTTATATATTAGCCAAACGGGCCATTATTTAATCTCACCATTATAAGTCCATCAAAGTTGTTACGGGTAAAAATCCCCTTTGCATATACTCATTAATTGTTGTCAATAAAATATAAAAATTCATATATTGATTTAATAATCAGTCCTTCCCTTCTTTTATTAAAATTAACTTTGCGCCGCACTGCTGGATGCTAATCTAGCATTAGGGCGCTGGTGACCCTGGCATTTAGTTAATTATCTACGTAAAATTGTAAGAGTCATTTCAAATAACCCAAAAGGGGTTGTTATAGCAGTTTTATGTATGTCATCAGGGTGTACTGGAATTTGATGAAAGGCTCGCACCAAGTCAAGGCGTGAAAATACTGTGGTGCCATGGAGAGCAGAAGTAAAATCGTGTAAGTGAGGAAGGGGATAGCGATCTGGGATCGTGTTGTCATTCAAAGCACGATAATCTCCACATGGACGCCAGTCTCCAGGTGTAGGTTTTGGGACCATGTGTAAAGCAGAGGCATACGGGCTACTTGAAGGCCGTATAATACCGAGTTCGAGCATGTGTTCAAACTCTCGTCTCACAATTGCAAGACGATCTGGAGCTAAGCGACGTGGGCGGGTGAAAACAGGTGAGCCTACCGTATCAATACGGTGGACAACAGAGTGTTTAATAGGGGTATCCTTAGAACAGGGTTGAGTAAGGGAAGAAAATTCATTTAGGAGCTGCTCTATAGCAGGTGAGCACTGTGGCAGAGAACTTGCCAATAATGAAGAGGGGTGCACGGTAGGAGAACCAATTACTGAAAGATGTGTGACATTATCAATTAATTGTGCTCTACGAACATCAACTAATAAATCATTAGCAGAAAGAAAATCAGAGCCTAACATTGGGGTATACACGTCCGCGACAAGAAATATCCAGCGGAAAACACGTCTAAGTCCAAGAGAAACTGAAATAGAACGATGTCCATACGGACTGCGTAATGCGGCCCAAACTTTTCAACGCTTCATTGATGAAGTGTTGAGAGGTCTCTCCTTCACTTACACATATGTCGATGACATTCTCATCGCAAGTTCTTCTCCCTCAGAACATACTCAACATTTACGCTTAGTTTTTTCTCGGTTGGCAGAATATGGTGTATTGCTAAACCCTGAAAAATGTGTCTTTGCTGTAGATGAACTCACCTTCTTAGGACACAAAGTTACTTCGAAGGGCATTTCTCCTCTCGAAAATAAAGTATCTGTCATAAGGTCTTTCCCACAACCGCAAACTCAAAAGCAACTTCGCCGCTTCTTAGGGATGGTAAACTTCTACCATCGCTTCATTCTTCAGTGTGCAAACATTCTTGCACCCATAACCTCTCTTCTTCGTCAATCAAAAAGGGGCCGATCCACTGCAGTTCTGTGGAACCCCGAAGCTACCAACGCTTTTTCACAAGCAAAAGAGGCTATAGCACGAGCTACATGCCTTGTTCACCCTCGACCAGACGCTCCTCTGAACTTAGCCACTGATGCCTCTGACGTTGCCGTGTCAGGAGTGCTCCAGCAGCTTGTTTCAGGCGTTTGGGAACCTCTCGCATTCTTTTCACGCAAGCTCTCACCTTCACAAATGAGGTACAGCACTTTCGGTCGAGAGTTGCTGGCGATATACCTCTCCATCCGTCATTTCAGGTTATTCCTGGAAGGACGTGACTTTAGCATTTTTACGGATCATCGTCCGTTAATATTTGCTCTCCATTCTCAATCAGACTCTCATGCTCCTAATGAGCGAAGATACCTTGATTTTATTCTTCAATTTACTTCAGACATTCGACATATTTCAGGTTCTTTGAATGTTGTACCGGATGCGCTGTCTCGCATCTCAGCAATTTCTGACCCTGGACACTCTCACATTAACCTTTCAGAGATGGCTAAGGCTCAGTCCACAGATACAGACCTCCAAACTCTTATTAATTCACCCACTTCATTGCAAGTCCGCTCTTTACCAGTTGAACCCAAGTCAGACTTACTAATTTTATGTGACGTCTCGACTGAGCATATTCGACCATTGGTCCCACAAGGGCTGCGAAGAGCTGTTTTTGCTAAACTCCATTCCCTTTCTCACCCGGGAATTAAGGCCACCCAAAAATTAATTGCAGCTAGGTTTGTATGGCCAAGTATGAACAAAGATATCCGCAATTGGACTCGATCTTGCCTTCAATGTCAGCGTGCCAAAGTTCACCGACACACAAAGTCAGAAATTGGTACCTTTCCTTTGCCAAAGGCTCGTTTTGAGGCCATACATCTAGACATAGTCGGCCCCCTCTATTCTTCTCGAGGTTACACCTATCTTCTCACTGTCATTGATAGGTTCACAAGATGGCCAGAAGCTGTTCCTTTGACTTCTTGTACTGCTTCTGCAGTAGCTCACGCCTTTGTTTCATGTTGGGTTTCCCGTTTTGGAATACCTGCAACCATTTGCACAGACAGAGGTGCCCAGTTTGAATCGGCCTTATGGAAGGAACTCATGCTCCTTCTTGGGACTGAGCGCATCAGAACAACAAGCTATCACCCGCAATCCAATGGGGTGATAGAACGCTTCCATCGTCAACTTAAAAGTTCCTTGCGAGCCACTGATCCATCTACTACATGGGTGGACAGGCTACCTCTAATCCTACTCGGACTTCGTACTGCTCTGAAGACTGATCTTGCATGCTCTGCAGCAGAATTAGTTTACGGTACCACACTCCGGTTACCCGGAGAATTTTTCACACCTACACCCATTAACCCCGCATGTGATCCTGCTTCGTATGTTAAGACATTACGCTCTGTTATGAAGCAAATTCGTCCCACAGCACCTAGAACTTCCACTTCACAAACTACCTTCGTTTCCCCTGATTTACAAACTTGCACACACGTTTTCTTGAGACATGATGCTCACCGCTACCCTCTTCACTGTCCCTATGATGGTCCCTTCCTTGTGCTAGACCGTAGACCCAAAACTTTCATCATTGACAAGGTGGGCAAGCGTGAAACCGTTTCTGTGGACCGCTTGAAACCAGCATACCTTGATTTTTCTCCAACAAAAGATCCTATCCTCCCTCAATCTTCTGTACCTCCACCTCAAATACAGGTACAGCAACCTATCCCTCCTCAATCTTCTGTACCTCCACCTCAAATACAGGTACAGCAACCTATCCCTCCTCAATCTTCTGTACCTTCATCTCAAATACAGGTACAGCAACCTATCCCTCCTCAATCTTCTGTACCTCCACCTCAAATACAGGTACAGCAACCTATCCCTCCTCAATCTTC
The DNA here is from genome assembly GCA_023014485.1 of Bathynomus jamesi. Lineage (NCBI taxonomy): Eukaryota > Metazoa > Arthropoda > Malacostraca > Isopoda > Cirolanidae > Bathynomus > Bathynomus jamesi. Next base: position 178,192 of record JAJOZX010003877.1, read on the forward strand.
TGTACCTTCATCTCATATACAGGTACAGCAATCTACCCTTCCTAAATCCTATGTACCACCACCTCATCCGAGGGTACAACAATCTATCATCCCTCTTCCAATTCTCCTTCATTATCGCAACCAACTGTCTTTGAACCAGCCAGTGGCTCCATCGCACAGGCACCAAGAATCCCCTTCCCCCAATGTCCCTACTGCACCTGTAGCACCATCCATGCCTTCAGAACCAGTGCTGCAGGATATTGCCATCCAAAAGCAAACAACGACTCGTTCTGGAAGAGTCATTCGTAAGCCAGTGCGTTTTGACATTTAAGTGGTTTTTTTTTTACCCCTGACAACCATGTTTTTGGGGGGCAGTACTTGTAGTGCCTTGCACCACAAGATTATTCTTTATTAGTGAAAACTGCCACAAATTGGCATGAGTGAATTATTTAAATCTAAATAAATAAATACAAGTTAAATGTCTAGTGATCAAATTTAATTCTTAAGAATTCAGTGTGGTGTGACTAGACATGAATGGGCTTTTAAGGATTATTTTGGCTTGTTGGTAAAATTGTGGAGTAAACACAAACTTATGTGAAACGACAACACAAAGGACGCTGTTCACACATCATATTATTCGAAAGCATCGCGCCAGCAAGCAAAGTTCCTTTGTGGTATGTTTTGTATTTGTTTATATTCTTTACTATTTCATATCTGTATGCAATACCGCATACTGTAGATACTAACAAGCCTTATACTGTTTGCAATTAGTACTAAGATTTATACTACAAATAGTAATGTAAGGTTCATATAATAAATTACCTTAGGCTAAGTTAGGTCTAGGCAAAAGCCAAATTGTAACTAGCCTAACTGAGGCCTACCATAGTCTTTGTTTTAGATTAACCTCAGCTTGATATGTTGAAGAGGCAAAGGCCTGCCCATTAATTTTCTTAGTATATTTTACTTTATAAGCCTATTATGTTTCATGTTATTTTCTTAGCAGATGGCCTACTAATCATTTTGTAGCCTACATACTTCCTTTAGTTTTCCCATTCAACTTAACACAATCCCATAATGAGAATTAACTAATTTATCATCCACAGGTTACTGGGCCTATATAACATATATGTATTTTAATTATTAATTATTGCCATTTTTATTATTCTTTTCCTCTGAAATATCACTTACAGTATTCTTGTCTGTCTCTTTGCAGACAAGGTTGTCATTGTGGCTATTATTAGTTTATTATTATTATTACTATATTATTATTACTATATTATTATTACTACTATTATTATTACTACTATTATTATTACTATTATTTGTATTATTTGTATTATTGCATATTCATTATTATAATCAGTATTATTTGCAGACTGTTATATATTAGCCAAACGGGCCATTATTTAATCTCACCATTATAAGTCCATCAAAGTTGTTACGGGTAAAAATCCCCTTTGCATATACTCATTAATTGTTGTCAATAAAATATAAAAATTCATATATTGATTTAATAATCAGTCCTTCCCTTCTTTTATTAAAATTAACTTTGCGCCGCACTGCTGGATGCTAATCTAGCATTAGGGCGCTGGTGACCCTGGCATTTAGTTAATTATCTACGTAAACTTGTAAAGGTCCATAATAAAAAAACCGGACTCTTACAGTAGTTTCCAGGGTTTCTAGAATCCTCCAACTTAATTATAGCTACTTCATAATTTGGTTGTTTCTTGTTGGCTATAAATCCTGTTATGGTTATGGATTCCTCGTAGTGTTTAGTTGGAAGACTTAATTTTTTCACAAGTTCCTTGGTAATGTAGCTGGCTTGACTACAATTATCCAAAAGTGCTCTGCATTTAATTGATTTTTCTGAGTTTCTTATTCTAATCTGCATGGAACGAATTAATGCTACTTCTTGATCAGTGTTTTTTAAACTTAATAAGTTAGTAACTTGTTTCCCTTGTTTTGAGTTTTCTTTTTGGGTAGCTACTTCAGTACTGGTTTTGGTTTTCTTATCTTCCTCTGGTTTTCCTTTTTGTTTGGTACTGCGAAAAATGCTCTGTATGAATTGGTCCACAATTAACCCACCCCTTATATCTCCAGTCTAACTATAGAGTAGATCAAGTCTAGCCTAGAGGGGTCAGCCTAGAGATTCCGGAAATGGTCCAAGCGGGCAGATAAATTGAGGTCCACAGTAGGATTCCTCACCAATTTAGGTTAGGGCAATCTACCTTCACCTTTGTTAAGCTATGAGTTGATGCTGGGTCTTAGGCCACAATGTAGGCCTAACTTGTCTGACCCAGCTTAATTTAATGTGATTAAATTACTGGGTTAAAAACTCAATTAGTCACTTACTGTTAGTTATTGGAGTCTCCAAACTCCGGTTGTGTAATTGTCGAGAGCGTACTTGCCGGTGGGATCTTTTTCGTTGTCTCTTCTCCTCCCTTCACCGTTACGTCCTCTCGCCCCGTTGTTCGTTTTCGTACCCCTTTGTTCTCCTCTTCGCGGGGCTTTTTCCACCAGCGTTGTCTTGGTTTTTTCCTCGGTTGGTTGAGCGGTAATGTATCTCCATTACCGAGCACGCTCTTCTCACACAGTATATAAATACTAGTGTGGAGAATAACTCTGGTGAGCAACCAATTGGTTTCATCCACCCAGTTATTGACATAAAAGGAATTTAATAATTGTTAGATTAACTACCTACCTACTCAGTGAACCATTTTCGTTACCTCCCAACTACCCACTCATCAGTTTTCCATATACTGGGGGCCCCGGGAGATAAAAATTTTGGTGTCATTGTCACCAATTTTTATGTCTGAGTGTAGACTAGCTAACTATTTAACTGTAAATGCCTGTTAATCTGATTAACAGTGCTTATCCTCACCTTCTCATGGAGAAGGTGTAGCATTTAATTAGAAGAGAAAATATACATCCGTAGGATGAAACTGTCTATGGTCTTTACCATAAGAAAAGAAAAAATGAAAGTTAGAAGATAAAATTACAATTACCCAGCATCTATTTTTTGTTGTAAAAATAGTCGCGCCTTTAATGCTGTTTGTCGCTGAGGTCTTGTGTCTGTCAATGTTGTAGTAGGATGCGTTACCACTCCTACTGTCAAAGGAATAGTTACTGGAAGTTCAGTGTCTCCAGTTGTTACTGTCAGTGGAGAAGGTTCTCCAAAGTCCATTGTTTTGGGTCCAGACTCTAAAGGGTACAAAAGAGAAATGTCTCTTGTTGTGTCACCCGTTGAAGTCCTTAATTTGACCACTCTTGTTACCCCGTCTGCCCCTGGTCTGAGTTCTGAAACTCTAGCCAGAGGCCAGTATTGTCTTGGAGTACTGTCATGTATGAGAACAAGGTCCCCTACCTTAATTGTGTCAGACCAATCCTTCTTAGTCATTTGTTTATGTCTCTCCCTTAGACCCATCAAGTACTCAGTTTTCCACTGTTTAATGAAATGAGCTTTAACTCTAGTTAAATGTTGTAACTTAGTCTGGAGTTCATTATGTCGTTGAGTCCAGTTTGGGTCTTCTGAAGAGTCTATATTGTAGTCCGGCAGGAGACTAACTTGTTCTCCCCGAATCAAATGATTTGGAGTTAATGGTTCCGGGTCATTAATGTTGTCACTCACATAAGTGAGTGGTCTATTGTTAATGATGTTCTCAATCTCAGCCAGGAGAGTGAGTAACCCAAATAAGTGTATCTGTTTTTTGCCAATTGCTTTCTTCAAGCAATTCTTTACTGTTTGTATATTCCTCTCCCAGATAGAACCATACCAAGGAGAGGCAACCGGAATATACTTCCACTTTATGTTTGAATTTTGTATATATAATTGTGTGATTTCATTGCTTAACAAGTCGTGGATGACTTGTTCACCAGCTTTGAAATATGTAGCATTGTCAGTCCAAACTGTTTGGTACTGAATGTCGTGCACAGAATCTCTTAAAGACAGCAACAAAAGATTCTGCTGTAAGGTCCTCCACAACATCCAAATAAACAGCTCGTGAGGCAGCACATGTAAACAGTACAATGTACATTTTTTGTTCAGTGTCACCCACCCCTACAGTCAATGCTCCTGTATAGTCAATGCCTACAGTCTCAAAGGGTCTGTTGAGAGTAACTCTCTCCTCTGGCAAAGCAGGAGGATTTGGTTTCCTATAGGGCCTAGCATGAATACGCTTACATGTGACACACTCACTCAGGACTGTTTTAACAGTGATCCTTCCCTTGGGTATCCAATAAGTTTTTCTTAATGTAGTTAGTGTCTGTGGTACCCCCATATGATATACATCATTGTGTGTTTTTCTGATGATTAATGTTGTCAAATAGCTAAATCTAGGTAAAAGGATTGGATGTTTGCTTTTGTATGACAGTTTTGATTTGTCTAATCTCCCTTTACACCTTAGAAGGCCTTCCTCATCTCTGAACAAGTTTAGATCCACAACTACTGATGGTACAGGTTCTTTTGTTTGTTTCCCATTAGTTAAGAATTCTAACTCTTTATTGTACTCTTTTTGTTGTGCATGGCCTATCCAGTATTTGGTTGCAACTTCTGTATAATTATGATTATTTTTATTTAGCTGTTTGTTAATTGTAGTTAAACAGTTGTGAGCAAACCTCAAACAGTAGGCTGTGACCCTGACAAGTTTACTGAAATCAGAATACTGTTCATAATTAGTGATTGGTTCAACCTTTTCATTTGAAAAGATTAAATTTAATGTCAAGTTAACTTGTTCCACAGGCCATTGGTCTGTATTACAGAGCCACTTAGGTCCCATAAACCAAGTTTTGTTTGACTTCAACAACTTGTAGGATAAACCTCTGGTCAGAAAGTCTGCTGGATTTTGTTTAGTTGGAACATAGTGAAAGTTTACTTGTAGGCTTTCATTAGCTTCAGCTATTTCTTTTAGCCTATTTCTTACAAAGATATTCTTACTATTAATGCTATCATTCCGTATCCAGGCAAGACAAATCTGACTGTCAAGCCAGATGTGGATATGAGTTAAGTACACATCATGGTAAGCATCCTTAAGCAATGAAATGGTTTTAATGGCTAATGTAGCAGCCAATAGTTCCAATTGAGGTATGGTTCGGGTAGGTTTGAGAGGTGCAACTTTCCCTTTTGCATAAATTAGATGACTTTCTGTAGGGCTTACAAGATACGCACAGCACCCATAAGCTTGTGTGCTTGCATCAGCAAACACATGAAGTCTCTGGGGCTTATCCCTAAACCCACAGCACCTTTGAATTTTAATGTTCTGCACTTTTGTTAAATCAGCAGCTAACTTCTTCCAAGATTTTTGATTTTCATTTGTTATTGGATCATCCCACCCAACATTTGTCCTCCAAATTTCTTGGAGGAGAATCTTTGATTTTATTGTTGAAGGCAGGAATAGACCCATGGGATCAAAAATTTTGGAAGCCTCTGATAATATTTGTCTTTTTGTATTTGCTTCCTCATCAAGTTTAAAACCTTTAGTACAGATTGAATCATGACTGTTAGAAGTTGCATCCAAATACCAGTTCATACCTAAAGTTTTAACTCTGTCTGATGGCTCAGTAAGACCATTATTATCCTTTAAAATCTTTTTGTTTAAATCCTCATCATTTGAAATCCACTCTCTAAGTTCAAAGTTACCTTGTTGCATAATGTTTTGAGAGTGTTCATAGACTTCAGATAATTCAGATTTTGTTGTTGTTGAGCCTATTAGATTGTCTACGTAAAAATGTTCCTTAAGGAAGTTTAATGTTAAAGAGTTATTAAACTGGTTTAAATGATGTCTAATTGTCAATGCTAATAGGCTAGGTGAGCAATTGGCTCCAAACAACACAACATTAAATCTATAGGTTATGAACCCTTTATTCAAATCAAATGGATCCTTGAACCATAAGAACCTAAGTTGGTTCTTATCATATTCATTTTTAAGATTTATTCTCAAAAATGCCTTTGAAATGTCACTTTGTACGGCATATTTGTCTAACCTGAACCTCAGTAAGATCTTCACAAGGTCAGAAATGAGATTAGGACCCTCAATCAAGCAATCATTCAAACTGTGTTTATCACTGTCTTTGAGGCTACAGTTATATACTACTCTGAGTTTTGTTGTTGGGCATCTTGTCGATAAACCCCCCTGTGGGTTAAATAATGACAACCATCTTTTTTAAAAGGGTTATTTGTTACTTCTTCAATGAAGCCTTTCTGTAGCTGTTCTTTGAAGACATCACTGTACATTTGAATATTATTATCTTGTTTGAGTTTTTTCATTACTTTATATAAATGCCCTTTAGCTACTTTGAGATTGTCTCTTAAAGTTGGACAATTTATTTTCCAAGGTAACTCAACAAAATAACTATTGTCTTTGCACTGAATGGTATCTTCAAATCTTTCTACCATTAACTGATCTTCTGAAGTTTGATTTGTGTCATGTATACCCACAGATTCTAGCAACCATAAAGTTTGAATTGCCTCATCCAAAGTTTCATTTGATAATGATGAATTAATGTTCTCAGTTGAGATAATATTATTCAAAGTGTTGCTATTCTTACAGGTGTTATGTAGGACTGAGTTGAGGCACATAGTATTTGTTGGTCATGAACTGTTTTGGTTTAGGTCTAGGTTGTATTTTGATAGGTCACCCAAAGGGGTTATCCCTGATGGAGTCTGAATAGCTATACCATTACCTATCTCTACTATGCCCTTATGAATAAGATTAATATAATCTGCCCCTATTAGCATTTCAATGTTAGCTACTGTGTTGTTAGTGATATGTCTATCAGCTATTTTGTAGTGTTTTCCCAAATGATTTATGGTTTGTTCTAGTTTGGGTATAACCAGTTTGTTTTGTCTTACTTTAGAAATAATAACTGCTTCAATTTTCTTGAATTTACTTTCTAAATGTAGTTCCAGGTCAATTGTCTTATAGCTATTTTTGTCCGAGTTATCCTTAACAAAGGATGCAATATTGAGGTTTTGTTCATTCGGGCTTGGTGTCAAACCCAATTTATTAACTACATTTTGTGAAACAAATGTTTGTTGAGAACAACAGTCTATAAGACATCTCACTGGAGTGGTGCTACCCTCACTATTCACTAAGTCCAAAGTAATAGTTGGTAAAAGAATCTCAGTGTTTCTTGTTACGTTGTTTGAACAAACAGAATGTCCCATGAAAGTGGCATTTTCTTGATTACCTTTGTTTGGGGGAGGTATCTTTTGAGTTTGAGTACTATTGTTTGGACACTTTGGTGAATCACACATTGATGAGACATGTCGTAAACTTTTACAAAACTTACACTTGAATCTTAACCTAGATTTACAGTCTTTCTTATAATGTCCCTGGCTAGTACACTTTTTACACAGGTTCAACTGTTCACATCTTTTAGCTCTTTGGTTAAAGTCTGAATATTTGTCACACCCAGTACTACTGTGTTCATTACTTGCACAAAATTTGCAATGTGGTGTGTAAGTTGAGGCAGCAGTTACATTAAAGTTCTGTAATGTAGGTGTTCGTGTATTATAGTTGGTCACATTTGATTCTACAGTATCAAGTTTTGTCTGTTTGGCTGTAGCTAGTTGGTCTCTGGGAACAGTCTTTGGTTTATCCATAGTCTGGGTCTTATGTGTTGGAAAATCTCTCAATTTGTAATTAGTTAGGATATTGGGGAAGTGTTTTCTTATATCTTCCAGATTAGGATAATTTTCTCCCGTCTTTAGAATTAAAATATCTTTAACCCTCGAAGGAAGGCACCTAAGTACTATGCCTTGTATAATCCAAGATGAAGCTTTAATATCTATCTCATTGCTAACCAGTTGTCCTATAATAGCTTCTAATTTTGTATAAAAATTTTCCATATCACTATGGTTATCTTTTATGGGTGCAAATTCAAAAATTTGTTGAGATAATTCATATACAATCTCATCTTTATTAATGTAATTACGTTTTAAAAGATCAATAGCTACTTCATATGAATTCCCTACGGCTGGTAAATAGGCTATCAGGTTATAGGCTGGGCCTTTAAGAGAACTAGTTAAGTAACTAAACTTTTCAACAGTTGAAATATAAGGTTTATTACCTATTAAATTCTCAAATTTGTCAATGAAAGATGGGAATTGTACCGTGTCCCCTTCAAATGTTGGTACTAGCAAAATGGGTAACTGAGCCCTCAATTCTTGTGACTCAGGATTTAGCATGCCACTTAAATTTGTGTGAAGGTTAGCTCTACTTTGATTAAAATCAGAATTAGGTTTTTTTGGTGTTAAGTCAGTCAAACGAGACCGTAGTCTCCTTATTTGCTGTTCAATTGAGATTACCTGATCATCATCATCAGCGTAAAGGTCTATCAATTGTTCTTCAGCCATTTCGGATTCAACTAACTCTGAAATACTCTCATTAATGGCTATTATTTCCTTCTTTTTAGTTTCCAATTTAAGAATTACACTCTCTAAATTTTCCTTACCTGGTTGTGTAATATTGTTAAAAGTGTTCACAGCCTTTGTAACAGCTCCCAACTTTGCCCCCTTTTCTTTTTTAACTTTTTCAATTCCGCACTGTCCATGTCGAAGTCAAAATTGTTTAACTGGGGATCGTAATGAAATAGAGGACAAGAAGAAATTACCAGAGAAGAGAGAGCACAGACAAAACAGTCAAGTTTAAATTTGGTTTAATCCCCCCCAAGTACTTATGTCACTCAGGTCTAAGCTTATAAGAGAATGAGACTCCTTAAATGTAAATGTTTCCTAGTTAGGCCCTAGGTTGTAGACCTAATTAGGCTTGATTAGGTTAGGCTTAGGCTTAGGCTAGACCATTTAGCCTAATTCTGCAATTTTTGTTAAGTAAGGTTAAGGTTTGTAAATTCCCACACACGGACCACCAATGCGAAAATGCTCTGTATGAATTGGTCCACAATTAACCCACCCCTTATATCTCCAGTCTAACTATAGAGTAGATCAAGTCTAGCCTAGAGGGGTCAGCCTAGAGATTCCGGAAATGGTCCAGAGCGGGCAGATAAATTGAGGTCCACAGTAGGATTCCTCACCAATTTAGGTTAGGGCAATCTACCTTCACCTTTGTTAAGCTATGAGTTGATGCTGGGTCTTAGGCCACAATGTAGGCCTAACTTGTCTGACCCAGCTTAATTTAATGTGATTAAATTACTGGGTTAAAAACTCAATTAGTCACTTACTGTTAGTTATTGGAGTCTCCAAACTCCGGTTGTGTAATTGTCGAGAGCGTACTTGCCGGTGGGATCTTTTTCGTTGTCTCTTCTCCTCCCTTCACCGTTACGTCCTCTCGCCCCGTTGTTCGTTTTCGTACCCCTTTGTTCTCCTCTTCGCGGGGCTTTTTCCACCAGCGTTGTCTTGGTTTTTTCCTCGGTTGGTTGAGCGGTAATGTATCTCCATTACCGAGCACGCTCTTCTCACACAGTATATAAATACTAGTGTGGAGAATAACTCTGGTGAGCAACCAATTGCTTTCATCCACCCAGTTATTGACATAAAAGGAATTTAAAAATTGTTAGATTAACTACCTACCTACTCAGTGAACCATTTTCGTTACCTCCCAACTACCCACTCATCAGTTTTCCATAGTACAAAGGAAGGATAAATGGTTAGAAAACCTACAAAATGAACAGGGTTGGAAAGAAATGGGGCATTCTTTGGCTTGGTGTTTAGATGAGGTGCATTTAGTACAATAATTTAATTTAGCAAGTTTTTTCAGTTTATCCCAACTTTCAGGGAAAGAATCACATTTTGAGATTCTGTGAGAGTTTTTCTTACACAATTTGCAGTAAAGTTCTCTCTGGTCAGTATGTTGAGCTCTTCTTGAGGATTGTCTTTGGGTGGAAACTGCCAGAGTAGCTGTAGTTTGGCCAGAATACCATGGTTTTCTGGCTGGTTCTGGAGAGAAGTTTCTTTTTTGTTTAGGTATTAAGGTGGTTAATTCACTTTGGCTTAGATCAAAATTAACATTAGCTAAGGTTTTGGTAGCTTCAGCAATGGCTTCTTTAAATTTATCAAAGTGGTCATAGAGTTTAAAACCACAAGTTCTTAAAAATTCCTGAGTTTCTTGTCTTAGTTTATTATAATATACATACAAGAGTATATCTTCTAATTCTAATTTTTGAGTTTGCATTAAATTTAGGGTAGAGTGCATATCTGCTTGACAGTCATGAAGTGATTTAAAATCTTTAGCTATTTGGGATTTGGTTAAAAGTGATTTTATTATGGAGAATTTAATTTGGCCTGGTGTTGCATAACAGCCCTCCAACTGCAGCCCTCTTGCATGCAGTTTATTTGAATGGCAGGGTTTCCACTCAAATGTTGTTTTAGGTAGGCAAATTTCTCTTCTTCGGAAAGACCTATGTTATCATAAATGTTTCTGAATGAGGTCTTAAAGTTTTGAAATTTAGAGGGATTTCCATCAAATGGTAATATTTGAAGCTCAGGAATTTTAGTACTTATTCTTGGTTTAGGTTTGGCTTCGGCATTATTTTCTTTTTTAGTTGTCAATGCTTGTATCATTTGATCTATTTCAATTTGGTAATAACTGTTTTTTTCATCTAGTTTTTCTTGTTTAGCCTCTGAGAAGCCTTCGGAACAAACATACTTACTAGGATTTCCTCATCTAAATTTTTTAACTTGTCCAGTTGTGAGGACAAAAGCCGAGCATATGCATTTTTTTGTTCCTCATTCCAATCATCCAATTTCTCTTTGATTGTAGCTAAAAGTTTAGTAGCTGAGGCTCTGATTGCTCTCCTCTTTTTTACCAATTTACTAGTTTCAAGTGCTTCCACATCACTTCCCAACCATGTCTCCATACTTTTTCCTGGAATGGCTTCAGTTTCATTAGCCATTTTTTAGGTTTAATATTATAAATGATATTATCAATGATATTTATAATTAAATTTTCAGATTATGTAAAAAATTTAATTCACTGGATTTAAAACTATTGTATCAGAAATAAAACAAAAAAGGGTAACTAACTTCTCGACTGCCCACCCGGGGGCGCCATATTGAAAAATTTATTGAAAAACTTATTTTATTTTTTTTTGAGAGAGAGATTATTTAGGTTTAGGTGTAATATTAACGTTAAGTTTACTTTAAATAGACACAGTAATTATAGAAATAATAATGGCCCATTTAGACACTGTCAACATAGCTACAGACTTTTTCACTGTAGGCTGCAGTGGTTTTCAGGTTAAAATTTGGTCAGCAGCCAGATTACTAACTATGGTGAAGCTAAATTCATTAAAATTAATTTAGACTTACCAAAAATGAAGTTGCCAGTTGAACGTTACCCTTTCTGTTTCTAACTAATCCATAAGTTTCATTTAGTTTCCAGATTTGAATTTTATTTGTTAAGTTTTAAGTTACTATTGAACACACTGCTAAGTTATTTATTTGTAGGGGCTATTTCCCAGACCTAGGTTTTGCAGGTTAAGTTAGGCTAGGGCTGTATTGCCCTTAAGTTTTTGTTTTTAAAGGTTTAAGGTTTAAGGTTTTGAAGGTTTTACTCAAGTTAAGTTAGGGCTATATTGCCTTTAAGTTTTAATAGGGGCTATAACAGCCATTTAATTATTTAGTTAGGGCAGTTGTAGCCCGGTTCGAGTTTCTTCTAGGTACCTAGTTTTTCTCTTACCTTAGTTATTTTCTTTAATTAACTTACTTACTTACACCTAGTTCTGATAGGCCTCTATTTAGTTAAACAGGGTTTTTGTTTAATTGCAGTGGTTATTAATGATAAGGTTTAAAGGTTGTGAGGTTTAAAGGTTGACTTTAAGTTGCCCGGTTAGTTGGGGAACCACGAGAATTTTTTTTAACGAAAAAACTAGCCCGCTTCATGCAGTCAAAATTTTTCAAGAATGGACAAAGCTCCGTTTTTCTTTGTCTCAGAAACTTTTTTCTTTCTTCTTTTTGTTAATTAGGGAAACCCAACTTCACTAGTTGGTTAGAAACGAAGGTTGTTATTTTTATTCTATATTTATTTTGTTTATATTTTATTTGGAAATATATGCGGTTATTTCTAACCACTTTTTTTAACAGTGTCGTAGATAATGTGTCTCCTCGCTCACCAGCTCACCTTGTACCCTTTCAGCATAACCCTCCTTTACATAGCTTAGGATGACCTCATTGTATTCATTTAAAAACTCCTCATTTTTCCTTAGCCTGTGCAATGAAGTCTCCAACCTCCTATTAGCTAGCTGAAGGTTTGAGCTGGGTTTGCGAGAATCCTTCCAAGGGAAGCCAACTTCGTAGCAACCATCTCTAAATCCAATACCTTTTTTAAATTGCTCTAAAACATCACTGTTCACTGTACTTGCCTACTTCTCCTGTTTGTCCTTTATGCCAACGGATTCAAGTTCCCAAAAGGCTTTCAAATGCCTTTCCAAACCATGGCTGTTCTCCTCAATCTTAACAAAAAGAGCTTTAACCTCCATTTCAATGCAATCGCTACCATGTACAGTATCATCCAGCCAATCTTACTTTCAGTAGCTACAGGACCTTGAGATTTGCGGACAATGTTACCAGTGATGAAGACCCAATAATAGTCAGCTCCAATCGAAAGACTAATATCTTCTGTTTCTTCAAACTTATTATTCCCCAAATTAATTCATTTAACTTGCAATTCTTGGACACATGCCATATCTAAACAAGTAGTGACTGGAGCACAAAGTTCCTCAATTAAACTTACAAATTTAAACTTACAAACCTTACTCCGTGACCTTTCAAAAAACATTTAAAACATGCTGTGGACTTAGTTACCCTGTCCTTTCTCTCCTCAACAGAGGTAAAGCCTCAGCCACCTCACATTTATATGACTTGTCGTTGCCTTCGTAAAATATGCATTCCTTTATTCCCTTTAATTTATTCTCAGAGGATGCATGTAGAGCTGACACTGTACCTGCGCTATTCCTTTTTGTAGAAACTTTGGTTTTGTGACTGCCTTTGTCCCCTTGTTTAACATCCCAGTGTGCAAACTCAATTCCCTCTCGTCTTGCTAATTCTGTGCCAAAAAGGCTTAACATCTGCTGAAGAGGGGGTGTACACACATGTTCTGTAGAGTGTCCCCTACTTAATTCAAGCAAAATTGAGCTAGGCAATTTAGACTCCAGTATAGTGACCATTCCTACACCCAAGTTGTCCAGGGACCTACATAGTTCTAACTTCAAATTCATCATATAAGTGCCGTAACTCTTTGACACTATTGGGATTATTAACAGGAGGTATAGCTAAAAGTTCACGGAGGTGGCTTTTAATTAAGATCTCTGACTTACCAAACCGTTCCTTTAATATATTCTAAGCCACATTATAATTAGTCTCTGTTAATGCTAATCCTGCTATTGTCTTTGCTGCCATCCCCTTCCAAGAGGGACTGCAAATAATTAAACTCCTCCACCGCACTTAACACTTGACTAGAATGAGCTGCTAATTGAATACTATCTGCTCATCCTTGCCATTCCTGAATACTCCCAGAAAATGTTTTGAGTACATGCCTCGGTAATTGAACTGCAGATCTATTAACCTTAACTTCACAAACACTGTTTGTTGAGGGTTGTGTTTCATTATTAGACCAGGTATCTAACTGTACTGAGCTGCTAAACTCTCTTGCTCTGTGGCATACTTTAATTATGTCATCAATAAGCTGAATTGGTGAAAATATTTAACCAAACTGATCAAACTCAAATTTTGCCTTTTTTCAAATAAAGTGAATTGCTTGGTTCGGGTACTGACCAACCACCAGTATGGAATACTAAATTTTCCACTCAAGTAACTGGCGCACTGAAGTCTGCAACCTTCGCCTACGAACAATAAAACCAAAACTAACCAAACCGGTAAAAATGTAGGCCCAAAACAACGACAGACTAGCGGCCAAGTTTCGCAATTGGGCGACCAAACTTTCTACCCTGGGACCTTAATTCAATTATGCTCAACCCGTCCAGGCCTAACTTGGGCTACAATTTGCACAATCAGAACTTTGCCGAAAAATAGTCACTGACTCATTTTTGGGCTAGAATCCGGTTCGAAGGACCATGTTATTTTTTATTTTATTGGGTTCAGAATCCCAGCTGAGCCGTGAACGGCCAAGCTCTGAAGGGCCACTTCGACCTACAGCCCAAGTTAAGCTAGACTAAAACTTACGGACTTGGTCCTATTAGGTCCTACCTCAGGATTGCTGATTCGATGTGGGCCTACCTTAGGCCTCAGTTGCATAAAATTAAGAAAATAAAAAGGGGGCACTATTTATGGTCTTCTTTCTAAACCTTGCAACAACAACACAACCTGCACCATTGCACGATGCAACAATCTTGTATCTCAACAACCAAATTGAATTGCAAGAGAGAGCTCATAATACCACGCCCTGTAAGTGCCGCATTCAACAAACGAGTAGAAAGGACGCGCAGTAGGGCATATCATACTTTTCCGAGTCCGAATTTCACTCTGGCTAATATGTATTTTTATGTAAAGTTTAATTCTAAGAGGGGTTTCTTTTCTGCAACATTTCCCAAAAATCGCGTTATCATGTTCAAAATTGCGGTTTTCTGTTCTATGTTGAAATACCGAATATTCAATTGACTCCTATTTTTAACCCTTTGTCGTAATTTGTTGACATTTAGACATTAACTTTGCTTAACTCTTACACTGGTTTAATACATACATACATACATAAGAAAAAAATCTACTCCATTTGAATCTTTGTAACCATTTGGACACAGAAGGCGAAGTTCAACATTCTGTCAATAGATGGCTCTGAGCAATTACGCCAGTTATAATTGTAAAGTAGAAGTGAGTGGACACCATTTTTTTCGTTAAGTGTTTTTTGTAATTTTCCTAAGTTTAATCACCATTATTATATTTGTTTTGACTATAATTTAATTCTAGAAGTATTAAGGAAGCTCCCTGTTTACTTTGTTTAAGTAATATTTTTAATAACTATGAAGAAAAGGCTTTATTCAAAGTTCGTTTCGAAATGGACACAAAGTTTTCATAGGGTAAATTTCTGTCTATGATAACGCGTGTATCCAATTGGATACATGAAATGAATTTTTCATTACGATTGTTTATATATATATATATATATATATATATAATATATATATATATATATATATATATATATATATATATAGAGGGTGATCAAATTATTAGAGCCACCCCTTGAAAAACACATTTTCGTTATAATATGGTGTTTTTAGTTTAAATAATAACCTTTTAAGTATGCAGACAGTATTCCAAATTGTTAACACATGTAGTGTTCTCTACCTGAATAACAGAAACTGGGGATAGGGGTTAATTTGGGAAGTAGGGGGAGGGGAGTATGTGAAAAGTGGGTTCAGTAATGTTTCAGCTGTGAACGTGGAAGGTTGTGTCAAGTGGTCAGGTGCGTTAAGTGTATGTTAAGTTAATGATAAGTTATTATATTTAAACCATTGTCCGTGGAATATGCACTCATACACCCATATGATATTGTTTCTCACCAACGTATTGTGATTCTTTTTATTAAATTAGTGTTTCTTTACAGGAATAACTTTTATGTACTGTAGGCTACCCAACATGGATAAGAAATGTGATCTATCGCCAAAGAAGAAAGGTAAAATGCTCTCGCTGCTGACTGCAACTGATTATTCTCACAGAAAAATAGCCCGAGAACTGAATGTGTCACGTGCGAGTGTTGACAGGATCGCATCAAAAATTAAAGTTGAAGGGGATAATCCAGAGCTGACTCCAAAAAGAAAGGGTAAATGTGGTCGGAAAAGGATAACTACACCTAGAGCCGACAGATGCAGTGAAAAGAAACTAGTAAATAATAGGAGAAGCACTGTAACAGGGTGCATGTTGTGATTTCTGGATGATCCGTTGGGTGGTTGGTTGTATGGTATGTGATACGTGGCTAAATTTCGTGCGTGCTTGAACTTTTGAATTTTGGTTGCTTGGAAGCGGACAGCTGGTCTTGAACTGGAAATTGTGGTGATTAAACCGTGTAAAATTTAAAATAAGAAACATCATCGAAGGTTTCCCTGTAAAGGAATTGTTTGTATTAGATTTGGTTTGGAGACAGCATACTGTAACAACAGTAACCTAAGAATTGTCCTCTGCAAAAGAGGAGACGGAGTTGGGAGCCAGATCTCATAACTGCTTGTAAGCGCCCTGAATAAACCCCATTATTTTATAAGTGCCAGTGATTTAAGTATTTAATATTGTAGGTTTAAGTTTAGGTTAAGTTAAGTTCGGGTTTAGGTTAAGTTAAGTTCGGGTTTAGGTTGTTAAATTTAGGTTAAGTTTAAGTTAAGTTTGTTAGGGTAATGATAACTTGTTTATGCAGCCTGATTTACTTTGTATATATTAATATATAGTTTTGTAATCTAATGTTTTACTGTTCCTGGCTGGGACGGCCTCGCGCTGTAAAGGGGACACATATATATATTCGGTTGTGGAATCCTGGTCACGGTAACAGTTGGCATTCCCAGCTAAGATTTTTTTTTTCCCATTTACTCAATTTGTTATACCGTTCGGTTTTGGTTTCATTGTATGTACTTTTCTTTTAATTTTTCATAATTTGATTTTCTAGTTTTGAAAGCTTAATTTAATCATATTGTTTAGGATGGTTGAAGAAGGAGCATTAGGAGACATGACTGTGGATGAGAAGGGGCGGCAGTCGGTTAGATTGAAGGCAAGTGACGGTTTAAATGAATTTGATGGTGCGATGACTGCAATAGAGAGTTCTGTACAAGAATTGCTGAATGAAGAAGGAACTGAAGGTAAAGATGTGAAACTGAAAGCTTTTTTTGAGCGTATGCGTAAAATGGAGGAAGGGTATGTGAGTAAGAAATTGGTTGAAGTGGGACGGGTGCACTTGCCAAGGCGTTTGGAGAAGAAAGTTGCTTATTACTCTGAAAGCGATAAATCTGAGTATGATTACGAAAGTCCTGGTGAATGGAAAGAGGTGCAAAGTAAAAGGAAAAGGAGACTGAGAAATAAGGCTAAGCGTGATTGTGAAAGTAAGTTTGGAAGAAGTGATAAAGGTGTTAAGTGTAGAAAGTACACAGTGGATGGAAGTTTTAGTTCAGATTTTTCGAATGAGGAGACTCCCTTGCCCAGAATGAACGTGTATTTGGAAGATTTTTATGCCATGAGAGATAAGGGTGTTTGTGCAACGGATGCAGGGTGGATGGTGTTGATAGCAATTGAGAGTGAGAAACTATTAATGAAGAAAACTAAGTATGAACGTGAGCGTATTAAGGCTTCGAAGCCTTGGCCTTATGGTTTGGATCGTGTGCAAAAGGTAGAAGACTTTCTGGAAGACTTTGAGAGGTATGCAAGTGAGCAGTTTGGAAGTGATAAGAATAGATGGGCAGTGGAACTTAGAAATTTCTTGGATGGCCATGCGAGACGTGTGTATTTTAGTGTATATAAGCCGGGTGTTAAATACGAAACAGTTGTGTCTCGAATTAAAAGTTGGTGTAGTGAAGAACGACAGGATAGTAAAGTTGTAACTCAACGCGAATTTTGGACAGCAAGTATGAGAGAGAATGAAAAACTGGGTGAATATGCGCTCCGGCTCCAAACACTGTATGAAGCAGCGGTGCTTGAGGGGGAGAGAGATAAACAGGCCTTGAAAGAACAATTCATGGCTACGATTCCTCCAGAGACGGCAAGGAGATTTAGAGCGCAAATGGGTCGAGATGTAGAAGGTAAAAAGCTAAGATGGAGAGATATAGTTTCATGGGCATTAGACGATGATGCTATAGGGGATAGGATGTACAGGAAGCAGGAAGAGGTAGTCCCGTTACCGGTATGGGCGTTTGCACAGGAAGGACAAGCTGGCGCTTCACCCTCGTATAGCCGTGTATTGCAACAGGATAGACTCCAACAAGGGCATTACCAATTCGGACAACCGCAGGTGGCTTACCAAGGCCAACCATCTGCTGCTAAGAATGTGCAAGCTAAGAGGGATTTGCAGTGCAAGTATTGTAAGAAAAGTGGACATGTTATGAAAGACTGCTGGAAAATGAAAGGTTTGTGTTTGTTGTGTGGTAGCCAGGGACACAGAGCAAGTATGTGTGATAAAAAGCGTGACGTAACGAGTGCTAGGGGTGAGAGTGGAGCTGAAAGAGTGGTCTTATGTTATGGGTGTAATAATCCAGGGCATCGTGCGATTAGTTGTCCGGTGATTGCTCAGATAAGACAAAGAAATCAGATTGGTAAGGGTAGAGAGACTATTGGTGAGCCTGGACAGATGGGAGCGAATAATGTGAGTGGAGCACAAGCAGAAAATTTAAATTAGGAAGCTCCGGTCTGGAGGGAACACGACCGGAGCGAGTAAATAATGAACGTGTGGGTGAAATGTACGAGTCGTGTGACGTTCCCCGCACGGAAATGTTAGAATGGGAACGAATTGTTAATAATTCTGACCTTGACCCAAATGCCAGTGAATGGACCGCGGATGTTCAGTGTGAGCAACGTAGTCCATTACCGCAGCGTGGAAAAAAAGACGGAGAGCGAATGGTGGAAAATACGATTGTGTACTTGGCTAATGAATGCGTAGGTTTGAAGAATGGAAAACTGTGGAAGATACCAGTGGAACTGAATTGTACGGAAACTGAAGCGATGTTGGATTCAGGTGCGCAGTTTTGTCTCATTAGCAGGGATGTTGTTTCTCGTATGTCTAACTTTGAGATTGATGACAGTGTGCACATTAGGTTGAAAGGTATTGGAGAAGGAGATCGGTTGGTTGGGAAGGGTATGTTGACTGCGCAGGTGGTAATTCATGGTATTGATTTCGGTATATGTGATTTTTATGTGGTAAATAACTCTCCATATGAGATCGTCCTGGGTAAAAACTTTTTTGTTAGTAAGGGTTTAATAATTTATGCGAGGAAGAGATGTATAAAACGTACTGGCCCCAGTGGGGAAACAGACGAGTTGTATTTCAATAATGAACAGAATAGATGCGTTAGGGTAGTATCAAAGATACCAGTGTACGTTGCAGAGAGTGTAGTGTTAGATAAGAAAAATTGGAATTTGGTTAAAGTTAGGGTATCGTGCGATATCGTTAAAGCTAGGAGGAAATGCGTGTCCTGTGTAAGGAATGAAGAAAATGTCTTGGTTTTAGATGAATTTGTAGATCCAGAGCTAAAGGTGAAAATTGAATTGTGGCCTGGGTTAATTGACTGGGATAGTGCGGAAAATAAAGTATTAGTTCAGTGTAATTCCTCGAAAGAAGTAAAATTAAAGGAGGGAATGAGACTAGGATTTGCATGTTCAATGGTATACGAGGATGAAGTTGTGGTGGTTGAGAATGATGAGACTAACGTGCATATAGGGACTTTGGTGCATAATGTAGTGTTTGGTGAAAATGAGGCGAGTGACTGGCGTAAAGAGGAAATGATGAAAGAGGTGCTATTGCCGGAGGGATTGAGTAAAGATGAGCGTGAAAAGTTGGAGCGAGTAATATGGAAGAACAAGGTGGTGTTGAGTAAGGGTGATAGTGATGTAAGACGTGCTGCTTTGACTTCGCATAAGATAGAGT
Source organism: Bathynomus jamesi (assembly GCA_023014485.1). NCBI lineage: Eukaryota > Metazoa > Arthropoda > Malacostraca > Isopoda > Cirolanidae > Bathynomus > Bathynomus jamesi. The sequence goes on from JAJOZX010003877.1 coordinate 197,694, forward strand.
TGTATGATTATACGCCATTATGTCAGCGTCCTAGAAGATTTGATCTGGAAACTAGTTTGGAGATAGAACGCCAATGTAAAGAATTATGTATGCTTGATATAATTGAGCCGAGTAAGTCTGCATGGAGTTCTCCTGTGGTGCCTGTGCGAAAGAAGGATGGGTCGGTTAGATTGTGCATTGATTATAGGAGAGTGAATGCGGTAACGAAAGATGATAAATTTCCAATGCCTAATTTGCAAGATTTGGTCTTTAGCATGCATGGTATGAAATATTTTACATCTTTAGATCTCGTGCGTGGATATTATCAGATGCCATTGGAAGAAAGCAGTCGGGATTTCACTGCATTTATAACTGAGCATGGGCAGTACCGGTTCAAGTCGGTTTCATTTGGGTTGAAAACAGCGCCTTCAGCCTTTCAAAGGGAAATGCAAAGAGTGTTAGATGGTTTTACATGGACGAAAGTTATTGTGTACCTTGATGACGTATTGATAATGGAGCGAAGTGTTGATGAGCATATAAAGTTACTAGAGCTGGTTCTGCAAAGGTTGTCGGATGCTGGTATGAAAATAAAGCCTGTTAAATGTAAGTGGATGAGTGAGGAAGTGCCCTTTTTAGGTCATATCGTGAGTAGTAAAGGACTGAGTAAAAAGCCTGAGTATGTACAGCAGGTGATTAATTTTGGAAGACCACTTGATGTGGGAGGGGTGAGAGAATTTTTAGGATTAGTAAATTTTCAACGAAAATTTATACCCCATTGTTCCGAAATAGCAGAACCTCTGTCTCGGTTAACTGCAGGTAAAAGGAAAGATAAAGTAGTTTGGACAGAAGAGCGTGTGAATGCGTTTGAGGTGTTAAAAAAGGCTATGTATGAGGATATTATGTTAACGTTTCCAGACTATTCTGAGAATGCTGATATGTTGGAGTTATTCGTGGATGCGTCAAGTGTCGGTGCGGGTGCGTGCTTGGTTCAAAAGCAGGAGGGTACAGACAGAGTTATCTCGTATGCATCTACTACATTTAATAGAGCGGAGCGAAGCTACTCAGTCATAGAACGTGAATTGGCGGCGATGAGGTGGGCAGCAAAATTCTTTAGACCATTCTTACTTCGGCGCAAATTTATATTGTATACTGATCATAGGCCGTTGATTTATTTGACTAGTATGAAAATGATTGACAGCAGGCTTGCACGTACGATGGATGATTTGAGCGAATATACTTTTGAAGTGCGATATATTGAAGGTAAGAGTAATGTATGTGCTGATGCGATGTCTCGACAGCAGAATCATTGGACTAGAGATGAATGGTGTGAGGTTGAATTGAGGAATGAGCTGCCAGAAGGTTTAGAAGTAATTAAGGAAGTGGCCGGTGGAACGCAGTCTATGTTTGAAAGTTTGAAGATAGTTTTGAACGAGCAACAGATTGAGGGAGTGCCTGAGAGTTTGCAAGAATTTAGAGAAAAAGTGGTGGATGAGCTGCTGAAGCATGCTAAATTGTACAAGTTGAATAAGGGTGGTAGGAGTTTGAAAGAATTGAAACACATGAAAGATGTCAGAGTAATGCCAGACATAAAAGTTTTACTTATGGTCAGTGATATGTTTAGAGTTAAGATTTGGGTGCATTTTATACCTGAATGTTCAGTTACGTATATTGGATTTCGTGTTAAAGGAGAGGAAGGGTTGAAAGAAGTCCATTTGCAGAGTTTGGGAGGAATTCACTTTAATCCTGTAAAGAAGATGAGCGAGTTTAGGAAAGATGTAGAAATGGTAGGGCATGTAGATCAGAAGGAAGTAGAAATGAGTAAAAAGGATATGGAGAGAGGAGAATTGAAGGAAGATTTAATGCCATTAAATTTATTTATGAAAGAAGCTGGACATGAGCGAGAGAGAGAGAATTGGAATCTTGTGGCCATGAAGGTGGTCCAGTAGCATGGTCATGGATCACTGTAGGTAGATATAAGTTTTGTGCGTTTCTGGACATGGGAGCTGTAGTATGTTTAGTGAGAGAGAGTGTGATTAAGCATTTGTGTGATAAAGGGGTAGAAGGAAAATTTGAAGAAGTGTGTGCCAGTTTACAAGGGCTTGGTGCGAAATTCAATGTATCAAGACTGGTGAAACTTAAAGTTAAGAATGCGTGTGGCGAGTATGAGTTTCCTTTTGCGATTGTGAAGGATACTATTATACCAGTATGTTTTTTACTGGGTATCAACTACTTGGAGAGGGCTGATACAGTATTAGATTTCAGAAACGTTACAGTAAGTTATGGAAATGAATCGGCAATTAACATCTGGAGTGTTCATTTGGAATATAATGAGAAGGAAACACTGCGTTGGTTATGGGAGAATTTTTTACCTTTGAATGAAGTTGATAATTTGCAAAGTAGGGTAAAAGTTTTAAATGAAATTCGAAAAAGGGTTCTGAGTGGAGAAGAAATGGACTGTAATAATAAAAAATTTAGAGAGTATGCGCCCCATAGACCACATCTGAGTGTAATTCAAAATGTCTTGGTGAGGTGGGATGAGAAAAAGAAAATGTGGGCTGCAGTAGTGGATTTTCAATTGCTAGTACATATAGTTGTGACTTTTCATGTGTCTCTCGCGCATGTTGGAAGAGACAAATTGTGTGATTTAGTGGGCAGGTATATATGGCATCCGAGGTTAAGTATGGTAGTTCGGGATGTATGTAGGACATGTGAGCAATGCCAGAAGATGAAAGTGGGACATATGGTGACGTTTCCTCCAACTTTAAAAGTGATAACACGAAGGTCATATGAACTTGTGGCTGTAGATGTGGTTGCATTGCCGAAGACGTTTAGTGGGTATATTGGCTGTTTGGTTTGTGTGGACCATTTTAGCAAGTTCGTACATGTGCAACCAATTCGGAATAAGGGTGCTCAGTCGGTGTCTGATTCTTTTGAACGAATGTTGAATTCAATGTTGAAGGTACCGGTGCGAGTCTTGAGTGATAATGGGCCCTGAATTTCGGTCAAGTATGTTTGGAGATATGTTGAGCAAGTACGGAATACAGCATGTATGCTCTAGTCCCTATAAACCTGCATGTAATGGAGCAGTTGAGCGGGTGAATAGGACTATAACTGAGTTTTTGAGAAATTTGTGTGGGACGAGTGGTAAATGGGATGAGGGGTTAACAAAGGCGGTAATGCTTTATAATCAGACTGTACATTCGCAGACTGGTAAGCCACCTGCACAGAAATTAGCAGAGGGCACCCTGGGACGAGGCGAGCTGTTACCTATTCCCTTTGATGAACAATTGACTTGGCGTGAAGGTCACCCTAACTTCATCCCCTATGGAATAGGCGTGAAGGTTCTTAGGAAGTTAATTACTACAGATAGAACTTTGAAAATGAAAATGAGTGAGAGATATGTGGGTCCATACTCGGTTAAAAAAGTTATGGAAGGGGGAGTTTCGTATGTTGTACAAAATGAAAGTGAATGTTTGAGGGTGCATCATACGCACCTGAAACTGTTCGGGGAACGCCAAAGTATTTGGAAGAGTACTTCGAGCGACAACGTATGATAAAGGAGTTGGGAAATTGTGTAGATGAATATGAGGGAGTGATAGAAAGATGGTTGGTGGAACCCGTTAGTAATGTGGAGAGTATCAATGTGGAGAGAGCAAGATTAGAGGAGTCACGACTGGAATTGAAGGACAATGAAAATTCTCGCTTTGTGAGGATTACACGTAGATGCAACTGGGAAGAGTCGTTTGAAAGCGAGACTCGAGTAAATAAAGTTAATAAAAGAAGGTATAAGAGAAGATTGTTGGGTAACACAAGTTGCAAGAAAGGTTTTGAAAGGAGTATGACATGGCTGAATCGTGTGCTGAAGTGGAAAAGGGATGTGTCGGTTCAAACGGAAGACACCATAGAATGTTTCTGTAATGTGAGACGAGCTGAGCTGATCGATGCGGCTGTACAAACCGAAATAGTTTTACATGAAGCTTGTAAGGAAGTGAATGGGTGCGAGAAAGATCCAGTAGAGGATGAGGATGTTAAAGAAATGACATGGGATAATTCGGTTATTGCGAGTAGCTCTCATTTGTGGCAAGGGACCATCATGAATGAAAAATGCGAGTCTGAAAGGAGGGTAAGGCATTCCTCTATGAATAGTTTTAATGGCGAACAGTTTGGTAGCAATGAGGTGGATATGTACGAGTTAGAGGATTCGGTGTTTGAGGGAGATGATTTGGGTGATGAGTGCGTGCAGAGGCAGGATAAATGTTTGAATATTAGGAGGGTTAGTTGTGTGGTTCCAATAAATAGATTGTCCATTAGTGGGAAAATACGCTTTGAGGAAATTGAAGGTTATGCGTGTACTGCCAGTCGAATGAGCATCAATGTGAGTCAGACAGAGAGAGGAGTTAGCGAGAATGTGGGTCATGAATTAGAAAAGATCAAGTGTGTTAGAACAAGAGTGAACAGACTGAAAGTGCAGTGTGTAGTGAAAAGCTCGAGCCGAAATCAGGCCCTAGAACTCGTTCTAAGGGTACTGTGCCGGAAATTTCAAATGTGCAAGTCCATACAATTGAGTATAAGGTTAGACATAATAGAAATGTCTAAGTTTTGTAGCATTTCTTTGATATTATCGAAATTATATTTGGATTATTTTTACTCTAATTAAAAACTTGTGTATAAACTTGTATATAAAAAATACTCCTGTATCTAAATTTGAATGTCATAGACAATAAGAATTTGTAATTTATGGAGAAAATAGCATTAACTATTTGTTTTATAGGGTACTTAGTATTGGCAGTAATTACTCGTAAATTAATGTACGGCTGTTTCTTTTTAGAACCTTAAAATAGCTAATGACTAAGAATATAATAAGGAATAGGTATGTTTTTTTCATTGAAATTAGGGCACTGGCACGGTTATATATGTTTGAAACGTCATAAAGGGGGGTATCCAGAGAGAAAATTATGAATAATTAACGGACCCAGAGAGAATTAACTACCACCTGCACGCCTACGCCATTTCTGGATGAACTGCTGGTGTACAGGATCGATGTCAGTGAATGTTCATGCAGAACTAATTACCAGCTTAGATGGTTGCGCCGTTTCTGGATGAACTGCTGGTGTACAGGATCAATGCCAGTGAATGTTCATGCAGAACTACTTTACTTGCCAGCTTGCACGGTTGCGCCATTTCTGGATGGATTGCTTGGTGAACAGGATCAGCGGTAATGAATGTTCAAGGACACAATTCCGTGTTTTCATCGTATGAAAATGAAGAGCAGATGCATGGCAAAGAAACGGCTGGCTGCATGTAACTGCTTCGCTGATTTTTCTGTTATCCCAAGTTTTATTAATTTAAAAAAAATGTGAATGGCTAAAAGTGTATAGAAAAGTTTTTTCTGAAAATGTTTGGGTTCGTTTTTGTTCAACAATTGAATTTATTTTATATTTGTCATTATAACTTTGTATATACTGCGGGTTTGGGGTAGCTTATTTGTATCGGTATTTACTACTCGATCTCATTAATTAGGGCATAGGGAGAGTGCTTACTTGTAAATATGTATATAATTGGGTATTCTGTATTATTTTTTTTCCCTTTTTGTATTTAAGTGACTTGCAATATTTTACTAGGGAAACCAGTCTGTCTGTCTCGTGTGTGTGCTACAGAATGTATGGTTAGAATGAAATTTTATTTCATTCTTAGGGTGGGGAAGTGTAACAGGGTGCATGTTGTGATTTCTGGATGATCCGTTGGGTGGTTGGTTGTATGGTATGTGATACGTGGCTGAATTTCGTGCGTGCTTGACTTTTGAATTTTGGTTGCTTGGAAGCGGACAGCTGGTCTTGAACTGGAAATTGTGGTGATTAAACCGTGTAAAATTTAAAATAAGAAACATCATCGAAGGTTTCCCTGTAAAGGAATTTTTGTATTAGATTTGGTTGGAGACAGCATACTGTAACAACAGTAACCTAAGAATTGTCCTCTGCAAAAGAGGAGACGGAGTTGGGAGCCAGATCTCATAACTGCTTGTAAGCGCCCTGAATAAACCCCATTTTTTATAAGTGCCAGTGATTTAAGTATTTAATATTGTAGGTTTAAGTTTAGGTTAAGTTAAGTTCGGGTTTAGGTTAAGTTAAGTTCGGGTTTAGGTTGTTAAATTTAGGTTAAGTTTAAGTTAAGTTTGTTAGGGTAATGATAACTTGTTTATGCAGCCTGATTTACTTTGTATATATTAATATATAGTTTTGTAATCTAATGTTTTACTGTTCCTGGCTGGGACGGCCTCGCGCTGTAAAGGGGACATATATATATTCGGTTGTGGAATCCTGGTCACGGTAACAGCACTACTAACAAACTTAAATTGGAGCTGGAAAAGGAAAACATCAACATTTCGACAATGACCTTAAGAAGGCGTGCCAGGGAATTTGGATTGAGTAGTCGCCGGCCAAGGAAAACGCCAAAATTGACTCCAGCAATGATAAAAAAACGCTTAAAGTGGGCTAAATACTACTCAAAGTTCACTGTAGATGACTGGAAATCGGTAAGTCACAATATTTTAGTGATTCTGTATGCTTATTTTGAGTAAAATGTATTATTTTGATATTTGTATGACAAGACACATTTCATTTTGGTTGCAATCATTTCTTTCTCTTTTCATTTGCAGGTGTGTTTCAGTGACGAATCCACATTCCTAGTCATGTCTGATAAATCACAGTACGTTAGGCGACGTGTTGGTGAGGAATATCATCCAGACTGTGTCGTAAGTACGGTTAAGCATCCAACATCTGTTATGATATGGGCAGTGATAAGCGGTAAAGGTACTGGACGAATTTACATTGTTGAGGGTACTATGAGGCAGGACCAATACCGAAAGGTTTTGGAAACAAGACTTATTCCACAGATCGCCGACTGGTTTCCAAATGGTGAGCCATTCCATTTTATGCAAGATTCGGCCCCATGCCACACTGCAAAGTCAGTTAAAGGTTTTCTGGCTGCAAAGAATATTCCTCTCGAGGATTGGCCAGGAAATTCTCCGGATATGAATCCTATCGAAAATCTATGAGAAATAGTAAAGCGTAGACTGAAAGGCGAGGAAATAACAACTCGAATACGATTAATAGCACGAATAATTGCCGTTTGGAACCGTGATCCTGAGATACAGGCCAGCTGCAAGCCTATATAGAGAGTATGCCTAGACGGGTTGCTGCCTTAATTAAGGCCAAAGGAGGACCCACTAAGTACTAAATGTGTTTAATATGACTGTAGAGTGTATATAAATATATTCTGAAATAAAATAAGTGTTTAAATTAGCCAAATTTTACTATTATTAGCATTAGAAATAAACTTATAGAGGAAAAACTATTTTTTATGTAGTGGCTCTAATAATTAATTTGATCACCCTCTGTATATATATATATATAGAGAGAGAGTACTAACTACCACCCACTAATTACCTTATTAGACCTTTGTTGACTAATGGACACATAAATTATTTCATTTAGAAATGTTCTTACAAAAAAAAGATTGCTAAAAATGCTTACATATACCTCCTATGCATATTTCACGTAAAAAAATGAACCTACGCTAAAACTAAATGGTACTGAATGACAAAAGGTCAAGCTTATGTTACACCATTATTACGAATTTTAAGTTAAATTTGCAATGCCAAATTCAGTTTTCTATTACCAAAATAAATATTCATTATAAAATTTAGGTTAATTTGGTAATTAAAAATGCCGGTTGGCAACCCTGATTATAACCAAAAATTATATTCCTTGTCTATATTTATGGCGAAAGAACACTAAACATACTGATATGAATTTGTCACAGATTGGACAAGAGCGAGAATAAGTACCGACTAGACGTGATGGCCGAATCTGCCCCCAAAACCAGGAAAATGTCAGGTTCAAAGCTCTCGGATGTTGTGGGCCCGGGGAAGGAGTTCATTCCCAGCGAGGTGCCGACTTGGAGAGCCGTTCTTCAGAGAGGGATTCGTCTGCAGGAGGAAAAGTTCCTCATTCATGACATCCAAAGGTCTAAATACCCTATCCGAGAGATGACTGACGAGCTGGCTTCACTCGTGATGACTCAGTGGAAGAAGTCGAATGTAAAGTTCTTCCCGCCTGTGACAATCACGGAAAAATCGCTTTCATATAAGATCTTGTTGAAATGGAAAGAGATGACAGACGTTGTGAACGGGAGAGTTAAGTCTGCTACCCAGGAGAAGAGGATGGCTGATCTGGATAAACTCTGTGAAGTCTGCGTTTGCAAGCATCAGATCTTCTTGTGCGGCTCAGAGGGGAGTGGATGCTCAGGATGCTCCCTCAAGGCCCATGTGAACTGTAACTGTCCTTTGGAGGTGAAGATTCCTAAACTGGACCTTCAGTGGCTGGATTCCGAAGCTTCAGGAATCCAGATGTCTTCTGTAGACTTCGAAGACAGCAGGAGACAGATCAAAGCAGCGAAGAGGAAGGAGGCTGAAGAAGCTTCTGCTGTGAAGAGGAAGAAGAAAGAGGAGGCTACTAATGAGGAGCTTTTCATGAAAGACTTTGAGGAGGACGAAGAGCCAAACTTGGAAGAAGCTGCAAAAGAAGCCTCTGGCAATGCTGAGGCTACTGAAGCTCCTATGGACGTTCCCGCTGAAGTACCTGCCGAAACTCAACTTCTGCTACACGAAACTACATGAAGATCCAAGGGACAGCTTCAGCAGATTTGAGGTACAGGGTGGCAAATGTTCCGGCAGCTGCAGTTGCCACTGGCTTCCTGAACGACCTCATCAAGGACGGTCATCTTTCCAAAGACAAGGCTTACTTGGCCATAGATGGCATGAAAGTCTGGAGGGCCAAGGAGGAAGTAATGGCCTCATCAGTTGAAGCTCTCACGCAGAGGTCAGAGGAGGAGGAGATCTCTTGGATATTCTTTGATGGCAAACAGGATAGGAACACAAAGGTGTTGAAATATGACGAAGTGACAGGGAGATTTCATCCTGGCAAAGTGATCGAGGAGCATTACACTATCACGTGGGAGCCTCAAGGAAAGTACCTCTTCCATTTCACTCCCGAGGAACCTGAGGAAGGAGAAAAGCCTGCTCATAAGATCGCTCAGGGCCTGCATGAGTGGCTTCTGGATCACGGAGCTGACGAGAGCCTTGTAATGATTGGAGGAGACTCTACCAACACCAACATGGGGTGGTCTGGAGGCGCCATAGCCCTATTGGAGAGGATGCTGGGTCGCAAGTGCCACTGGATAATCTGTCAGCTCCATGTGAACGAGCTCCCCCTGAGGCACTTAATCATCAAGCTGGACGGCCCTGTAACTCCCCGGTCAGGCTTCAGTGGGCCTATTGGAAAACTTCTTGAGAAAGTGAATGAACTTGAGTTCAACTTCGACTTCAAACCAGTGGAAGGAACTGAAGATATCATAGAGCTGCCAGTAGAGATAGTCAAATCTCTCTCCACATACCAGCACAACTGCTATCTTCTGATCAAAGCCATCAAGTCTGGAAGTCTCAGTCCACAGTTGGCTGGTCTCAAGTGCGGACCTCTGAACCAATTCAGGTGGCTCACTACTGTATAGGCCATCTTGCTGTTATGGATGAGGGAGCACGGACTGAAGGGGGAAGTGTTGAGGAGGCTCGAGGTCTTCGTGAAGTTCTGCCTTAACTTCTACTTCAAAATGTACTACATCAAAGTGAAGCACCACCTCAAATTTTGTCCTGCACACGTTTTTTTAAGCCTGAGGCTGCTGAGGAACCAGACTACCCAGGTCAGGAACATCATCTCTACTGCAGTGATAAGAGGAGCTTACCACGCACATCCTGAGAACATTCTGGCTTCATTCCTTTGCAGTGAGGATGAGCATCAGAGAGCTTTTGCTGTGAGCCAGATAGAGAAGATCAGAGAAGGAAGAGACTTTGGTGATACGACAGTGAGGCCCCATAAAAATCCCAAAGTCAATCTGCAAGCCACTTCACCTGAGGATCTCATCAACTGGGAATCAGAGAATATTTACGAGCCTATTTTCACCTGCAAGATGACCTTGACTGAGCTCGAGGATCTCAGGAAAACTCCACTCAAAGTGGACGCTTTCTCTGTTCATACTCAGTCCAGCGAGAGAGCTGTACAGGAAGTCTCAACTGCTTCCCAAGCTGTGTACGGTCACGAGAGGAGAGATGGGTGGGTGAGAGCCAGGATAGACCATCGAGTAATGCTCCCAGTGTTCAGATCGAAGCAGGACATACTTAAGAGCTTTTCAGGTTCGAGTGGCTGATGAAGAGGCTGAAGCCATCGTTAATGCTCATAAGAGCTGAAAATCTTCATAAGATCATAATATAAGATCTTATGAGGCCACGCTTTTCAGGGATCCAGGAAGAACAGGCGTGTAAACCTACACGTGGAAGTGGCAAGTCTCCCGCTACTCGATCAGAGTAGAGCTGGTAAGCCGCACCTATTCTTTGAAATCTAAACACTTTTTCAGCACCCAGAGGTGTTGAAACTCGCAAGAAAGCAAGGATGAGGTCAGAAAAGCAGCTTTTAGACTAAATCATATGCAGAACAGCTGCGCGCTTTGGTTTGGGAGCCCTGAGGCTGCGTTAGGCAGCCTTAAAATCAGAAAATCGCGATTTTGACCATGAAAATGAGATTTTTCGGAAAAGTTGAAAATAATAAACCCATCTTAGAATTAATTTTTACATAGGAATACATATTAGCCACTTTGTTTTTCCAAAATTTCAACCCTGAACCCAGAGTATGATATGCCCTACTGCACCATTGCACGATGCAACAATCTTGTATCTAAACAACCAAACTGAATTGCAAGAGCGCTCTCTATAAGACCACGCCCTGCAAGTGCCGCATTCAACAAACGAGTAGCAAGGACGCACAGTAGGGCGGAGTGAAAAACTCATTTTTCGAATTTTCAAATTGGCTAGTGTGGAAAATGTGTGGAGTAGTGAGGAAATAAGCTGGTATAAATTTAAAATCATAATATTAATATCTTCAGGTGCCACAATGACCTTCAATATTGAAAAAAATTGAAAAAAGCAGATTTTAACCAATAATTACAGAAGAGTCCACGATGCACAATAGACAAGAATTTATTCACACTTGTATAAAAATAGCTCAGTCAACCTTTAAAAAAAGTTTCTATTCTCTAAAAACAGTTTTCTATAGTCAGCTCACTCAGCTGTCACGTGAGTACCTCGGTTCAGTGTAGCTGTCGCTCTCGTAGCAGGGGGGTGTTCTGTTGTTGGCGTTACTCAGATAGTCTAAACTATATTTCTTATATATTTTGCATTTCTGTATTGTGTTGCCCTAAGTTTGCCATGTACTATTAACTGAAATTAACGTATAATTGATATTAGCTCTTTCTTTTTCAGATTTGTATACTTTCAAAATGTCTCGAGTTTGTGCAAAATCAACCAGGGCCTCAACTGAGTGGCCCATGTTTGGTATGGAGGAAGATTTGTGGCACAGGAATCTTCCTACATACGAAGGAGTTTTTAAATATTACTTGTTTGTAAGAAACGATTTGAAACAGAATACTAATAAAGATCCTTCAATATCTCAAATATTAGAACAAGTTGTTGATAAATTGAAAACAATTTGGGAAAGTGCTTCCGTCCCAATTCTGTCAGACAGGCGAATTGAAACAATGTTCAGAAGCTACCACGAAAAGTATCGTGTCATTATGAAGCCATACCAAAGCAGAAAAAATTCTGAAGCTTACAAAGCAAAGATTGATATGTTCAAAAAAGAAGCACACACGAAACTTTTTGACATTGCAGCGTGCAAGTGCAAAGTACTAACACAATGTTCTTGTCCCAAAGAAAAAACGGTTCCAAAGGAAGAAGTGACGTTCCTCTTAGATCAAAGGAGTGAAAGAAAACTGTTTATTGATAGAGTAGATATTACACTCTCAAAGAAAAAAGCATCTACGTTGCTAAGAAAGCAAAAAGAAGCTGTGAGGCTCACCAAAGAATCTTCACAGGAGAAATTGCAGGATACAAATGTTGAATTATCATCATCGACATCAAATAGTGAAAGTGAATCTGGCGAAATATCAGACGATACATTTCCAGAGCCAGTTAGCTCGAAGAGAAAGCTCGAACAACCTGAAGAACAATTATTCAAGAAAAGGAAAACTACAAATCTACCTTCAGTGGCTCCTGCTTGTGACAGGACTGCAGTTTCAGATCGAGCTGCAGCATTCATTGTTAGTGCAGTATTGCAAGATATTGGAGAAGTTTCTATTGACAATACATCTGAAGTAGTGGATAGGAGTAAAATCAGAAGAGAAAGACAAAAGAAGAGATCAGAAATTATGAAAGATCAAAATCAGGTCCAATCAGAGGAATCTATTTTGATGGTCGAAAAGATTCTACACTCTTCCAAGAAAAAAAAGAGTCCAAAGTATATCAGAAGAAGGTAACAGAAGAACATATCACTTTAGTGAGAGAACCTGGTTCAGATTATTTGGGCCATTATTCTGTGAATTCTGGATCAGCTGAAGAAATATGTAAAGGAATGTTTGAGTATATTGGAAATAATGACATGAACCTGGAAAACCTTGTTGCCATTGGATGCGATGGTGCAGCAGTCAACACTGGAGAAAAGGGAGGCGTTATAAGGCTTATAGAATTGAAGCTGAAGAAGCCAGTTCAACATTTAGTGTGCCAGCTCCATGCCAATGAATTGCCATTACGCCATTTAGTCGCAAAGCTGGATGGAAAAACATCTGGCCCCCGCGGATTCACCGGTCCTATTGGCAGGGAATTAGAGAACTGTGAGAGTCTTCCTATTGTCGAGTTTGAAAGGATTGATGCTGAGGAACCAACTGTAGACTGTGAAGATCTTAGCACCGACCAAAAATATCTAATTGATATTCATCAGGCCATAACAAAGGGATATTGCTCTCCAGATCTTGCTCATCGTAGTCCAGGCAAAATGGCACATTCACGATGGCTGACTACAGCAAATCGTTTGCTTCGTCTATACGTTTCAACTGTAAGTCCATCTGAGAACCTCATGAACATTGCTTCTTTTATAATGAAGGTCTACATCCCAATGTGGTTTTCTATTAAGCAAAGTACGTCTTTTGTCAATGGCTCAAAACATGTTTTCAAAACTATTGAACTAACAAGAACACTGAATGACGAAGTAAAGGATATTGTAAACCCTGTCATACAAAGAAATGCATTTTTTGCAAATCCAGAAAATATTCTAGCATCAATGATTCATGATGACCGCAGCGCCATAAGAGAATTAGCGTGGAGGCGAATAAAGAAAGCAAGGCAAACAAACAAGGAAAAAGTTGTGAGGCGTTTCACAGTACCTGTTATTCAATTTGAAGCTACTGATTATACTGATTTAATTAATTGGCAAAAATGCATTGTCACTGAACCACCTGTGACAAGACACCTGACAGAAAATGAGATTGAAGAATTCATAGAAAACAAGAGTACCCCTCCATTCGAGAAATTCCCTTGTCATACACAAGTAGTAGAAAGAATGGTAAAATTAGTGACTGAAGCATCATCAAAAGTATTTGGATTGAACGCGCGAGATGGCTTCATAAGATCAACACTTCAGTCACGTAAAAAAATGCCATCATTCGAAAGTAAAGCTGAATATAAAGTTTAAATAAAACGTTAATAGAAAAAAACATGCGCAAGGATGGGTGGTTGGGAGGGCATGGGTGGAGCTCGACACGCAGCCACCTCCTCGTGGTGAGTTCTGGATTATTTAGATCATTAATCAAAAGAACATTGATCTAAATAAACTAAGAGCTGCGTAATTCAGTAACTATTTTGGTAATTGGAACACTTAATATATAATAATAACAAGTAAGTTTCAGTTATTGTACTAATGCAGAATATAAGAAAATCATTATATTTCACTTTTTTCGACGGCTTTGTGGCACCTGAAGATATAATTTCGCAGGACTAATATTTATGCACAGTCATTATCTATAGCACCCACATATTTATTTTCCGCACTAGCCATATTTGAATTTCGAAAGAAAGTTTAAAAACCTCATTTTCGATCCGCCCTAACGCACAGTACCCCAAAAAAATGATGCCACAAGAGTGCCCAAACAATGATGCCACAAGAGTCCAAAAATGTGTGGAAAATTTGGGAGTACCGAAATGGAAGACCCACCTAATCTTGGATAAGTCACATTGACATTCAAAAATAATAACAATAAAAGTAAATCAGAAGGAGAACTTGAACTCTTGCTGAAAAAAATTAAAAAGACCCCATCGAAGAAACAAATATGGGATGAAAAGAAAAAAGATCCCATAGCTAGAAATAGCAACATGGTTTTGGGAAGAAGAAAAAATCGGAGAAGAACAACAACGAGGAGGTTGAGACGAAAAAGCCGGAATAAAACGTTCACCATTGGTGTCAAAAAATTAAGTTTGGGATAATATATCATTTCAAGGTAAGAAGTTCATAAATTTCTCTTCGGTTATTAAATTTAGGTTAAATAAGCGGACATTTCAGCTGTAATTGTTTAACAATAAAGTATGGAAGGCCAGTTTATGGACACATAGCTAGGCTGGTTCATCTTTAGCCTAGGTCTTCCATCTTCAACGTAGCCTAGGTTGTGTTTAGGCTACTCTAGTTGGAGCAGGACCTATTTTTCCATAACTATAATGGTGGCCCGTGTTGGGGAAGGGTTATTTGCTGTGAAAAACCTTAACCTTGAATAAAATAACAAAACAGAATTAAAACAAACAAAAAAAAAGAGAAAAAATTACGCCTTATCAAACATTTTGACATCTGGGCAGAATTTATTCCATGTTTGGCTTTTTCAGATATTTACTACATATAAATAATAATAAATTACGAAGCCATAACTAAAAGTAAAAATAAGAAATAATTCAAATACTTCAAAACTTATAATTTGGCCATAAATGTGGTAAAATTCTAGAATAAGGGTAATCCGAAGCCTAGCCTATTTAACCAAAATAAAGCTTAAGTATTGTATACATAATATAAAATAAACTTATTTATAGAGTTGAAAGGGTTTTAGGATTTTGGGGACTTATTTTTGGAAAAAAAAAAAAATAAACAAAATATGGCTGAAAGTGAAGCAATTGAGGCAAAGATTAAATCATTAAAAAGGAAGAAATCAGTAAGGAAGGGAGTCATTACCAGGCTTTTAACTAGCTTTAATAGCAAAGAAAATCCAAAAAAGGGGATTATGATAGTATTTTGGGTAGTTTAAATAGGATTAAACAGGAAATAATAATTATAGACGAGGAAATTGTTACAAAAACTGATGGATTAAATGTTGGCGAAGAGATATATAGAGCACTTTTGTGTGAACAAGAACAGAATATTTTTTAAATAGATTCTCACATAAATGAATTATACGCCGCTTTAGATAATCTACCAAATAATTTAGAAGCTGCAAATCAAAGTTTGAGTGATGCCTTCAGAAATGCATCCATTTCTAATGATGACAATAAACAACTAAAACCAAGTTACCAACATTACAAGTACCAATATTTGAGGGTGATCGAACAAAATTTCAGTCTTTTCTGGAAAAGTTTGATAGTTTAATTGGCAACAAGGATTATATATCTGATGTTGACAAATTTAGTTATCTGCTTAATTATTTAAAGGGCCCAACCCTAAAACTGGTTGATGCCTTACCAGCAATAGGCAGCTCATATAAAATAGCTCTCAAATTACTAGAAAGAAATTTCCTAAATGAAAAAGAAATAGTAAATGATTTAGCAATAAAATTAAAAAATATAAAACCAGCCAAGGATAACCATCAGGATCCGTACAATTTCTATTGTGAAATTGAATGCATGTTAGGTCATCTACAAAATAATGACATAGATCTAGAGAAATCAGCATGGTTTATCCAAACCATAATATTTGATTGTTTACCTACCCAAATTAGGGATATTTTCCAAAGAATAACCGGAAATACATACCCTACCCTTGGTGAAATAAGAAATGAAATTCCAAATGTTTTGTCAATGTACAAATCTTCAAAGATTGATTCACAAATAAACCAAACAAAGATTGATTCACAAATAAACCAAACAAAGAAAATTCAAACAAAACCAAAGCCACAACAACAACAAAAAGACAAATCAAAACAAAAAGTGATAGGTCTAACTCCTACACTACAAAATTTTAATGTTACGACAGAATTTGTACGTAAGTGTAAATTTTGTTCGGCTGATGATCACAATAGCACACGATGTATTAAATATGTAGACTTAGAATCCCGAATAAACAGGTGTTCTCAGTTAAACCTTTGTACTAAATGCACAGGTGCAGGACATTGCAAAACAAAAATAAGACTCAAATGTGTTAATTGTGAGAGTTTAAATCATGTCTCTTGTCTTTGTGATTCATTTAAAAATTCAAATAAACAAAACACGAAGAAAAATTAAAAAACATTTAATGGACATGTATCAATAAATAATGTCAATAAAAATTCTAGTGTACTTCTACCTACAATAACTTTAGATTTAAAAAATAAAAAAGGTGGGACAACAAACATTTGTAGATCAATCATTAGTTAATCAATTAGGCCTACAAACTCATAAAAATGAACAAGAATTGTGTATAACATCATTTGTCAAAGAAAATGAACAGAAAGAAAAATATAGTAGTCAATTTAGATCTGGATATACCCACAGAGAATAAAACACTAAACATAGAAGCAGTAGTCATTAAACAAGTTGGTCAACAAACATTTAAAATACCAAATTTAAAACAAGTAATACAACAACTTAGAAAGCAATATAAAATTGCAGATAGAAATTTAAATGATGATACAATAGATAATATTCAAATGTTAATTGGAGCTGATTATATTCACTTAATTCAGAAGGGCATAGTCAGAATAGGAGATGGGGTAGCTCTAGATACTCACTGGGGTATAGCTCCACTGGGACACTTAGATAAATATAAAATAACAATCAAAAATAAAAATATATAACTAACAAACTCGCCCTATTATGACAAGGTCTTACACAACTCAAATAATGACATAAATACTGAAATATTGAATAAATCATTAACAACTGAAGAATTAGATAAAGGTGTACAACAGCTCTGGCTATTAGAGTCAGTGGGGTGCAAGATGTTGATCATACAGACGAAAATCAATTAATGGTTGAAAAATTTGAAAATACCATTATGTATGAAAATGGCCATTATTCAATTGAACTACCTTGGAAGATCAATAGTCCAAAATTAAATGATAATCTAAAAGTAGCTAAAGGTCATCTCTATAATTTGATGAAAAGATTAAAAAATGACAATAGAATTAAAATGTATGCTAATGTTTTCAAGGACCAGTTAGAAAAAGGCTTCATTGAGGAAGTTAAAGATCACCCCTTTAGAAAAGACAACTGCCATTATCTTACTCACACAGGAGTCTATAGAAAGGATGCACCCACAACAAAACTGTGAGTTGTGTATAACTGTAGTATTAAAGATGGCAATAAGCATAGCTTGACTGACTGTCTCGTAGAGGGGCCTAATCTTATTTCAGACCTTGTAAAAATCCTTCTAAGATTTAGATTAGATGACTATGCAGTTCAAAGTGATATAAGCAAAGCTTTTTTGAGAAGTCATTTGAAAAATGACTATGACAAAGATCAACTAAGATTCTTGTGGTTTAATGATCCATATGACTTAAATAAAGGGTTTAAAACATTTAAATTTAATGTGGTTTTGTTTGGGGGCAAATGCAAGTCCTAGTTTACTGGCTTTAACCATCAAATATCACTTAAATTTGTATGATGAAAATGATTTAACTGTTCAGTTCTTGAAAGATCACTTCTATGTAGATAACCTTGTAGGATCAACCAAAACAGAGTCAGAATTAAATGAAGTTTACAAGCTAGGCAGATGTTACAACAAAAGATAAGGGCTGGAGTATTGTAATATTTCCTATGGAAAATAAATTAAAATGCAACACCCTTTCATTTGGAAAGAGTGAGGACTTTATAAAATGCTACACTTTTTATATTAAAAAGTGAGGCAAAATAAAAATGGAATAACAAATAAAACGTGAATTATAGATAGTCTAAGATGGGTTAACAAATATTAAAGAAAAAAATTGGGTTTCGCATGCAATTTTTCCTTTCTAGCCGGCCCCAATGTGTGGAAAATTTGGGAGTACCGAAATGGAAGACCCACCTAATCTTGGATAAGTCACATTGACATTAAAAAATAATAACAATAAAAGTAAATCAGAAGGAGAACTTGAACTCTTGCTGAGAAAAATTAAAAAGACACCAACGAAGAAATAAATATGGGATGAAAAGGAGAAAGATCCCATAGCTTGAAATGGCAACATGGTTTTGGGAAGAAGAAAAAATCGGAGAAGAACAATAACGAGGAGGTAGAGACGAAGAAGCCGGAATAAAAAGTTCACCAGTGTTGTCGAAAAAATAAGTTTGGGATAATATATCATTTCAAGGCAAGAAGCTCATAAATTTCCCTTCGATTATTAAATTTAGGTTAAATAAGTTGACATTTCAGCTGTAATTGTTTAACAATAAAGTATGAAAGTCCAGTTTATGGACACATAGCTAGGCTGGTTCATCTTTAGCCTAGGTCTTCCATCTTCAACGTAGCCTAGGTTGTGTTTAGGCTACTCTAGTTGGAGCAGGACCTATTTTTTTCCATAAATGCTAGCTCTAAATTAAGTGAATTTTTCACTAACCTTACAATTATGAGATGGATATACAGGGGTTAGACAAAATAATATGAACACCCGCCGATTTCACCGGTTATCTTTACGGACTGCTCAGACATAAAGTAAACGGTCAAATGACTGGCAAACCTATTTAAATGCGTAACAGAGAGTGTATACGTCATGTTATAACCCTCACGTTGTTTTTACAGATCTGAGTGAATTATGAATTAGCAGTTATGAAAGACCTGTCAGACTTCCAAAGAGGGCAAATTGTCGGAGCGCGGATGGCTGGTGCATCGGTGACGAAAACCGCTCAGATGTTCAATGTATCCAGAGGAACTGTCTCTATGGTCATGTCTGCATACCAAAACCATGGAAAGACAAGCACCGACAAATGCAATAGTGGACGCAAGAAGAAGAAGCTGTGTGATCGAGACCGCCGGGTGCTAAAGCGCATTGTGACAAAGAACCATAAGACCACAGCTCCAAAAGTGACTGCAGAGCTTGACCAGAACTGTACGTCGCGAGCTCCATGGAGCTGGATACCATGGGAGGGCTGCAATTGCCAAACCCTTCCTTTCGCACATCAACATTGAGCGGCGCAGAAAATGGTGTAATGACCATAAGAATTGGTCAATGGACCGGTGGAAGAATGTAGTCTACTCCGACGAATCCTCCTTTACGCTATTTCCATGTTCCGGTCGAGTTTACGTCTGGAAACAGCCTAAAGATGCTTATGACCTCGACTGCCTGACCCCAACCGTTAAGCATGGAGGCGGATCTGTGATGGTTTGGGCAGCAATATCGTGGAATACTCTTGGCCCAGCTGTAGTACTGCATGGTAGGGTTAACGCCCAGGTCTACCTGTCAATATTGGCTGACCAGGTCCATCCCATGGTCCAAACGCTGTTTCCCAATGGCGGCGCCGTCTTCCAGGATGATAATGCACCAATCCACACCGCTGGGGTCGTTAAAAACTGGTTTGAAGAGCATGTTAGTGAAGTAGAACGCTTGGATTGGCCTCCACAATCCCCGGATCTTAACATTATCGAGCATCTGTGGTGTCAGTTGGAGCAGCAGGTCAGAAGCCGATTCCCACCGCCGGCGTCTTTGGAGGAACTGGAGCAGGGTTTGCTCGAAGAATGGCTCAGGATTCCTCTAGCCACTGTCCAAAAGCTGTATGAATCAATTCCCCGACGCATTGCAGCTGTTATTGCCGCTAAAGGAGGACCAACTCCATATTAAGAATAAAAACCGCCATTTATCAAGGTGTTCATATTATTTTGTCCAACCCCTGTATATATACACCTTAACTTAATATATACAAGCAATGCTGCATCAATCAGCTTAGTCATCATATCGCCTTGGGACAACAATGGCCCTTCCTCTTCTACATTTTCTAACACTAACAATACTCTCAATACAGCATAAATTCATTAAACAAACAAACACTTTATTTCAGACTCATCAGGTACAAACATTGTACAAGAGGTCCATAGAAGATTAAAAGATAGTTGTCTGGAACACTGAATAAGTAGGCCAGTGAATCACTGTGTATAATGAACATACAATTGCCTACTCAATGCTTCCAGATTTGAAGTTTATAAAATATATAGGAGACCAGTCCACTAGCCATGGCTTCTATTATCTTACTGACTGACTCACCAAGCCTAGTGATAAATCTAAATACAAAATTGCGAATGACACTGGCACAGTTAAGCACCTTATTGACTACAAACAGCATACTGACACTAGAAGGAGCACCATTTACAAATCTTGGAATCCTTAATAAGCTCCTAAAAATATTATTGTATGCAACATGTAATTTCCTCAAATTACACATCCTGTAGTTCCACTACAAATGAGCTGTATACATTGGAGTACAAAAAGTTTTGAACAAAATCAACTTAACATCTAATGTACACATATGAAATTTTCTAACCAAAGTATTTCCCTGAACATATAATTGTCTATGGAGAATATTCATTATTATTGATTGGTGTCTTCGTGTTGATGCCTTTATTTTTCATGTATGTGTTTATGTTTTGTTTGCATGTTTCAGAGTTCCATCATTGTTTAGCGTTATGAATAGTGGTCAATAAACGTAATAACAAAAAGTGGAATCTTATTTAGTCTACATTGCCTTAGAATATCACAGTCATCTGAAAGACTATCCGTTAGTATGTGGCCAAGATACTTACGCAGTCTGGGTTACTTCTGACAGCACCATAACCATACCATTCAATTGAAATTCAGGAAATTTTATATACTTGTAGGCCTTTGTCCTCATAATCATAACATGACTATGACTTTTATCAGGATTATATTTTATGTCGTAGAGTGGGGTTAGTGACCCCACCAAGTTATTAGGTTTCTAAACAACAACAAAAGCACTTACCGGTGCTTTGATTTAGATCTTCTTTAAGGCCTAGCATAGATTTCCAGCGTCTTACAAACCGCCTACCTAACTCTCTCTACTAATTTAGAAGCTATAGACATTAACGCTACCCTTATATACTATTTGACAACTTCTAACACTTTAGCAACATCACCAAATTAAACTTAGCACCAACGATTTAGTCAGATATGAATAACTATGCTGCTAGTCCAGCCAAAACAAACGAACAGACCGCATTCCGCTGTTTATCCTTTTGTATTGCCATTCAGCTTTCTTTTAGTGACTTTTCCCTTTAGTGACTTTAGACTCTCTCTCTCTCTCTCTCTCTCTCTCTCTCTCTCTCTCTCTCTCTCTCTCTCTCTCTCTATATATATATATATATATATATATATATATATATATATATATATATATAGGGTGATGCACAAATCATGACCATCGTGGATTTTTAGGGATACCCCCTCATTTGTTCCAATTTGTCACAAAAACACCCTGTGAGAAATTCCAGGTCAAACAAATAACATCCAGAGGTCACGCCCGCCAATTGAAAATTTGAAAATTACAAAAAATTAGAGTAAAATCAAATTTTTTGAATGTTCTTATTTTTGTTGCAGGTTTTGTGCAGGTTTGCTGCAGGCAGAGTGGTAGGTGATGCGTATATGAGCAAACAGCAAACAGCATTCAAGGAAATCGGTATCGCAGTGTGCTTGTGGCAGTGTCCGGGAGAGGTGCTATATCAGTGAGTCTCTCCGCCTCAATTTCTCTTCTATTTCCTGTATCTTAATTGTGATGAAAATGAGATCAAGAAGCTCAACAGATATCTGGCTGATCGGTCAACAAATAGATAAATTGAATCAAAGTAAGCTCCCATCAAAGAAAGAAGTAATTTCCTTATTCATGAATTATAAACATGTCAAGAATGAAACCGTCAGAGAAGCATTAACTTCAACCGTTAATGATGTATTGGAAGTGTGGCAGAGAGCAGGAATACCAACAACCCAGAAATGTAATGTTGTGAAGAAATTAAATAAACTGTATGATGAGTGGCAAGGGCTGAAGAAGAGCAAAGGAAAAAAAAAATTGAAGTTTTCAATAGAGAAAGAGAATACATGGAAAGAAAAATTGGATGGACTCTTTGATATTGCGCATGCAAATGCTAACGAGTTAATAACTATCGAAGAAGATAGAGAGTTTCTACGGCTACAAAGGGAAGGTCGAAAGGGTAAAATGATGGCAGTTGATAAGGATGAAGAAAAACGTCGAAAGGAAGCTGCGAAGAGACATGAAAAAATGGATAAGAAAAGGTTACGTGAATCAAGTGCATTTGATGAAACAGTTGTTCTTGCAAGCAGCAGCAGTTCCTGCAGTGATTCACCTGCATCGATTCACCTGCATCTACGGAAGAAGAAGTAGATCTGGAACAGCCCTCAACATCCAAAAGAGGCCTTCCAAGAAAAAAATTCAAGATTATGAATGAAAATCTGCTTTCCTCATTGGATGTTGCTAAGATCAGCGACCGATCAGCCTCTTTAATAATTATTCCAACAATCGAAAATGTTGGAAAAGATCCAGAGAATTACAATGTTAGCTACTCATCGATTCGCAGGGCAAGACAGAAATCAAGAAAGAAGTTCAGTGAAAACTTGAAAGAAGAATTTCAAGCTGACAAACCCTTGATTGTTCATTGGGATGGCAAACTCCTCGAAGACATTACTGGGAATGAGGTTGTTGATCAGTTGCTAGTCCTAATCTCTGGCAGTGGAGAAGATCAACTGCTTGGAGTGCCAAAAATAGATCATGGCACAGGAAAGGATACTGCAAATGCAGTACATCAGGCGATCATTGATTGGAATCTAATAGATAAGGTAAAAGGCATGTGTTTCGATACAACTGCATCGAACACAGGTCGTAAAAACGGAGCTTGTGTCCTAATTGAACAGAAAATGGAGAAAGATTTGTTGTGGTGTCCTTGTCGACACCATATCCTTGAAATCATGTTGGAAGCAGTGGAATCCCCTGCATTACAGGCTTCATCAGGCCCTGACATTCAGTTATTCAAAAGATTCAAAACAAACTGGAATAAGATTAATCTAACTTCATACGATAAATTAGAAAATTATCCACAAAAGGAAAAAGAGGAAATCATCAACTTTGCAGCAAGAAAAATCAATGAAGATCAACCTCGCGACGATTACAGAGTTATTGGAACTGACAATCATCTTGCTTGGCGGTACTCCAACGACTGGAATAAAATTCAGGAAGCCTGGGGCTTATCATAGAGCCCGTTGGATGGCGAAAGTCATTTATTCGATGAAAATCTTTATGTTCAAAAGTCAGTTCAAAATAACAGCAATAGAAGAAAGAAATCTAAAAGAAATTTGTTGGTTTTCTGTTTCAATTTATATTAAGCATTGGTTTTCAGCACCCTGCGCAGCAAGTGCTCCACGAAATGATCTGAGTCTTCTCAAGAATCTTCACAGCTACAAAAGCACAAATGAACAACTAGCAAATGCTGCTTTAAAAAATTCAAGAATCATTTGTGGTATCTCTCAGAAGAGTTGATCGCATTGGCTTTCTTTGATGATAAAATCAGCTTTGACACCAAAAGAAAAATGAAGGAGGCTCTTACAAAATCTTCGGAGCCAGATCCTCCAAAGAAGACACAAATAGACATCAAAACTATTGACAATAAGCAGCTTGAAGATTTTGTAACTGCTAACACAAAGTCCTTCTTCAGTATACTCGGATTGTCTTCAACGTTCTTGAGCAAACCAGTAGAAGATTGGCTTCTCGATGAGAGTTATTGGGTTGCAAAGAACGTAGTGAATCACATGAAAGTTGTTAATGATATTGCTGAAAGAGGAGTGAAATTGATTGAAGATTATAACAAATTAATTACCAATGATGAACAACAGAAGCAATATCTACTGCAAGTTGTATCAAATTATCGGAAGAAGCTTCCGGACAAAACTAAGAAAACTCTCGTATCTTTGACGCAACAGTAAAATTTACGAGTATATCCATTCTATGTATCTATTGTAAATATCTATTGTATTGTATCTGTTTTATGAACAAATGGAAAAGAGGAAGGTGGTATGATAGGCCTCCTGGGGAACTTCCACTCAAAAAAAAAAGTAACGTGACGCTTGCTGTACCTCCTGGGTGTCATGGAAATCAGCAAATTTTCAAATGGCAGGCGCGACCTCCAAATATTCGAATTTTGACACGAAATTTCCCCAGGATCATTTTTCCACCAAATCAAACCAAATGAGAGGGTATCTCAAAAATTTGAAACAAAAACATTTTACTCCCCCACTTTTGCATCACCCTAATATATATATATATATATATATATACGTCACCTCACTCCTCCCCTACAAGTTTAGTCTGTCAGGGCAGGGGGTGAGAGACCCTAGACGACCTACGGAGCGGGGATGATGTAGTATGAATAGGTGCAACCTGCGTAGGCGGGCGAATTGAACCATTTTCCAGAGGATCGGTTCTCTATTCCGGAATGCTCTGGTCATCCTGCAATTCACGTTCCCATATCTGGTCCTGATGGCGTTTAATAGAACGACCATCTTCTAGTTGGCACTTGAAGGAAACGGAGCCCGTTCTCTCCTGCACCGTTGCAAGAACCCATTTTGGTCCAGCCCCATAGTTGCGAGTCATAACTGGATCATTAGGTTGCGCTTCCATAACCCTCCTTTTTTTAGTGTCGTGATACAACTTCTGTTTTTCCTGATGGCGTAAAACTCGTTATTGTAACGTTTCCTTTGGGGGTAACAGATCGAAAACTGAACGAATTCCCCGGCCAATCATAAGTTTAGAAGGAGACACCCCCGTCGTTGTGTGAGGTGTTAGCCGATATTTAAACAAAAATTTATCCAACACCACTTGCATTAACTCTCCATGAGAATGACGCAAGGCCGACTTGAAAGTACGGACCATGTTTTCCGCGAGACCGTTAGTAGACAGGTGAAAAACACTAGATCGGACATGTCTAATGTCATTTAAGTGGACAAAAGAACGAAATTCCTCACTGGTAAAACAAGTACCATTGTCGGGAACCAGAACTACGGGTAAACCCCATTGAGCGAAACACGAACGGAGTAAGCGAATAGTAACACTCAAAGTCGTGGAAGTGGTTGGAAAAATTTCCACCCACTTAGAGTAGGCGTCCACAATAACTAGGAAATAGATATTATTTATAGGACCTGCATAGTCAACATGGATCCTATGCCAAGGTATAGTAGGCTATTCCCACGGATGAAGTGAACTTTTCTTTGGGAGATCGCTGTTCTCTAGGCAGTTTTGACAGGAACGAACCAATGATTCGAGTTCTCCATTCAAACCGGGCCACCAGAAATAAGCTCTCGCCAGCTCTTTCATTTTTGTGTGTTCAGCGTGAAGTTCCTTCACTAAATTCGATCTGCCTTCATTCGGAATTATCACTCTATTGCCCCATAAGAGACAGCCATTTTGGATCGAGAGTCCAGACTGACGTTGATTAAAAAGGCTGTAATTCACTCTCAACCTTAGTAAGCCAACCAAATGAGCAGTAATGGGTGACCCTAGACAGAATAGAGTCTGATTTTGTCCACTACTCTATTTATACTGCAGATACTGGAGTGGATTCCAAAAATTCCACGAAGTGAACCCATTCTGTAGGTATAGGTACGCATGCATTTGGATTTTCTAAAGGCAACCTACTTAGAGCATCAGCCGTACCTAGAAGTTTGCCTGATCTATGTACTAAGTCAATTTATAGACTTCTAGAATCAGCGCCCATCGTTGAATCCAACCTGAGGCCATAACTGGAACATTTTTATTAGGCAAAAATAAACCTAAAAGAGGCTTATGGTCAGTAATTAGTTTGAATTCATGACCTCATAGATAGAAATGAATTTTTTTACTGCAAATACTAAGGCTAAGGCTTCGCGTTCAAGTTATGCATATCGTCTTTCAGTCTCAGTTAGTGTTCTAGAAGCAAAACACATAGGCCTAGCTACACTATCAATGTGGTGAGATAACACTGCCCCAATTCCATAAGAACTGCTATCTGCTGAAACTATGAGAGGAAGTTTAGGATCATAACGCACTAGGAGAGTGGACTTTAGTAGTACGTCCTTGGAAGCCTCAAATGCTTCCTTTTGGGTTTTCTCCCATCTCCACTGTTCCCCAGATCGTAATAATTTATTTAGGGGTTCAAGGAAAGTCGTTGTATTAGGCAAAAATTTCCTATAAAAGTTTAGGAGACCTAAATAAGCTTGTAACTGTGTGATGTTTTGTGGAGGTGGTGCATTTTTTATTGCTTCTTGTTTATCCACCGTTGGATGAATGCCTGAGGCATCTATGCGGAACCCCAAATATGAAACCTCACTAGTGACCCACGAACACTGTTCTTTCTTTAGCTTAAGTCCGGCATCCCGGAGTCTTTTTAGGACTGTGGTTAATCTAGTTAGGTGTTCTTTTTTTTAGATGAACCTGAAATGAGGACGTCATCTAGAAAACAAAGTACACCCGAAATGTGACCTAAAACTTGGTCCATTGTCCTCTGAAAAATACCCGGAGCCGATGCTATTCCATAGCATAGCCTATTGTACCTATATAGGCCTCGGTGCGTATTTATGATAGTTAACTCCTTAGAATTTTCATCTAAACTTAGTTGAGCATAGGCTTGGGACATATCTAGTTTTGTGAAATATTGTCAAAAAATCACAAAAATGAAATTTTTGGCTATTTTGGTGCATAAACTCGCTCTAACCAATCTTATCGAACTAAATAGTCAAGAAATTAGATATTAATAGCTCTACTAAAATTTCCTAACACAAAAACATGTACAAATGTCTAAATTTTGGGTTACAATGATTAAAAATGGTTGTAGAATATTTGAAAAATAGACAATATAAAAATAGTGCTAATTTTATAAAACTTTTAGGTTTGCATGTTGTAAAAGACTGTGAGATAAGATCATATAATATTTCTGATGATGAAGTTGACTGAAAATCTTGCAAAAGTGGCAAAGAGTTTGGCAAAAATGACAAAAACTGTCAAGGCCGCTTATGTGATTGAGAAAGAGTGTTATCGTCACTCAGGTGCATCTTCCCAGTGCAGCACCACGGCAATGGGCTAAGTTATAGCTAACTTATGAAGATAAGATCCAATACAAGCAAGTACAATCTTCTCAAAATGGAATCCACCCAATCCGATAAACAAATTACTGAGCAGATTTTTTTTCAGGAGCTGAATTTCCTTCGCA
This sequence comes from Bathynomus jamesi, assembly GCA_023014485.1. Lineage (NCBI taxonomy): Eukaryota > Metazoa > Arthropoda > Malacostraca > Isopoda > Cirolanidae > Bathynomus > Bathynomus jamesi. The sequence continues at coordinate 225,005 of JAJOZX010003877.1, forward strand.
ATAGCATAAACTCCATCACACCACAGTGCACCGTATGGCTTATTCTGCTGCTTAAGCACGTCCTGAAAGTTAATCATTATTGTAAAAATGGTACCAAATTCAGTTGCTTTGTATGGCAGTATAGGAGTGAACGCAATAGTTGTAGGCTTCAAGCTATCTCCTACAAAAGGGCTTTTGACAGCAACAAAGCTTGGAACAAAGTCATCATTATCAGTATTTGAGTTAGTTGAAGAGCCCTGTATTGTGGTTGTTCTGTGTTTGTATCGCATCACAAACCACAGGAAATGGTGGAGATTAACAGTCTCTAGTAAATGATCGTTTGCCTTGTATTCAGAGACTCGGAAATCTTGACTTATTGTACCTCGTTCATGTCTTGGTCCAATCGAGATAATTTCTTGGCAAGGAAGAATGCTTTGTAACTTGCCAAGCCGGAGGGTTGACTCTGGAGCTTCACTGATCTTATTAGTATGCTGTTGTGTTGGTGCAGAGCTTAATGGAGCATTTTGGAATAAAACTAGCACCGTATCGTGTGTCAAACCAATTCCAGACAAGGTATTTTCCAAGGTGTCAAAATTATCCATTGCTGCTTGAATTGGATGGTTTTGATCAAATACTGGAGGAACTGGAACTCTATGTGAACCACATAAAGATATTGTACGTTTTGCTCGTGCAAAATTTATTTTGCGAACTTCTTGATATCCTACACAAATGCTCCGTTTGTTTGCAATTTCAATAAGATCTTTAGACTGTGACAGGTTATGTATAGTTTGAGCGAATCCGACATGTAATGGGGTGGGCTCCAAACCATTATGAAGGATGTAAAATAACATCTGGAAGATAGTGTCACACTTCAGCTTCAACTGATTGTTGCTATCTGATACATTCCGAGTGGAAAACAAATGCTGAAGAAATTCCATCCATATTGGAGGACGTTCATTTTGGAAGCGTTTTAAGGCTAGATCAAGATCGTTTGGATCACAATAGCTAGAGCATAAACCAAAACTGCAAGTTTTTAACTCTTTCCTTAGGTCCTTAGCAACGTTTTCGACAGATGATTTCGGCAAAGTTTCAACAATTCTTTCACTCTCAATCTGGACAGAATAAACCATCTGGGATTTTCATTTGTTGCTAGGATATGTAAAATAAATGGTGTCCTTAAATTTGTCTATAAGCAGGCTCTTAACCAAATAGTTACTGATAGATTCATCCTGGTTCAGCTTTTTATTGATCTCGTCTCAAGTAGGTGACACTGTATCCACAGCTTGTGAAGTCTATTTTTGAGACTACAGAATTAAACGCTTCTTGAACCATGTCAGTAGAACCCATAACTTCATTTTCTTGCTGTCTGTTTTCCAAAATCGTCTCTATTCTGCGATCATAGGCTGCAAAATGCTTCTTTATACAATTATTATGATAGAATACATCTGCAGCGAATACATCTTTGTATTCGTTCAACATCGCTACTCTGGTAAAAACATCGTCTTGGAACAAGTGAGCATAACTCAATAACTTTTGGGCACGACCTGGAGTACATATCTGAAACAAATCATGGTCAATGTTTCCACCTTTCAATTTGACTCGAGCTGAACCACAAAATACACACACTTTCATATCCTTGATATGTTGTGTTTTAATCCTTTTGCTTTAACTATTTTCTGGAGGAGTTAATGCTTGGAGTTAATGCTTCCCCTAAGGAGGAATCGGAGGGTTCAAATTCAGCATTTTTAGACTTCTGGCTACGTTCAACGAACTTTTTATATGTTGCATAGCACGAAGTGCTGTGATACTGGATATAAGGAGTCTGACTCTCAGTAAGAGCTTTCAAACGCTTGCTTCTGTCATCATTTGGGTACACAGAAGCCAACTGAAGCAAATTTTTTATTCCATGTTCTCCGCTGCTCAAATATTTCTCTCCACTTGGGCTTTTGTTCTTCTGGCACAAGATACATTTACCAAGGTTTAAGCTATGCTTCTTTTCTGGCACAAGTTGACATACATCCTGAAAATATACTAAGACTTCTTGCAATTGCAATTATAATAAACTGGTTCTATTCTATATATATAAAAATTAATTTGTAACACATTGGTCTTTATATTTATGTTTTAAATATTCAATTCGATTATTACTTACCATGATCTATCATCTGTTGAATCACATAATGAATACAGGGATCCTCAATTTGTAGCTACTACCAATACTAAACCTGAAACACAATAAATATGACTTAGTTACTCTAAAGAAATCAAATAGATCGATTCTATAAGAAGTTCAAGCATTTTACAACAAGCAAGCCTAAGAATAACATAAAATTAATACTATTTTTTTATATTTTGGCTATTTTTTCAAGTATTTTACAACCATTTTTATCGATTTATACCTGAAATTTAGACATTTGTGCATACTTTGTTTTAATAAATTCTTGCATAGCTATTAATATCTAATTTCTTGACTATTTAGTTTGATATGATTGGTTAGAGCTAGTTTATGCACCAAAATAGCCAAAAATTTAATTTTTGCGATTTTTTGACAATATTTACTTAATTTTTTACTATTTTTGCTGTTATTTTTGACATTTTTGTCAGTTTTCTTGGTTCAGGCAGCAGTATGTTACAAAAACAGATTCTCAAACAAAACATTGCCCTTAAAAAAATTTTCAAATCAAGAATATGACAAAAATACAAAAACTGATAAAATTTTGCCATTTTTGCCATTTTGACCACTTTCGCACCAATTTGGTGCGATGGCATAGAAAAATTCGGATTCTGCGCCCCAAAATTAGTCTAGATCAGTCGTCAAAACCTCTGCACCCAGAAATTTATATGAACTCTGGGCCAGATCCTAGACTATTTCGGATAGCAATCTAGAAGAACTGCTCTATTTGCTGTTAAACGGTAATCCCCACATAACCGCACTGACTTGTCAGGTTTTAGTAAAGGAACTACCGGGGCAGCCCACTTAGCGTGTGTGACTGGTTCGATAATTTTACCTGTCAATTTCTAAATGTACCTTCCCCCGCAGTGCATGTGCATGTTTGGGTCTACGTCTATACAGACCTGGTGGCCATTTAGTTTGCCTACTTCAGGGCCAAAAAGAGAAGAAAACTCCCTTAACAATGAGTCTATGTCAGACGGATATGCGAGTGTATGCACATCTGCCTGACCCTTTGGCAAAATTTTGTCAATACTCAATAGGCATTTTCAAAGCATCAATCCAATAACGGCCTAGTAGAGTAGGCTCTTGCTCATCCACCACTAAACGAGTTAAAGGATGAGACAAAGTTTTCTTGTTGAGTGTAACTGTGATGGATGCTTCTCCACAAATAGGTATTTGTATGTCCCCATATTTTTTTAGTATTGTTTTAGATGCATGTAATTTAGGTGCATTTTTTAAAGTTTTGTCAAAAACTGTTTTGGACATGACAGTTCGGGTAACACCTGTATCTAGTTCTAGAGGAACTGTAATTCCCTGAGCATTGTTATTTTATTTATTTGTCGGGTTCAAAATCCCAGCTGAGCCGTGAACGGCCAAATTCTAAAGGGCCAGTTCTACCTAAAGCCCAAGTTAAGCTAAATTAAAACTTACGGATTTGAGATCCTATTAGGTCCTACCTCAGGGTAACCTCAGGGTTGCTGACTCGATGCGGGCCTACCTTAGACCTTAGTTACATGAATTTAATGTAAACAAAAAGGGTACTATTTATGGTCTTCTTTCTCAACCTTGCAACAACAACGCAACCTGGACTATTGCACGGTGCAACAATCTTGTATCTAAACAACCAAACTGAATTGCAAGAGAGCTCTCTACAAGACCACACCCTGTACGTACGACATCCCACAAACGAGTAGAAAAGACGCGCAGCGCCCCAAAATGATGCCACCAGCGTCCCAAACACTGATGCCACACGAGCCCAAAAATGCTAGCTCTTATTAAGTGAATTTTTCACTAACCTTACAATTATGAGATGGATATATATACACCTTAACTTAATATATACAAGCAATGCTGCATCAATCAGCTTAGTCATCATATCGCCTTGGGACAACAATGGTTCTTCCTCTTCTAGATTTTCTAACACTCCCCACCGAAGAGGCATTGTTGTCGTTACCTTCCGCAAGGTTAGCCAAGCCTTCTCCATGAGGCTGTAACTCAAATGTTTCATCTTGACTATCTGTGTTTTTGCTGATTTCTAAAGCATAGAGTTTTTGTATAGGTCTCTTTAACTTTCCTCCTGAAGTCTTTACCAGTGCAGACCTAACTAAATTGTCTTTGCCAACAAACAACTTTTCAATTATGCCAAGCTTCCAGCATTGCCTTGGTCTTTCATCCCCAATCATTACCACTTCTCCCACCTTGATACAATTTGCATTGGAGCCCTTTACCTTCCCTGATGGGTAATAATTGAGTTCTGGCAAGTATTCCATCTGCCACCTCTTCCATAACTGATCTTGTAGCTCTTCAAGGTACCTGAACCGTCTGGTTAACTCTCCTTGAGTGCTCTGGATAGGCTGCAAGTCTTCTGGCACACTGGGGCTTGATGTTAATCGTTTACCACAAAGAAAATGATTTGGTGTCAATGGCTCTGCATCCTGCATACTGTTGTAAACAAAAGTGATAGGCCTACTGTTCACCATTGCTTCTACTTCACATAAAACAGTGCAGAACTCTTCTTTGCTCAAATGAGCATTAGCTAAAAGTTTCTTTAATGGACACTTTACACTTCTCACTAGCCTTCCCAAAATCCTCCCCACCATGGTGCTCTCTCAACAATAAACTCCCACTGTACCCCTTGGTGTGAAAAGTAGGATTGGAATCCTTCCTCTTTTAGCAAGGACCAAATTTCTTGGAGTTCCTTTGCAGCCTTTTTGAAGGTTTTTGCATTATCCGATATGATTTTATTTGGGAAACCCCTTCTGTTCACAAACCTTTTAAAGGCCAAAAGAAATACATCACTACTTAAGTTGCTTACCAACTCCAAATGGATTGCTCTGGTGGTAGCACAGGTGAAAAGACATATATAACCTTTGTTAGACTCCCCTCGCTCATACACATAGACTGGCCCTGCAAAGTCTACTCCCACGACATCAAATGGGGCAGTATAGACACACCGTTCTCTTGGAAGTGGAGCCACCTTTTCATAATAAGGCTTTGCACTCCAACGCTTGCAAACCACACATTTATGCAAGACCTTTTTTACTACTTGTCTAATATTGGGAATCCAAAATTGTTGTCTAATCTCTATTATCACTTCTCTAACTCCCGCATGTAACAGCTTATGATGAGTATCCAGGATCAAAAGGCCCACAAAGTGCCCCCCAGAAGGTAGCTATGGAAAACTGATGAGTGGGTAGTTGGGAGGTAACGAAAATGGTTCACTGAGTAGGTAGGTAGTTAATCTAACAATTATTAAATTCCTTTTATGTCAATAACTGGGTGGATGAAACCAATTGGTTGCTCACCAGAGTTATTCTCCACACTAGTATTTATATACTGTGTGACAAGAGCGTGCTCGGTAATAGATATACATTACCGATCAACCAACCGAGGAAAAAAACCAAGACGACGCTGGTGGAAAAAGCCCCGCGAAAAGGAGAACAAAGGACAACGAAAACGAGGAACGGGGCGAGAGGACGGAACTGGAGAAGGGACAAGAACAGACAACGAAAAAGATCCCCACCAGCAAGTACGCTCTTAACAATTAAACAAGACAGAAAAAGGGACTCTCTAATAACTAGCAGTAAGTGACTAATTGTGTTTTTAACCCAGTTTTACGCAGACTCATTAAATTAAGCTGGGTCAGACAACTTAGGCCTACATTGTGGCCTAAGACCCAGCATCAACTCATAGCTTAACAAAGGTAAAGGTAGATTGCCCTAACCTAGTTTGGTGAGGAATCCTACTGTGGACCTCAATTTATCTGCCCGCTCTGGACCATTTCCGGAATCTCTAGGCTGACCCCTCTAGGCTAGACTTGATCTACTCTATAGTTAGACTGGAGATATAAGGGGTGGGTTAATTGTGGACCAATTCATACAGAGCATTTTTCACAGTAGCAAAATTGGATGTCTTTTCTCCTCTGGAAGCCCAGAAAACTGTAGTCTACCTCCTACTCTCAATAAATCCTGATCCAAAAACACATCCAAACCCTTGAGCGCAGAATGTGTTGGTAGAACCTGTAATGGATGGCTGGTGAGTAATTCTCTCTCTTCACCAAATTTTTCCTTCTGCATATATACCACCCAGTATTTCCTGGCTTGCTGAATCTCATTACTGTTCAGAATTCCTTCCCTTCTTGTTTCTCCCTTAATGTTGTTGGTAAATCTATATACCCATGCTGTCACTCTTAACAATCTTTTCAAACTGCTAATGTCCTCAAGCCTCAATATGGGGTCCTGCTGCATAACTTGACAACTGTTCACAGCGCATTTTCTCACCTCACTCACCCATGCTTCTTCAGCCTGGCATTCTCCTACAATAGGCTGATTAGAAGGCCAGTTTTCACTTCCAAGTTTTAGCCACTCTGGCCCATTCCACCACAAACTTGACTGTGAAAGATCTTTCACTGAAATTCCTCGTGTTGGTAAATCAGCGGGGTTTTGGATGCCTGGACAATGCTTCCATTGCTTGGGATCTGTGTGCGCTTGAATTTCCTCCACCCTATTGGCAACAAATGGTTTCCATTTCCTTGCCTGACTTCTTAACCAGTGCCAAACTATAGTGGAGTCTGTCCAATAATAGCTTGGAATTTCATAAAGGGCCAAAGACTTTCGCACTGTAATTGCAAGCCGACTAGCAATAACGGCACCCATCAATTCCAACCTTGGAACAGAAAGCCTTTTCAAAGGTGCTACTCTACTCTTTGCAACAACCAACCTGCAACTTACTTCCTCTTGCAATGCGCCTCTTATATAAATACAAGTTGCATAGGCTTCCTCACTTGCATCACAAAAGATGTGCAGCTCCAAATTGTCTGGACTATTGTTCAACTCTCCAAAGTACCATCTTGGGATTTCAATGTCTCCAAGATGTGCCAATTCTTTGAACCAATATTTCCACTTTACCACCATATGATCAGGTAACTCTTGGTCCCAACCAAGTCCAATTTCGCAGAGGCTCTGAAACCAAATTTTTTACTTTATCACAAATGGAGCCAGGAATCCAAGAGGATCAAAGACCTTTGAAGCCAAACTAAGAGCTGTACGTTTTGTCCACCTTGTCTCATTCTCAGCCAGCTCTACTAAAGATTTCCCACTGAAGGTAAACAAATCATCATCTTGCTGCCAAACAATGCCTAGCACCTTTGCATTTATTGCCCACAACTCCTTAATACCAGAATCCTCAATACTTTCTGCTGCATCAGGTACTACACAGGAATGACTCATAAACTCTTGTAATTGCGAATGATTGATCTGCCATTTTCTAAGCTCCATGCCAGCCTCCCTCATTATAGCTCTAGCCTCCATGAATATCTGTTTAGCCATTTCTGTATTATCCACGGAACACAGCAAATCATCAACATAAAAATTTTTCCTTATGTGTTCAATAGTGTTAGGATAGACTTCAGAATATTTCTTAAAATGGTACTGCATAGTAGCTGCCAACAGAAATGGACTAGAGCTGAGGCTAAACAACACTGACTTCATTCTATATGCTTGAACCTTAGGTTCATTTTCCAACAAGTCTTTCGTATCCACCCACAGATACCTTACTGCATCTCTGTCCTCTGGTTTTAACTTTATCCGCAAAAAGGCTTGCTTCACATCTGCAGTCAATGCTACTCTACCAAACCTGAATCTCAGTAACAAGGAAAATAAATCTGCATTTAAATTTGGCCCAGCATCCAAACAGTCATTCAAGGACACACCACCTTTGTCCTTGGCTGAGCCATCAAAAACTACCCTCAATTTGGTGGTAGTTTTGTCTCGCCGTAGCACTGCATGGTGTGGCAGATAATGTGCCTCCTGGCTCACCAGCTCACCTTGCACCCTTTCAGCATAGCCCTCCCTTACATAACTTAGGATGGCCTCATCGTATTCAATTAACAACTCCTCATTTTTTCTTAGCCTGTACAATGAAGTCTCCAACCTCCGATTAGCTAGCTGAAGGTTTGAACCGAGTTTGCAAGAATCCTTCCATGGTAGGCCAACTTCATAGCAACCATCTCTAAACCCAATCCCTTTTTCAAATTGCTCTAAAACATCATTGTTCACTGTACTTGCCTGGTTGTCCTTTATGCCAATAGATTCAAGTTCCCAAAACGCTTTCAAATGCCTTTCCAGACCATGGCTGTTCTCCTCAATCTTAACAAAAAGAGCCTTAACTTCCATTTCATTGCAATAACTACCATGTAGCATCCAGCCTAGCTTACTTTCAATAGCTACCGGGCCTTGAGATGTACCGACAATATTACCAGTGATGAAGTCCCAATAATAGTCAGCTCCAATCAAAAGACTAATATCTTCTGTTCCCTCAAACTTATTATTGCCCAAATTAATTCCTTTAACTTGCAATTCTCGGACACATGCCATATCTAAACAAGTAGTGACTGGAGCACAAAGTTCCTCAATCTCTACAGCTTGGACCTTGATAGTGGGACTTTGCGGTAACAACCCTTTAACCAGAACTTCTACCTTCTTAAATTTGGTTCGGTTTTGAACGGAACCCCAAACCCAGAAATTCTTAAATTTTCCCTCTTAAGTTCTTTAAACTTCAATTTTCTGGAAATTCTGGTCTTAATAAAACTACACTGGCTACCACTATCAAACAACACTCTTACAGTAGCTTCTCCCTCATTCCCAATTAATAAGGCTGCAGTTGTTTGCAATAATCCCCCTTTACTTTTACTCCCTTGCATAGCAGTGGCATGTGCCACTGATGTCTCTACTTCTGGGGTAGGCCGACTAAGAGTGTTTTCACACAATAATGGCTGATGCCTACCATGACATTTTTTGCACAAAATTTTAAACTTACAAAACCTTGCTCTATGACCTTTCAAAAAACATTTAAAACATGCTGTGGACTTAGTTACCCTGTCCTTTCTCTCCTCAAAGGGTAAGGCCTCAGCCACCTCACATTTATATGACTTGTGGTTGCCTTCGCAAACTATGCATTCCTTGATTCCCTTTAATTTATTCTCAGAGGAGGCATGTAGAGCTGACACTGTACCTGGGCTATTCCTTTTTGTGGAAACTTTGGTGCTGTGCCTGCCTTTGTCCCCTTGTTTACCATCCCACTGTGCAAACTCAACTCCCTCTCGTCTTGCTAATTCTGTGCCTAAAAGACTTAACATCTGCTGAAGGGGGATGTACACATGTTCTGCAGAGTGTCCCCTACTTAATTCAAGCAAAATTGAGCTAGGCAATTTAGACTCCAGTGTAGGAACCAACATTATACCATACTTTTCCATTCCTACACCCAAGTTGTCCAGGGACCTAGTTCTAATTTCAAATTCATCATATAACTGCCGTAACTCCTTGACACTATTAGGATTATTAACAGGAGGTATAGCTAAAAGTGCACGGAGGTGGCTTTTAATTAAGATCTCTGGCTTACCAAACCGTTTCTTTAATATATCCCAAGCCACATTATAATTAGCCTCTGTTAATGCTAATCCTGCTATAGTCTTTGCTGCCTCCCCTTCCAAGAGGGACCGCAAATAATTAAACTTCTCCACGGCACTTAACACTTGACTAGAATGAACTGCTGATTGAAAACTGTCTGCCCATCCTTGCCATTCCTGAATACTCCCAGAAAATGTTTTGAGTACAAGCCTCGGTAATTGAACTACATATCTGTTAACCTTAACTTCACAAACATCATTTGTTGAGTGTTGTGTTTCATTATCAGACCTGGTCTCTAACTGTACTGAGCTACTAAACTCTTTTGCTCGGAGGCCTACGTTAATTATATCATCAATAATCTCTTCAAAGTAAATTATGTTATTTTCTATTTCATCCTCTTCTATAAGAGCCTCAATTTTAACATTTACCTCACTTAGAGCAACCTTTTTAGTTTCTAATATGGAAAGCTGCGCAGTCACTAAGCGTAAATCCTCTTGCTCTATGGCAGAATCTATAGTGGCAATGACCTTTGTAATTAGACCTTTGTAGGCGCTTCTCCTTTTTATAAATTTGTTCAATTCAGATGCACTCATCTTCAATGCAAACAACAATTGGGCTCAATGCCAAATAAGCTGAATTGGCAGAAATACTTAACCGAACTGATCAAACGTAAATTTTACTTTCAAATAAACTGAATTGCTAGGTGGGGTACTAACCAACACCAGTATGGAATACCAATTTTTCCACCCAAGTAACTGGCGCACTGGTCTGCAACCTTCGCCTACGAATAATAAACCAAATTAACCAAACTGGTAAATGTAGGCCAAAAACAACGACAGACAAGTGGCCAAGTTTCGCAATTGGGCAACCAAACTTTCTACCCTGGGACCTTAATTCAATAATAACCCAAAATTAACCAAACCGGTAAAATGTAGGCCAAAACAACGACAGACGACTGGCCAAGTTTCGCAATTGGGCAACCAAACTTTCTACCCTGGGACCTTAATTCAATAATAACCCAAAATTAACCAAACCGGTAAAATGTAGGCCAAAACGACGACGACTGGCCAAGTTTAGCAATTGGGCGACCAAACTTTCTACCCTGGGACCTTAATTCAATAATAACCCAAAATTAACCAAACCGGTAAAATGTAGGCCAAAACAACGACAGACGACTGGCCAAGTTTAGCAATTGGGCGACCAAACTTTCTACCCTGGGACATTAATTCAATAATAACCCAAAGTTAACCAAACCGTAAAATAGGCCAAAACAACGACAGACGACTGGCCAAGTTTCGCAATTGGGCGACCAAACTTTTTACCCTGGGACCTTAATTCAATAATACTCAACCCGTCTAGGCCTAACTTGGGCTACAATTTGCACAATCAGAACTTTGCCGAAAAATAGTCACTGACTCAGTCTTGGGGTAGAATCCGGTTCTGAAGGACCATGTTATTTTATTTATTTGTCGGGTTCAAAATCCCAGCTGAGCCGTGAACGGACAAATTCTAAAGGGCCAGTTCTACCTAAAGCCCAAGTTAAGCTAAATTAAAACTTACGGATTTCACCAAATTAAACTTAACACCAACGATTTAGTCAGATATGAATAACCATGCTGTTAGTCCAGCCAAAACAAACGAACAGACCGCGTTCTGCTGTTTATCCTTTTCTGTTGCCATTCAGCTTTCTTTTAGTGACTTTTCCCCTTTAGTGACTTTAGACTCTATATATATATATATATATATATATATATATATATATTATATATTATATATATATATTATATATATAATATATACACACGTCACCTCACATACCTTTCACACGCCTTCAAAAGTGTGCTGAGCCCTTTCACAGATGGAGAAATAAGAACTAGATCATCTGCATACATCAGATAATTAACAATCATTGTAGAGAATATTCATTATTTTTCATGTATGTGTTTATGTTTTGTTTGTATGTTTCAGAGTTCTATCACTGTCTAACGTTATGGATATTGGTCAATAAACGTAATAACAAAAAGTGAAATTTTATTTATGATGGAACTTTATACAAAACAATAGTGAATAGCAACAGGTCAACATGCCCGTTGTGAAATGTCCAATTGAGGGGTGCGCATATGAAACCCCCGCACACAGCGACGCCATTGTAGCAGCACTCCTCAGAGCCCACTGCATTCTCCATTCCGTGTCCGCTGCCGGCGCCACGGCCCAAGTGGAGAAGGTGAAGAGACCAACAATATCTTCAGCCTGTATGAGCGAGGAATGGTCCTACTTCATATCGCGATGGGTGGACTATGTGGGTGCTGTTAGAAAATCTAGAAGAGGAAGAGCCATTGTTGTCCCAAGGCGATATGATGACTAAGCTGATTGATGTAGCATTGCTTGTATATATTGAGTTAAGGTGTATATATATATATCCATCTCATAATTGTAAGGTTAGTGAAAAATTCACTTAATTTAGAGCTAGCATTTTTGGGCTCTTGTGGCATCATTGTTTGGGCACTCTTATGGCATCATTTTTTGGGGGCGCTGCGAGTCCTTCCTACTCGTTTGTTGAAATGCGGCACTTACAGGATGTGGTTTTATAGAGAGCTCTCTTGCAATTCAATTTGGTTGTTTAGATACAAGATTGTTGCATCGTGCAATAGTGCAGGTTGTGTTGTTGCAAGGTTTAGAAAGAAGACCATAAATAGTGCCCCTTTTGAGAATAAAAACCCACTCTAATAGACAGAGTTTATTTCCACGACAGTTTCGACGCCCACTGGCATCCTCCTCGGGTGGATACAGAAACACAAATGAAACAAAACAAGAGGGAAAAACAGTTCAGGGATCGACCGTTAAGAAATTCGCACCTAGGTTGGATTCCATTCTCTCGAGACAGGAGGGGCATTTTCATTAAGTACATTCGCACAAATTTTTTAAAACTATCTTCCTGTTCTAAACATACAGATTCTATTATTTTTACATAATTATTACATTTATAATTAAATTTATTACATTTAATATTGCATAATTATTAATTACAGAAATTATAAATTTATTATTACATTGGTTATTACATTGTTGTTTATTATACAGAAATTATAAACCGAAAAACGAATGAAAAAAGGCGATTAGGAAATAATCCAGAGACCATTGAGAAATTCGCACCTAGGTTAGATATCGTTCTCCCGAAACCAGAAGGGCATTTTATTACAGGGTCAGCTTATAACTACATTTCCACAAATTAAAAATATCTTCTTGTTCTATACATACAGATCCTAATGTTTGACATAATTACTGCATATATTTATTTCCACATTAATTACTTCCATTATTACATTTACTAAAAGCGAGTAAGGAAACATTCCAATCCAGAGACATTTAAGAATTCACACTTAGGTTCGAACACGTTCCCACGACTCCGTAAGGGATTTATTGACCAAGAATCTCATTAAAGGGTCTAACTTATAAGTACCTTCGCACAAATTAAAATTATCTACTTTTTCTATACACACAGATTCTATTATTTTTCTTTTGACATAATTATTACATTTATAAAGTACCTTACTTGATTCCCAATCTATAGCATGATTATTTTGGCTAGCGTGATAAAAAATGGCATTATTAGTATTACAACTTCTGAAGGCATATTTGTGTTCTTTGATACGGGTTTCAATATTTCTTCCAGTTTCTCCCACGTATACTAAATCACAACTTTTACAGGGAATGCTGTAGACACAGGCTTGTTCCTCTTTTGCAACGTTATTCCTAACCAATTTACTTTTCACGGTAGACGAATATTTGAACGCCAAAGCAAACTTAAATTCTTTCGTCAACGGTTTTACTCTTTCTAAGCCGGCAATGTAAGACAAACTCACATATTGTTTTTGGTTAACTGAAGGTTCCCGAGGGGCATAAAAAGATTTTCTGGCTTTAAAATACGCCTTTTTGATGAACCACTCAGGATATTTTAAATCCTTAAAAATGTTCCAAATCTTTGAATTTTCCGGATCCAGCAAATGTGGGCTACAAATCCTGAGTGCTCTTAGAAACATGGAAGAAATAACTGAGCTTTTAACCCCTTCATCATGATATGAAAAATAATGAATGTACGAATTACAATGAGTAGGTTTTCTATAGACCGTGAAATTGGGCTTTCCGCTTTCGTTAATGACCAAAACATCTAGAAAAGGTAATTGTTTGTCGTTCTCCCATTCATATTTAAATTTAATAGAGGGAACAAGATTATTTAATGACTGAAAGAAAGTGTCAAAGTTGTTCCAGTGGTCAGGCCAAAATGAGAAAATATCATCTACATAACGAAACCAAATTAGATTCCTGGGACATATTGTTTGCAACAATTCCGACTCATAATACTCCATATATAATGTACTCAGTATTGGGGATAAAGGGGACCCCATTCCCATACCAAAACGTTGCAAATAAAATTCTTCACCGAAGGAGAAGGCATTATTGGTGACACAGAGTTTTATCAGTTCTAAAAATACAGATGTGGGCATGCCTAGTTCTACGTTACATGTTGGCAATTTTCTATCTAAAAAACTAAGTACATCATCAATGGGAACTTTCGTAAACAAGGACTCAACATCAAAACTTATCATTCTTCCCCGTTTTAAATCTAAGGACATAACTTTGTTAATAAAGTCACAGGAATTAGTGATGTGCGAGCCTGAAAATTTACCAACTAATGGGGATAATTTATCTGCAAGAAATTTAGATAACCTGTAACTAAAGGAACCCCTGTGTGAAATAATGGGACGGAGTGGTATATTAATCTTATGGGTTTTGGGTAGGCCGTAAATGTGGGGGAGTTTGGGGTTAATCTGTAGAAATCTTTTAGGATCAATCGCCGGGACATCTTTTAATAAGTTCCTGATGGTTTTGTTGAATTCGGCAGAAAGACGCTTTAGGGGGGACGATCTCACTTTGGTGTAGGTGAATTCATCACTAAGTAACGCTTCCATTTTTTGTTTATAATCACACTTGTCCAAAATAACCACAGTGTTACTTTTGTCCGCTTTAGTGACAAATATTGCTTCATTCTTCCTGAGCTTGTCTAAAGCTAACCGGAATCTTTTGGGAATAGAGTCCAATGAGTTGAAATGTTCCAGAAACTTGCTCAGAATCAAACCATTTAAACACGGAATATCCACCCTGGAATTAACTACGGAAGACACAAAATCTAAAACAATGTTTTTATCGGGTTTAAGCGCAAACGACAGCCCTAAATTAAGAACTTCCTTTTCGGATTTGGACAAGACATATGTCGATAAATTTAAAACGGAACCTTCCACCGCACACTTTGACCAAGCACTTTCATCACATAAATAGGATAGCTTTCTGTTAAGTCGTTGTTCAGTGCGTCTAGTCTCCACGTCGCATTTATAATCTGCAGTTTCAAACAGCGCCACAAGTAGTTCACACGACACATGCGATTTAAGGACGCGTAGACAATTTCTTAGTTTGAAATACGTATGGTCAATTTCTCTTTTAACACATGGAATACGTTCCTTCAAAATTTCCCTGGCAAAATTCGGAAACGGTGTATGGTCCTTCCTGAAGGTAAACGGTATCAAGGACTTCGGGCACACTTGCTCCACTAAACACTCTTGCAGGAACTTGAGTTGCAGCTTCTTGGTCTTCACAGCCACTAGTGTTTTTTCATATAGACGATAGGAAGATATAAGTTGGGGAAAGGTGACTAAGAAGAAGGCGAATAGATGGCGTCTGATCGTGGGATCCATAATAAATGCAAAAAACTTCACTTTTTTACGTGAAGGTCAAAATATGAGAATAAAAACCCACTCTAATAGACAGAGTTTATTTCCACGACAGTTTCGACGCCCACTGGCATCCTCCTCGGGTGGATACAGAAACACAAATGAAACAAAACAAGAGGGAAAAACAGTTCAGGGATCGACCGTTAAGAAATTCGCACCTAGGTTGGATTCCATTCTCTCGAGACAGGAGGGGCATTTTCATTAAGTACATTCGCACAAATATAATAAACAACAATGTAATAACCAATGTAATAATAAATTTATAATTTCTGTAATTAATAATTATGCAATATTAAATGTAATAAATTTAATTATAAATGTAATAATTATGTAAAAATAATAGAATCTGTATGTTTAGAACAGGAAGATAGTTTTAAAAAATTTGTGCGAATGTACTTAATGAAAATGCCCCTCCTGTCTCGAGAGAATGGAATCCAACCTAGGTGCGAATTTCTTAACGGTCGATCCCTGAACTGTTTTTCCCTCTTGTTTTGTTTCATTTGTGTTTCTGTATCCACCCGAGGAGGATGCCAGTGGGCGTCGAAACTGTCGTGGAAATAAACTCTGTCTATTAGAGTGGGTTTTTATTCTCATATTTTGACCTTCACGTAAAAAAGTGAAGTTTTTTGCATTTAGTGCCCCTTTTGTTTTTTATCTTAATTTTATGCAACTGAGGCCTAAGGTAGGCCCACATCCATCGAGTCAGCAACCCTGAGGTTGGACCTAATAGGACCTCCATGTCCGTAAGTTTTTAGTCTAGCTTAACTTGGGCTGTAGGTTAAACTGGCCCTTCAGAGCTTGGCCGTTCACGGCTCAGCTGGGATTCTGAACCCAATAAAAAAAAATAACATGGTCCTTCGAACCGGATTCTAGGCCAAGACTGAGTCAGTGACTATTTTCCGGCAAAGTTCTGATTGTGCAAATTGTAGCCCAAGTTAGGCCTAGACGGGTTGAGAATAATTGAGTTAAGGTCCAAGGGTAGAAAGTTTGGTCGCCCAATTGCGAAACTAAGCCACTCGTCTGTCGTTGTTTTGGGTTTACATTTTTACCGGTTTGGTTAATTTTGGTTTATTATTGAGTTAGGGTCCCAGGGTAGAAAGTTTGGTCGCCCAATTGCGAAACTTGGCCACTGTCTGTCGTTGTTTTGGGCCTACATTTTTACCGGTTTGGTTAATTTTGGTTTATTATTCGTAAGCGAAGGTTGCATACTTCAGTGCGCCAGTTACTTGGGTGGAAAATTTGGTATCCCATGGTCAGTACCCCAACCAAGCAATTCAGTTTATTTGAAAAAAGCAAAATTTGAGTTTGATCAGTTTGGTTAAGTATTTTCGCCAATTCAGCTTATTTGGCATTGAGCCCAATTGTTGTTTGCATTGAAAATGAGTGCAGCTGAATTGAACAAGTTTAAAAAAAGGAGAAGCACCTACAAAGGTCTAATTATAAAGGTCATTGCCACTATAGATTCTGCCATAGAGCAAGAGGATTTAAGCTTATTGACTGCACAGCTTTCCATATTAGAAACTAAAAAGGTTGCTCTAAGCGAAGTAAATGTTAAAATTGAGGCTCTTATAGAAGAGGATGAAATAGAAAATAACATAATTTACTTTGAAGAGATTAATTATAATTAATCTCTTCAAAGTAAATTATGTTGGAGACTTCATTGCACAGGCTAAGAAAAAATGAGGAGTTGTTAATTGAATACAATGAGGCCATCCTAAGCTATGTAAAGGAGGGCTATGCTGAAAGGGTGCAAGGTGAGCTGGTGAGCCAGGAGGCACATTATCTGCCACACCATGCAGTGGTACGGCGAGACAAAAATACTACCAAACTGAGGGTAGTTTTTCATGACTCAGCCAAGGACAAAGGTGGTGTGTCTTTGAATGACTGTTTGGATGCTGGGCCAAATTTAAATGCAGATTTATTTTCCTTGTTACTGAGATTCAGGTTTGGTAGAGTAGCATTGACTGCAGATGTGAAGCAAGCCTTTTTGCGGATAAAGTTAAAACCAGAGAACAAAGATGCAGTAAGGTATCTGTGGGTGGATACGAAAGACTAGTTGGAAAATGAACCTAAGGTTGTTTGGCTATGAAAGGTCATAGAGCAAGGTTTTGTAAATTTACAATTTTCTGCAAAAAATGCCATGGCCGGCATCAGCCATTATTGTGTGAAAACACTCCTAGCAGGCCTACCCCAGAAGTAGAGACATGAGTGGCACATTAGGGTGTGTCGAATTTTTCAACTTTCAAATTCCAAATATGAGGGGTGCTAAAAAGTTGCAGCATGACTTAGGAATTCTAAAGATATTTTTGTTAATTTAATGTAATTTAGTTTTGCTTGGTAAGAAGCTACATAAAAATAGTGGCTTTTTTTACTTTTTTGTGGAATTATATAATAATTATTATATTAATAATTATATATGCTGTATATATAATGCACTGCTGTTTTTGCTTATTTCACAGGTTGAAACATATTCATCAGTGTGCTGAAGATTACTTGTCCGTCAGTGCTACCATCCTAACCAGTGGGAATTGACCTACAATGGCTTCTAAAAGGAGGACAAGACTGGGGACATTCACACATATGAGCAACCTAATTGGAACTGGTAGAGAGTTGTTGCCCTCTGAACTCCCAACTCTGCGAGACGTTCTGAAATATGGGCTACTGCTAAGAGAACAAAGTGGTGAGGATGTGAGAAACTACCAAGCAGCCAGTCTTGCAAAGGACATTTACCCTAAAGTGCTTGAAAAGTGGGAACGAGCAAACAGTTCTTTTGTAGCCCCCGTTGTAAATTCACGAGTCACAATCTTAAACAAGATCCAAGAGAGCTGGGAGCAGGCCAAAAACATATCTCTTGGGAGAGGAAAGCTACATGTCAAAGAGGCTTTCACTGCAAAACTTGACAAGCTTTTTGACATCCTCAGTTGCAAGTGTAAAATTGTTCTCTGCTCTGAATTTGGCTGCCTTGCAGATGCTGGTTGCAAAAACGAAACTCACATTAACTGTACATGCCCTAGGGAGATGAAGATCCCTGTAAAGGAACTTGCTTTCATTAAAGGTCAGAGAGACAAGTCTGGTTCTATTGGACCACATCAGATTGGCTTGCCAGATCAACCTGAGCACAACAGACAAGTCAAAAAGCAGAAGCGGCAAGAAGACGAAAGAAGAAGGCTTGCTGAATATAAGCAGACAAGTAAGCAGGATGTTTCAATGCCATCAAATGAAATAATTTTCTCTGATGAAGAAAATGAAGAACAAATAGCTGATGCTCAAGATGGAAAGGATGGAAGTTATGAAGTGACATTAGAAATACCAAGCACGTCTTCAACTTCCAATAAAAAGCCAGAGTACAACACATTAGAAATACCTAATGTTGCTATGCATAGCATCAGATATGGTGTTGGCCTGCGTGCCACAGCTGCCATCACCACTGCTGCCTTTATGGATGCTGGCTTGATCACTGAAGAACACAAGAGACTTGTAGTTGATCACAATAAAGTTAAGAGGGCCCAAGAAAAAGTTATGAGATCCCTGGATCAGGAATTTGATGATCTTTGTAAGAAGGGTGAAATTGACTGCATCTTCTTTGACGGCCGTCAAGATACAACTAAAGTTATGCTGAAAGCAGACAATTCAGATCGTCAGTTCCCCAGCATCATCAAAGAAGAGCATTATTCTGTGTGCAGTGAGCCAGGTGGAAGATATCTCTACCACTTCACTCCTGAGAAAGGCTCAACGAGAAAAAAACCTGCTGAAGTTATTGCTGATAATCTTGTAGATTTCATGAAGAAGAAGGGCATTGATAAAAGCCTGCAGGCCATTGGAGGTGATTCTACAAATGTTAACACTGGCTGGGAGGGTGGTTCCATGCATTGGGTAGAGGTCAAGCTTTGCCGTAAGCTGATCTGGTTGGTTTGTGCCCTCCACACTAACGAGTTACCCCTGCGACACTTGATCACAGCACTGGATGGGAAGACCTTGTCTAACAACAAGTGGACAGGTAACATTGGCAAGATGCTAGACACTGCAACCGAACTTGAAATTGATCCTTCATTCACCAAACTCTCAATTGGAGAGCCTCTTACTTCACTGAGTGACAATGTCGTAAAGGATCTCTCTACTGATCAAGCGTACGGGTATAGGATCACACAGGCCATAAGGACAGGAGAACTTCCCACAGATCTGGCCCTTCTTGAAATTGGTCCAGTGAGCCATTCAAGGTGGTTGACAACAGCAAACAGGCTTTGTCGCATATGGGTTTCAAAACTTGGCCTTAAAGGCAAAACCCTCAACAACTTAAGACTGATAGTGGAATACATTGTTGGTGTGTACTACCCCTGTTGGTTCAACATCAAAGTAAAACACTCTTGGGTGGAAGGCCCACGCCACATCTTGTTTCAGCTGCGGCTAGTTAGGCTGCAAAAGAAGGCTGTAGTGGATGCTGTTTTGCCAACCATCAAGCGCTCAGCATGGTATGCATTCAGCGAAATGATAATCCAGACACTCTTGTGCTCAGATGACAGTGAGGAGAGGAGAGCTGGTGTCCAAAAGATTGTTGACATGAGGGGTGGAGATGATGACACACTTGGAGATCTTTCTGTACGTCCCAGGAAGACACCTTCCATCAACCCCAGTGCTTCTTCCGTGTTGGAGCTGACAGACTGGTCTGACGGGGTATTTGAACCTCCTTTGACATGTAAACTGACTACAGCGGAAGTAAAGAAGTTCTTTGACAGGCCTATGCAAGTTCCACAGTGGCCCTGTCATGCTCAGTCAATAGAGAGGTGTGTGAAACAAGTCACAGAGGCAGCAGGCAGGGTGTATACACATGAGAAACGTGAGGGCTATATCAGAGGCCAAGAAGCAAGTCGGCGGCTGATGTCCAAGAACGAATCAAAGCAAGACTTGATGAAACTTGTTGTTTAAATATTTTTTTTTACTGATGTCATTACTTTCTAATGTTGTTTTATGATTACAAGGATATGTTTTATGATTACTAGGATATGTTTTATGCAGAGAAACTAAAATTTTTATAGCATTACCTGACATTTTGAGAAGCTAAAATTAATAAATGTTGTTTTCCGAGAGCAATTTATGTGCTTTTTAATCAAACGTAGATTTACCAAGCTAAGTGTTGAGCAATCACAAAAATAATAGCAGATTTGAATTCTTCACATCCAAAAACATATTTTTAAAACCCCTCAGTGAAGGAATTGGCAAAAATTAATTTTCACCTCCCAAATTGACACACCCTAGTGGCACATGCCACTGCTATGAAAGGGAGTAAAAGTAAAGGGGGATTATTGCAAACAGCTGCAGCATTATTAATTGGGAATGATGGAGAAACTACAGACTACTGTAAGAGTGTTGTTTGATAGAGGTAGCCAGTGTAGCTTCATTAAGACCAGAATTTCCAGAAAATTGAAGTTTAAAGAACTTAAGAGGGAAAATTTAAGAATTTCTGGGTTTGGGGGTTCTGTTCAAAACCGAACGAAAGTTAAGAAGGTAGAAGTTCTGGTTAGAGGGTTGTTACCACAAAGTTCCACTATCAAGGTCCAAGCTGTAGAGATTGAGGAACGTTGTGCTCCAGTCACTACTTGTTTAAATATGGCATGTGTCCAAGAATTGCAAGTTAAAGGAATTAATTTGGGCAATAATAAGTTTGAAGGAACAGAAGATATTAGTCTTTTGATTGGAGCTGACTATTATTGGGACTTCATCACTGGTAATATTGTCCGCACATCTCGAGATCGGGTAGGTAGCTGTTGAAAGTAACCTAGGCTGGATGCTACATGGGAGCTATTGCAATGAAATGGAGATTAAAGCTCTTTTTGTTAAGATTGAGGAGAACAGCCATGGCCTCCCTTGGAAGGATTCTTGCAAACCCAGTTCAAACCTTCAGCTAGCTAATAGGAGGTTGGAGACTTCATTGCACAGGCTAAGAAAAAATGAGGAGTTGTTAATTGAATACAATGAGGCCATCCTAAGCTATGTAAAGGAGGGATATGCTGAAAGAGTGCAAGGTGAGCTGGTGAGCCAGGAGGCACATTATCTGCCACACCATGCAGCGGTACGGCGAGACAAAACTACTACCAAACTGAGGGTAGTTTTTCATGACTCAGCCAAGGACAAAGGTGGTGTGTCCTTGAATGACTGTTTGGATGCTGGGCCAAATTTAAATGCAGATTTATTTTCCTTGTTACTGAGATTCAGGTTTGGTAGAGTAGCATTGACTGCAGATGTGAAACAAGCCTTTTTGCGGATAAAGTTAAAACCAGAGAACAAAGATGCAGTAAGGTATCTGTGGGTGGATACGAAAGACTTGTTGGAAAATGAACCTAAGGTTGTTTGGCCTCAGCTCTAGTCCATTTATGTTGGCAGCTACTATGCAGTACCATTTTAAGAAATATTCTGAAAACTATCCTAACACTATTGAACACCTAAGGAAAAATTTTTATGTTGATGATTTGCTGTGTTCCGTGGATAATACAGAACTGGCTAAACAGATATTCAGTGAGGGTAGAGCTATAATGAAGGAGGCTGGCATGGAGCTTAGAAAATGGCAGACCAATCATCCTCAATTACAACAGTTTATGAGTCTGTCCTGTGTAGTACCTGATGCAGCAGAAAGTATTGAGGATTCTGGTATTAAGGAGTTGTGGGCAATAGACACAAAGGTGCTAGGCATTGTTTGGCAGCAACGAGAGGATTTGTTTACCTTCAATGGGAAATCTTTAGTAGAGCTGGCTGAAAATGAGACAAGGTGGACAAAACGTACAGCTCTTAGTTTGGCTTTAAAGGTCTTTGATCCTCTTGGATTCCTGGCTCCATTTGTGATAAAGTCAAAAATTTGGTTTCAGAGCCTCTGGGAAATTGGACTTGGTTGGGACCAAGAGTTACCCGATCATATGGTTGTAAAGTGGAAATATTGGTTCAAAGAATTGGCACATCTTTGAGACATTGAAATCCCAAGATGGTACTTTGGAGAGTTGAACAATAGTCCAGACAATTTGGAGCTGCACATCTTTTGTGATGCAACTGAGGAAGCCGATGCAACTTGTATTTATATAAGAGGCACATTCAAAGAGGAAGTAAGCTGCAGGTTGGTTGCTGCAAAGAGCAGAGTAGCACCTTTCAAAAGGCTTTCTATTCCAAGGTTGGAATTGATGGGTGCAGTTATTGCTAGTCGGCTTGCAGTTACAGTGTAAAAGTCTTTCGCCCTCTATGAAATTCCAAGCTACTATTGGACAGACTCCACTATAGTTTGGCACTGGTTAAGAAGCCAGGCAAGGAAATGGAAACCATTTGTTGTCAATAGGGTGGAGGAAATTCAAGCACACACAGATCCCAAGCAATGGAAGCATTTTCCAGGCACCCAAAACCCAGCTGATTTACCAACACGAGGAATTTCAGTGAAAGATCTTGCACAGTCAAGTTTGTGGTGGAATGGGCCAGAGTGGCTAAAACTTGGAAGTGAAAACTGGCCTTCTAATCAGCCTATTGTAGGAGAATGCCAGGCTTAAGAAGAATGGGTGAGTGAAATGAGAAAATGCACTGTGAACAGTTGTCAAATTATGCAGCAGGACCCCATATTGAGGCTTCAGGACATTAGCAGTCTGAAAAGGTTAAGAGTGACAGCACGGGTATATAGATTTACAAACAATATTAAGGGAGAAAGAAGAAGGGAAGGAATTCTGAACAGTAAGGAGATTCAGCAAGCCAGGCAATACAGGGTGATATATGTGCAGAAGGAAAAATTTGGTGAAGAGAGGGAATTGCTCACCAGCCGTCCATTACAGGTTCTACCAACACATTCTGCTCTCAAGGGTTTGGATGTGTTTTTCGATCAGGACTTACTGAGAGTAGGAGGTAGACTACAGTTTTCTGGGCTTCCAGAGGAGAAAAGACATCCAATTTTGCTACCTTCTGGGGGGCACTTTGTGGAACTTTTGATCCTGGATACTCATCATAAGTTGTTACATGCTGGAGTTAGAGAAGTGATAATAGAGATCAGACAACAGTTTTGGATTCCCAAAATTAGACAAGTAGTAAAAAAGGTCTTGCATAAATGTGTGGTTTGCAAGTGTTGGAGTGCAAAGCCTTATTATGAAAAGGTGGCTCCACTTCCAAGAGAACGGTGTGTCTATTCTGCCCCATTTGATGCAGTGGGAGTAGACTGAAGGCTGGGATTCTGAACCCAATAAAAAAAAAATAACAGATGCCACCAAAATCCTTGGTCGTGACAAAGTGGTGCAGCTACTAGAGTGCTGCGATGAAACCCTTCGCCAAGACCTCACACGATCAGCTGGTGGTATTCTGATAGGGAGAAGTGAAAATGAGGTGCTCGCAGCCATAAAGAAACTCAGTCAGAGAAGAGGACACCGTGGTTGCTAGAGTGGCGCTGCACTACATGCGCCAAGACCGTGATGAAACCGTGCGTTTATTCGGTGCCCGACTCCGTGGCCAGGCAGGGGTATGCAAGTACATCACCAAATTCTCGAGCTGCGATGCGGATGTGAACTACACGGAGGCCATATTGCGCGACGTCCTGACCCGCGGCATTGAGGACCCTGAGATTCAACTGGACCTACTCAGCAACATGAACCAGAACATGGCATTAGAGCAGGTCTTCCAGTTCGTCGAGGCCAAAGAATCCGGCAAGCGCTCAGCTTCACGTCTCCTCGACTCTCACTGCGTCGAGGCTGCTAACAGCGCCTACAGACGGAACAAGAAGGACGCTCTGAAGATGACAGTCGGCAACCATGAGGTGTGCTCATATTGCGGCAGGAAAGAGCACGGCAAAAGTGCCACAGGCAGGGTTCGAAAGAAAGACTACCCAGCCTATGGCCACACATGCAGCCACTGCAATCGTGCGAACCATTTTGAAGCAGTGTGTAGGAGCAAGCACAAACCATCAAGAGTCGAGATAGTAGCGAATTCACATGCAATATGCGAAGAAGGTTCTGTATTCGAGGCCCTCTGCTCGATTGCCACAACTGGCCGACGCCGCATCAGGAGAGTCATCGCCCTTGACCATCATCTTTATCATCGCCTTTCCGACACATGGATTAAGCAAGCCTCCAAACCTCAGTCATTCATAAACCTCACAGTGACAGCCGTCGATGAAGATTACGCTGCATTCGGATTCGAGCTAAAGGCCGCGCCCAAGATTGCTACACTCGGTGCGATGGCTGACACCGGCTGCCAGAGCTGTCTGGCAGGCATCAAATTCATCCACCGCATTGGCCTTAAACAGGCCGACCTTATCCCCATCACGATGAGAATGCACGCCACCAACAACGGATGCATCAAAATACTCGGCGCCGTCATCCTGCGACTCTCTGGAAAGGACAAAACCGGTAAAGTGGTAACAACTCGTCAACTCACCTATGTCACGGACAACTCCGATAAGCTGTTCCTCAGCAAGGAGGCATGCATCGCGCTCGGCATGATCACCGACAACTTCCCGATGATCGGTGAGACGTCTTCGCATCAACTCGAGGCAACCTCGGCAGCCGACACCGCGAGCGATGAGGTGCCGGCGAGAGATAGTGCTATCAGCAGCGAGAGCGGTCAGACCAGCCTATGCGACTGCCCGATACGTCAAACACCGACCCGGCCGCCACCACAACTACCGTTCCTGGCGACTGAGAAGAACCGCGACAGACTGCGGCAGTACTTGGTCGAATACTACAAGCCAAGCACATTTAACACGTGTGCGCATCAGCCGTTGCCAATGATGGAGGGCCCTCCATTGAAATTTATGGTGGACCTTCTAGCTGACCCGGTGGCATATCACACCCCAGTACCCGTCCCTCTTCACTGGCAAGATGACGTCAAGCGTGGACTCGACGAAGACGTGAAATTGGGCGTAATCGAGCTAGTGCCGGTCGGCGAACCGGTGACATGGTGTCACCGGATGGTGGTGTGCGCCAAGAAAAACGGAAGCCACGCCGCACGGTCGACTTCCAGCCCCTGAACATACATGCCACCCGCGAGACACACCATACTCAGTCACCGTTCCACCAGGCACGGTCGGTGCCCCATGGCAAGAAGATCGTGTTCGATGCCTGGAACGGATAACACAGCGTGCCCCTCCGCGAGGAAGACCGTCACCTGACTACCTTCATCACTCCGTGGGGCAGGTACCAGTACCGCACGGCGCCCCAGGGCTATATCGCCTCTGGTGATGGCTATTCGAGACGTTACGACGAAATAGTATCCGACGTTCCAAACAAAACAAAGTGTATCGACGATACGCTGCTCTGGTCGGACAACCTGAGACAAAGTTTCTTCCAAGCAGTCAACTGGCTTACATCTGCGGCAGACACGGCATCACGCTGAACCATGTGAAGTTTGTATTTGGACAAGACACTGTGGAGTTTGCTGGCTTCGAAATCACACTCGACAGAGTACGACCCTGCGAGAAGTATCTGCAGGCCATCCATGACTTTCCTACACCAAAGAACATAACCGACATTCGCTCATGGTTTAGGGTAATTAACCAGGTGGCGTATGCTTTCGCTATGGCAAAGAGAATGATACCTTTTCGCCAACTCTTGAAGCCCGGCACGCCCTTCCGATGGGATGATCAACTCAACAATCTGTTTGAAGAGTCGAAGGTGGTGATGATCAGTGAGATCGAGGAGGGTGTAAGTATATTTGACAAAACAAAGCCGACCTGTCTTTCGACCGATTGGTCGAAGTCAGGGATCGGATTCTGGCTATCCCAGAAGCACTGTGAATGTCCTGGTGCTGAACCCTTTTGCTGCCGCACTGGTTGGATGGTCGCCCTCGTTGGCAGTCGCTTCACCCACCCCGCCGAGTCACGCTACGCGCCGATCGAGGGGGAGGCTCTGGCAGTCGCTGACGCACTGGACAAGGCCAGGTACTTCGTCCTCGGCTGCGATGACCAAATCTTCGCGGTTGACCACAAACCGCTGCTGAAGGTGTTTGGCGACAGGTCGCTGGAAGACTTACTGTGATAGCGTGGGGTAGACACCCCAGTTAGGTTACTTAGGTTCTAGCAAACAATCAAAAGCACTTACCGGTGCGTTGAATTAGGTATTCCTTGAAGCCTACCGTTTTATTCCTGTATCCCACAAACAGCCTACCTAACTCTCTCTTACATTACCAATTTAGAAGCTATAGACATTATCCCTAACTATACTTAAGTACGAACGACTTCCTTCCCGATTTGTCACCTTAGAAACATCACCTAATTATACTCAGCACCAAAGATTAGGTCAGATAGGAAAAAACATGTCTAGCCCAGCCCAAAGCAATACGAACAGCCGCGTTGGTTCGTTTATGACTTGCTCTTGCCATTCAGCTTAGATTTAGTGATATTTACCCTTTAGTGACTTTTAGACTATATACATATAAATATATATACATACACGTCACCTCACTCCTCCCCTACAAGTTTAGTCTGTCAGGGGGATGAGGGACCCTAGACGACCTGCGGAGCGGGGTTGATGTAGTAGGATTAGGTGCAACCTGTATAGGCGGGCAAGTTGAACCATTTTCCGGAGGATCAGTTCTCTCTTCCGGAAGACTCTGGTCCTTCTGCACTTCACGTTCCCATATCTGGTCCTGATGGCGTTTAATAGAACGACCATCTTCTAGTTGGCACTTGAAGGAAACAGGGCCCGTTCTCTCCTGCACAGTTGCAGGAACCCATTTTGGTCCAGCCCCATAGTTGCGAATCATAACTGGATCATTAGGTTGCGCTTCTAGAACTCTCCCTCTTTTGGTGTCGTGGTACAACTTCTGTTTTTCCTGATGGCGTAAAACTCGTTGTTGTAACATTTCGTTTGGACGTAACAAATCGAAAACTGATCGAATTCCCCGGCCAATCAGAAGTTTAGAGGGAGACACCCCCGTCGTGGTGTGTGGTGTTATTCGATATTTAAACAAAAATTTATCCAACACCACTTGCATTTCCTCCCCACGAGAATGACGCAAGGCCGACTTGAAAGTACGGACCATGTTTTCCGCGAGACCGTTAGTAGACGGGTGGAAAACACTAGACCGGACATGTCTAATGCCATTTAGGTGGACGAAGGAACGAAATTCCTCACTGGTAAAACAAGTACCATTGTCGGAAACCAGGACTACGGGTAAACCCCATCGAGCGAAAACCGAACGGAGTAAGCGAATAGTAACACCCGAAGTCGTGGAAGTGGTTGGAAGAATTTCCACCCACTTAGAGTAGGCGTCCACAATGACTAGGAAATAAGTATTATTTATAGGACCTGCATAGTCAACATGGATCCTATGCCACGGTATAGTAGGCCATTCCCAAGGATGAAGTGGACTTTTCCTTGGGAGATCTCTGTTCTCTAGGCAGCTTTGACAGGAACGAACCAATGATTCGAGTTCTCCATCTAAACTAGGCCACCAGAAATAAGCTCTCGCCAGCTCTTTCATTTTTGTTGCGCCCATGTGTTCAGCGTGAAGTTCCTTCACTAAATTCGACCTGCCTTTATTTGGAATAATCACTCTGTGGCCCCATAAGAGACAGCCATTTTGAATCGAGAGGCCAGACTGACGTTGATAAAAAGGCTATAATTCACTCTCAACCTTAGTAGGCCAACCAACTGAGCAGAAATGGATGACCCTAGACAGAAGAGGGTCTGATTTTGTCCACTGCTCTATTTGTACCGCAGATACTGGAGTGGATTCCAAAAACTCCACCAAGTGAACCCATTCTGTAGGTATAGGTACACAATCATTTGGATTTTCTAAGGGCAACCTACTTAGCGCATCAGCCGTACCTAGAAGTTTACCTGACCGATGTACTAAGTCAAATTTATAGGCTTGTAGAATCAGTGCCCATCGTTGAATCCTACCTGAGGCCATAACTGGAATATTTTTATTAGGTGAAAATAAACCTAAAAGAGGCTTATGGTCAGTAATTAGTTTAAATTCATGACCCCATAGATAGAAATGAAATTTTTTTACTGCAAATACTAAGGCTAATGCTTCACGTTCCACTTGTGCATATCGTCTTTCCGTCTCGGTTAGTGTTCTAGAAGCAAAACAGATAGGCCTATCTACACCATCAATGTGGTGAGATAACACTGCCCCAATTCCATAAGAACTGCTGTCTGCTGAAACTACGAGAGGAAGTTTAGGATCATAATGCACAAGGAGAGTGGACTTTAGTAGTACGTCCTTGGAAGCCTCAAATGCTTCCTTTTGAGTTTTCTCCCATCTCCACTGTTCCCCAGATCGTAATAGCTTATTTAGGGGTTCAAGGAAAGTCGATGCATTAGGCAAAAATTTCCTATAAAAGTTTAGGAGACCTAAATAAGCTTGTAACTGTGTGATGTTTTGTGGAGGTGGTGCCTTTTCTATTGCTTCTAGTTTATCCACCGTTGGATGAATGCCTGAGGCATCTATGCGGAACCTTAAATATAAAACCTCATTAGTGACCCATGAACACTTTTCTCTCTTTAGCTTAAGTCCGGCATCCCGGAGTCTTTTTAGAACCGTGGTTAATCTAGTTAGGTGTTCTTTTTTAGACGAACCTGAAATGAGGACATCATCTAGAAAGCAAAGTACCCCTGGAATGTGACCTAGAACTTGGTCCATTGTCCTCTGAAAAATACCTGGAGCCGATGCTATTCCATAGCATAGCCTATTGTACTTATATAGGCCTCGGTGCGTATTTATGATAGTTAATTCTTTAGAGTTTTCGTCTAAACTTAGTTGAGCATAGGCTTGGGACATATCGAGTTTTGTGAAATATTTACCCCCAGCAAGAGAGCTAAATAATTCATCAGGCTTGGGTATAGGATAGCAATCTAGAAGGACGGCTCTATTTGCTGTTAAACGGTAATCCCCGCATAACCGCACGGACTTGTCCGGTTTTAGTACAGGAACTACTGGGGCAGCCCACTTAGCGTGTGTGACTGGTTCAATAATTTTATCTTTTAGCAGCCTGTCAATTTCTAAATCTACCTTCTCCCGCAGTGCATGCGCAATTGAACGAGCCTTACAAAATTTCGGAGTTACATTAGAATCTACTTCTATGCAGACCTGATGGCCTTTTAGGTTGCCTACTTCAGGCCCAAAAATAGAAGAAAACTCCCTTAACAATGAGTCTATGTCAGATGGATATGAGAGTGTATGCACATCTGCCTGACCCCTTGGCAAGATTTTGTCAATTGGCATTTTCAAAGCATCAATCCAATCACGGCCTAGTAGAGTAGGCCCTTGCTCATCCACCACTAAAAGGGTTAAGGGATGAGACAAAGTTTTCTGGTTGAGTGTAACTGTGACGTATGCTTCTCCACAAATAGGTATTTGTATGTCCCCATACTTCTTCAAAATCGTTTTAGATGCATGTAGTTTAGGTGTGTTTTTGAAAATCTTATCAAAAACTACCTTGGACATGACCGTCCGGGCAGCACCCGTATCCAATTCTAGAGGAACTGTAATTCCATTTAGGCCTACCTCTACAATATATGGGCCTGTATTTTTCCCACTTTGCTGCTCATAAAATAGGTACTTCACCCCAATGTTCGAAGTATTTCCCTTTTGAGGATTTATACTAGAAATGTTAAAATTAGAATTTTCACCCTTTGTTTTCTTTGAAAAACACACTTTAGCTATGTGGCCTATTTTACTACAGTTTCGGCAAACTGCTTCTTTAAAAGGGCAATCTTTCTTCCAATGGTGTTTTCCACACCCTGTACATGGCTTGGAAGGCTTAGTAGAATTAGTAGGCTTAGTCGTATTCGCCTCATACCTTTTATTTGCCTGTCTAATAGGCTCGTTAGGTCTGCCAGGCCTAGAAGATTTAAACTATTTACGTGTTGGGCTTTACTACTATGATTGCCAAAAGCTCTAACATCTTTAGCAGCTGCTTCTCTAGCCGTAGCTATTTCTACAGCCTGACTAAAAGTTAGGTCCTGTATGGCTAATAGGGCTCTCTGGGTAGACTCCTCTTTGAGACCCATTACAAACCTATCTCTTAGCATTTCATCTAATTTGTCCCCAAATTTACACGTACGGCTATGGCTTTTTATTCTTGCAACAAACTCTGCAATGCTTTCATTTCCCGTCTGATGCCTTGAATAAAATTTGAAACGTTCATAGATGAGAACTACTCGGGGTTTGTAGTGATCGGTTAGGGCCTGTACCAATTCATTATAGGTGCAAGTTTCCGGTGCTTTAGGAGAAACTAGGTCCATAACTAAACCAAACGTTTTAGCGCCTATTATAGTTAAAAAGGTAGGTACTTTCTTAGCATCCGGAATGGAATTTGCCTCGAAAAACAACCTCACCCTAGTGGCATAAGCTTCGAAGTCCTCCCCAGAGTCTTCGTAGGGGCTTATATGGCCAATCACCGACATGCTAGAGCAAAACCGAATTAGGCCAAATCACGTGAAGTAGGTTAGGTTACGTTTAAATTTGGTCTAGTTACTCCCCAGTTAGGGCTGAATAGTGAATTTTATTAGAGTTAGGGCTGAGTAGGAATTAGTTTTAGAGTTAGGGCTGAGTAGGAATGAGTAGGAATTAGTTTTAGAGTTAGGGCTGAGTAGGAATTAGTTTTAGAGTTAGGGCTGAGTAGGAATTAGTTTTAGAGTTAGGGCTGAGTAGGAATTAGTTTTAGAGTTAGGCCGGCGGGACCTACGCTATAGTACGGTAGCTTACCCACACAAACAAACCAAATCGGACGACCGACTAGGCTACATCCAATTTTCCAAACAACCACTTGAACCCAATAAGCCAAATTAAACCAATGAGCCAAATTTAACCCAATGAACAAAATTTAACCAAATGAGCCAAATCCCATCCTCGTCGCCAAATGTGACAGCGTGGGGTAGACACCCCAGTTAGGTTACTTAGGTTCTAGCAAACAATCAAAAGCACTTACCGGTGCGTTGAATTAGGTATTCCTTGGAGCTTACCGTTTTATTCCTGTGTCCCACAAACAGCCTACCTAACTCTCTCTTACATTACCAATTTAGAAGCTATAGACATTATCCCTAACTATACTTAAGTACGAACGACTTCCTTCCCGATTTGTCACCTTAGAAACATCACCTAATTATACTCAGCACCAAAGATTAGGTCAGATAGGAAAAAACATGTCTAGCCCAGCCCAAAGCAATACGAACAGCCGCGTTGGTTCGTTTATGACTTGCTCTTGCCATTCAGCTTAGATTTAGTGATATTTACCCTTTAGTGACTTTTAGACTATATACATATACAGTATATATATATATACACGTCACCTCACTTACCAAATGCTCGACTGAGAAATCTGAAGGAGAAGACTTCCCGCTACAGATTTCGCATGATCCATGTACCTGGTGCGAGGCATCGCGCTGCTGACGCTACGTCTCGCCACCCCACCGGCGACCGCCAACCTGAGAAGATGCTCCTGGCAGACGACATCTCCGCTAGTAGACAAGATGCTGTTGCTGATGATGACCTACCATCGGCAGCTACTCTGCGCCATTCATTCTTAGCTGACACATGCAGAGAGTGAACGGCTGCGTACAACGACGAAGCCCTCGACGACGAAGTTATGGCCTCCGCGATCTCAGTTTAAACACGCTGCAGTCCGTTACCTGGGACCGGGTAAGATTGGCGACGAGCAGCGACGAACACATGACAGAGCTCGTCTCGATAATCGAGTCAGGCATGCCTGACTTCCGTCACGAGCTCCCACCCCCACTCAGAGAATATTACCAATTCCGAGAGGACCTGTACACGGTGGACAGCGTCGTCATATTCAAAAACCGTGTTATGATCCCTCCCTCTCTCCAGCAGGATGTACTGAACGCGCTCCACGCAGCCCACCAGGGTGTATCGTCGATAGTCGCGAGGGCTTAGGTGTCCGTGTTCTGGCCCGGCATCACTCCTGCTATCACTACCCCCAGGAACAGTTGCAACCATTGCAACCGTATGGCACCTTCGCAGCTCAGTGCTCCTCCAATTCCTCCGGTGTCCCCCGTCTACCCTTTCCAGTGCATCTGTGCCGATTATTTCCACTATAAAGGTACCAACTACCTGGTGATCGTCGACAAGTACTCAAACTGGCCGATTGTGGAGAGGACCACGGATGGCGCCAGAGGCCTGCGACGAACTGTAATCTGACGGCGGCCCTGAGTTCACATCCACGGCTACTCGTCACTTCCTAGAGAACTGGGGCGTACACCACCGTCTGGCTTCGGTAGGTTTTCCACATTCAAACTGCAGAGCCGAAGTTGGCGTGAAAACAGCGAAACGACTGATCACAGACAACACAGGACCGAACGGTGAGCTCGATACAAACGCTTTTCAGCGAGCCACGCTACAATACCGCAACACGCCTGACAAAGATACCAAGCTGTCTCCCGCTATGTGTGTTCGGCCGTCCGATCAAAGATTTCATCCCGATCGTGCCCGGCAGGTACAAGCCACACGATACCTGGCTCGGGACGTTGGCAGCGAGGGAGGATGCCTTGCGGAACAGGCACATGAGAGCCACTGAATACTGGTCCGAGCACACCAGACGGTTATCCCCACTCGTGGTCAGAGACGGGGTCAGAATCCAGAACCAGATCGGCCCCAACCCCAGGAAATGGGACAAGACTGGCCTGGTAATAGAAATGCGACAGTTCGATCAATACGTGGTGAAGGTTGACGGTTCAGGCAGAGTGACTCTGCGAAACAGAAAATTTCTGAGGAAATACGTGCCCGTCCAACCGCACAGACGCCGCCTCACCATCGGGGACGACTCCCGCCTTTACCTCTCTAGCCCTGCGCCTGGATCGGGGTAGTACGCGATCTCACCCCCAAAACCACGCATGGACGACTCCCGCCTTCACCTCTCCAGCCCTGCGCCCGAATTGGAGCAGTGCGCAACCTCACCCCCGAAACCACGCTCCCCGTCCGCAGTCGAGCGATCATCCCCTACCGCCCACCAACCGGCTGGCAACGTAACCTCACCGCCCAGCCCCACATCATTTCCACTGCACACCCCACCACGAGGCCTGCCCTCCAGACCAGCTGCGCACCCTCAGCAGTGCCCACCAACACCATCCCTGGCACCCATTGGGCGCTTCCAGCAACGAGATTCCTCGCAACCTGCTGCTCCAGGTTTCCTGCTTCTCCAACCGATGCCCCTGCAGTCAGACGCTCCGGACGCGAAAGGAAGACACCTTCATGGCAGAGCGATTACGATATGACGAACACGCTACATACTACATGAACAAACCCCTCTCGCCATCGACACCCATACCCCGTACCACACTACTACATATATAACAGTCTTTGTTCCCCTTTTTTTCACTCTACTATATCAAAGACTCTGGGGGAGATAGGGAATATTCATTATTATTGATTAGTCTCTTCATGTTGATGCCTTTATTTTTCATGTATGAATTTATGTTTTGTTTGTATGTTTCAGAGTTCCATCATTGTTTAGCGTTATGGATATTGGTCAATAAACGTAATAACAAAAAGTGGAATCTTATTTACAAACTTACAAACGAACAGACCGCGTTCCGCTGTTTATCCTTTTGTGTTGCCATTCAGCTTTCTTTTAGTGACTTTTCCCCTTTAGTGACTTTAGTATATATACATATATATATACACATACACGTCACCTCACATACCTTTCACACACCTTCAAAAGTGTGCTGAGCCCTTTTACAGATGGAGAAATAAGAACTAGATCATCTGCATACATCAGATAATTAACAATCATTGTACCAATATAGCAGCCTATTTCAGGTGTTCAGCACAACAGATAGATTATCCATATAAACATTGAATAAATAGGGGGATAGTATCCCTCCCTGCCTGACACCATAGGTCACAGAAAATGGCTCTGAATTAACCCCACCTCATCTTACAATCACTCTCTGGTGATTATACCAGAATATTAATATACAGACCAAGTAACCAGGTATATTACGATTTACAAGTTTCATGATTAACACGATGAAATACTTTATAGGCATCCAGGAAACACAAAAATACATTAACATCTAAAGTTTGGTATTTACAAACCATTTCCTTCAAGGCATACACACATATATAAGTACTCTATTTCTTTTTGAAACCAAATTGGTTATCGCTAATATACAGGTAACATTCTCGTCTATTAATGAGTATATATTCAAACACCTTAGACACAATACTGGCCAAGGTTATTAGCCTATAGTTATCTTTACTGTTGATTTTCCCCTTTTTATCTTTTAGTACTGGCACCAAAACAACGGATAACATTGTATCATAAGAACATAAGAAATTTTTATAGTGGGCACACTTAGGGCCACTTCGGCCCATCGAGGTGGCTCCACTATGTAAAAACTGCCTGTACATTGGCAATAACCAATTTTTACAAAACTAATTAAGTATCAATTTAAAACTAATTAATTATCAATTTAAAACTAAAGATAGAATCTCTGGATCCAGAGGATCAAAGTCATAATAGGCTACGATCCACAAATATGTTACACACTATATCTATTTATAACTGACATGCAAATATATCAGATCCAAAGAATCCAGTCAATTTCATTATGGTACCCATCAATACCAGTACCATGCCAACCAAAAATAAGTCACGGTCCATATCAATTGCGGACCAAGTCACAATTTACATCCATATACATTACAATATATATACTTAAGAGGAAAAGTGTAGGTGTGGCTGTAAAGACTGTACAGTAATGTAGAAATGTGTGTGCACCCACTTTGGGTCTCCCATTTAAAGGTGTTTGTGGGGCAAGTGAAGATCATGAGTTTTTCAATACATCACAGTACTATGGGGGGCACCGCTCGGCAGAGGAATCTCTTTAAATAGGGTGTGTAAAGACAGAGAGTATCCCCTAACCCAAGATGCTGCCTCCCTATATCCCACAACACCTGTGTTGAGCTGTGGGATCTATCACCCAAATGCACATAATATATATGAAATAAACTAGTACCATTCATGCAATAAAAATGGGCTTAAACACCATCACCAGATGTGCCTTGCAGACATCAAACTATCCAACCTTCTTTTGAAAGAATCAAGCGTATCTGAAGTCACCACTTCTTCTGTCAGACTGTTCCAAAACTTAATTACTTTGTTTGTAAAACTATGTTTTCTTAAATTTGTTCTACATCTTGGCTTGAATAATTTCATACTATGACCTCTAGTCTGATTATTGTGATTTTTAATGAAAAGAGACTCAAAATCTATCTTATCCAACCCTTTTATCATTTTATACACCTCTATCATATCACCCCTTAACCTCCTCCTTTTTAATGAGAACATGCTTAGATACGCCAGTCTTTCCTTATATGTCAATTGTCTTAGAGATGGGATCATTCTTGTTGCTCGTTTCTGTACTTTTTCGTTTTTCAATATCTTGTATCAAATAGAGACTATTAAATTGAATGCAGTATTCGAGGAGGGGTCTCACATATGAAATGTATAGTTGCTTTATAATATTGGGTGATTTGTATTCAATGTGTCTCTGCATGAGATTGAGTCTAGCATTTGTTTTATTTCTGATTACCATACAGTGATTTGAGGGTTTAAGTTCATTTGTCACAGTGACACCCAAGTCTTTCTCTTTATCATCATTTTTAATCCAAATTCCATTCATATTGTATTCAAATTCTGGATTTTTTGGCCCAATATGCATAACCTTGCACTTATCAACATTAAATTTCATCTCCCACTTATCTGCCCAGGCTGTTACTCTGTCTAAGTCTTTTTGTATTGTCATTGCTCCTGCTACTGACTTAACATTATGGCCTAATTTTGTATTATCAGCAAATTTTGAGGTTTTACATGATAGGCCCTTCTCTAGATCATTTATATAGACAACAAAAAGCAGAGGTCCCAGAACAGAACCCTGTGGGACTCCGCTCAATACGGGTCTCCAAGTAGACTTATTTCCATTTAGATGAACTCTCTGTTTTCTATTTCTCAGCCATTCTTCTATCCAATCAGCTATATGACCTCTTATACCATGGGCTCTAACTTTTACCAACAATCTTGCATGAGGAACAGTATCAAATGCCTTTGCAAAATCTAAGTATACTATATCTACTGGCTCTTTATTGTCAAAATGCAATAGGACTCCATCATAAAATTCAATCAAGTTGGTTAGACAGGACCTTCCATTTCGAAAGCAATGCTGGCTATCATTTATAAGGTTGTACTCTTCAAGGAACTCAGTAACTTTACCTCTAATGATACTTTCGAGTAATTTGCAAATAATGGAGGTGAGGCTGATGGGTCTGTAGTTTTTTGCCAAGTTTCTATTTCCTTTTTTAAAGATTGGAACCACATTTGCTTTCTTCCAATCCCCTGGAGTTTCAGTACATATTGTTATTTTATTTATTTATTGGGTTCAAAATCCCAGCTGAGCCGTGAACGGCCAAATTCTAAAGGGCCAGTTCTATCTGAAGCCCAAGTTAAGCTAAATTAAAACTTACGGATTTGAGATCCTATTAGGTGTTACCTCAGGGTAACCTCAGGGTTGCTGACTCGATGCGGGCCTACCTTAGACCTTAGTTACATGAATTTAATGTAAACAAAAAAAGGGTACTATTTATGGTCTTCTTTCTTAACCTTGCAACAACAACGCAACCTGGACTATTGCACGGTGCAACAATCTTGTATCTAAACAACCAAACTGAATTGCAAGACAGCTCTCTACAAGACCACACCCTGTACGTACGACATCCCACAAACGAGTTGAAAAGACGCGCAGCGCCCCAAAATGATGCCACCAGCGTCCCAAACACTGATGCCACAAGAGCCCAAAAATGCTAGCTCTTATTAAGTGAATTTTTCACTAACCTTACAATTATGAGATGGATATATATACACCTTAACTTAATATATACAAGCAATGCTGCATCAATCAGCTTAGTCATCATATCGCCTTGGGACAACAATGGTTCTTCCTCTTCTAGATTTTCTAACACTCCCCACCGAAGAGGCATTGTTGTCGTTACCTTCCGCAAGGTTAGCCAAGCCTTCTCCATGAGGCTGTAACTAAAATGTTTCATCTTGACTATCTGTGTTTTTGCTGATTTCTAAAGCATAGAGTTTTTGTATAGGTCTCTTTAACTTTCCTCCTGAAGTCTTTACCAGTGCAGACCTAACTAAATTGTCTTTGCCAACAAACAACTCTTCAATTATGCCAAGCTTCCAGCATTGCCTTGGTCTTTCATCCCCAATCATTACCACGTCTCCCACCTTGATACAATTTGCATTGAGCCCTTTACCTTGCCTGATGGGTAATAATTGAGTTCTGGCAAGTATTCCATCTGCCACCTCTTCCATAACTGATCTTGTAGCTCTTCAAGGTACCTGAACCGTCTGGTTAACTCTCCTTGAGTGCTCTGAATAGGCTGCAAGTCTTCTGGCACACTGGGGCTTGATGTTAATCGTTTACCACAAAGAAAATGATTTGGTGTCAATGGCTCTGCATCCTGCATACTGTTGTAAACAAAAGTGATAGGCCTACTGTTCACCATTGCTTCTACTTCACATAAAACAGTGCAGAATTCTTCTTTGCTCAAATGAGCATTAGCTAAAAGTTTCTTTAATGGACACTTTACACTTCTCACTAGCCTTTCCCAAAATCCTCCCCACCATGGTGCTCTCTCAACAATAAACTCCCACTGTACCCCTTGGTGTGAAAAGTAGGATTGGAATCCTTCCTCTTTTAGCAAGGACCAAATTTCTTGGAGTTCCTTTGCAGCCTTTTTGAAGGTTTTTGCATTATCCGATATGATTTTATTTGGGAAACCCCTTCTGTTCACAAACCTTTTAAAGGCCAAAAGAAATACATCACTACTTAAGATGCTTACAAAACTCCAAATGGATTGCTCTGGTGGTAGCACAGGTGAAAAGACATATATAACCTTTGTTAGACTCCCCTCGCTCATACACATAGACTGGCCCTGCAAAGTCTACTCCCACAACATCAAATGGGGCAGTATAGACACACCGTTCTCTTGGAAGTGGAGCCACCTTTTCATAATAAGGCTTTGCACTACAACGCTTGCAAACCACACATTTATGCAAGACCTTTTTTACTACTTGTCTAATTTTGGGAATCCAAAATTGTTGTCTAATCTCTATTATCACTTCTCTAACTCCCGCATGTAACAGCTTATGATGAGTATCCAGGATCAAAAGGCCCACAAAGTGCCCCCCAGAAGGTAGCAAAATTGGATGTCTTTTCTCCTCTGGAAGCCCAGAAAACTGTAGTCTACCTCCTACTCTCAATAAATCCTGATCCAAAAACACATCCAAACCCTTGAGCGCAGAATGTGTTGGTAGAACCTGTAATGGATGGCTGGTGAGCAATTCTCTCTCTTCACCAAATTTTTCCTTCTGCATACATACCACCCAGTATTTCCTGGCTTGCTGAATCTCATTACTGTTCAGAATTCCTTCCCTTCTTGTTTCTCCCTTAATGTTGTTGGTAAATCTATATACCCATGCTGTCACTCTT
Source organism: Bathynomus jamesi (assembly GCA_023014485.1). Lineage (NCBI taxonomy): Eukaryota > Metazoa > Arthropoda > Malacostraca > Isopoda > Cirolanidae > Bathynomus > Bathynomus jamesi. Next base: position 263,826 of record JAJOZX010003877.1, read on the forward strand.
AACAATCTTTTCAGACTGCTAATGTCCTCAAACCTCAATAGGGGGTCCTGCTGCATAACTTGACAACTGTTCACAGCGCATTTTCTCACCTCACTCACCCATGCTTCTTCAGCCTGGCATTCTCCTACAATAGGCTGATTAGAAGGCCAGTTTTCACTTCCAAGTTTTAGCCACTCTGGCCCATTCCACCACAAACTTGACTGTGAAAGATCTTTCACTGAAATTCCTCGTGTTGGTAAATCAGCGAGGTTTTGGATGCCTGGACAATGCTTCCATTGCTTGGGATCTGTGTGCGCTTGAATTTCCTCCACCCTCTTGGCAACAAATGGTTTCCATTTCCTTGCCTGACTTCTTAACCAGTGCCAAACTATAGTGGAGTCTGTCCAATAATAGCTTGGAATTTCATAGAGGGCCAAAGACTTTCGCACTGTAATTGCAAGCCGACTAGCAATAACGGCACCCATCAATTCCAACCTTGGAACCGAAAGCCTTTTCAAAGGTGCTACTCTGCTCTTTGCAGCAACCAACCTGCAACTTACTTCCTCTTGCAATGCGCCTCTTATATAAATACAAGTTGCATAGGCTTCCTCACTTGCATCACAAAAGATGTGCAGCTCCAAATTGTCTGGACTATTGTTCAACTCTCCAAAGTACCATCTTGCGATTTCAATGTCTCCAAGATGTGCCAATTCTTTGAACCAATATTTCCACTTTACCACCATATGATCAGGTAACTCTTGATCCCAACCAAGTCCAATTTCCCAGAGGCTCTGAAACCAAATTTTTGACTTTATCACAAATGGAGCCAGGAATCCAAGAGGATCAAAGACCTTTGAAGCCAAACTAAGAGCTGTACGTTTTGTCCACCTTGTCTCATTCTCAGCCAGCTCTACTAAAGATTTCCCATTGAAGGTAAACAAATCATCATCTTGCTGCCAAACAATGCCTAGCACCTTTGCGTCTATTGCCCACAACTCCTTAATACCAGAATCCTCAATACTTTCTGCTGCATCAGGTACTACACAGGAATGACTCATAAACTCTTGTAATTGCGAATGATTGGTCTGCCATTTTCTAAGCTCCATGCCAGCCTCCCTCATTATAGCTCTAGCCTCCATGAATATCTGTTTAGCCATTTCTGTATTATCCACGGAACACAGCAAATCATCAACATAAAAATTTTTCCTTATGTGTTCAATAGTGCTAGGATAGACTTCAGAATATTTCTTAAAATGGTACTGCATAGTAGCTGCCAACAGAAATGGACTAGAGCTGAGGCCAAACAACACTGACTTCATTCTATATGCTTGAACCTTAGGTTCATTTTCCAACAAGTCTTTCGTATCCACCCACAGATACCTTACTGCATCTCTGTCCTCTGGTTTTAACTTTATCCGCAAAAAGGCTTGCTTCACATCTGCAGTCAATGCTACTCTACCAAACCTGAATCTCAGTAACAAGGAAAATAAATCTGCATTTAAATTTGGCCCAGCATCCAAACAGTCATTCAAGGACACACCACCTTTGTCCTTGGCTGAGCCTTCAAAAACTACCCTCAATTTGGTGGTAGTTTTGTCTCGCCATACCACTGCATGGTGTGGCAGATAATGTGCCTCCTGGCTCACCAGCTCACCTTGCACCCTTTCAGCATAGCCCTCCCTTACATAACTTAGGATGGCCTCATCGTATTCAATTAACAACTCCTCATTTTTTCTTAGCCTGTACAATGAAGTCTCCAACCTCCGATTAGCTAGCTGAAGGTTTGAACCGGGTTTGCAAGAATCCTTCCATGGTAGGCCAACTTCATAGCAACCATCTCTAAACCCAATCCCTTTTTCAAATTGCTCTAAAACATCATTGTTCACTGTACTTGCCTGTTTGTCCTTTATGCCAATAGATTCAAGTTCCCAAAACGCTTTCAAATGCCTTTCCAGACCATGGCTGTTCTCCTCAATCTTAACAAAAAGAGCCTTAATTTCCATTTCATTGCAATAGCTACCAGTGGTGGGCACGCGCAACGATTTTTGTAGCGCCGCAACCGCAACCGCAACTCTCCTGAAATAGTTGCGCCGCACGCGCAAGCGCAACCCTTTTCAAAAAGTTGCGCCGCAAGCGCAAGCGCAACCAAAAATGTTGCGCCGCAAGTTGCGCCGCAACTTTTTGCGGCGCAATTGCCCACCTTTGCATTTAACGTATATCTGCAGTGGTGGGCACGCGCAACGATTTTTGTAGCGCCGCAGCCGCAACCGCAACTCTGCTGAAATAGTTGCGCCGCACGCGCAAGCGCAACCCTTTTCAAAAAGTTGCGCCGCAAGCGCAAGCGCAACCAAAAATGTTGCGCCTCAAGTTGCGGCGCAACTGCCCACCTTTGAATTAGCTACCATGTAGCATCCAGCCTAGCTTACTTTCAATAGCTACCGGGCCTTGAGATGTACGGACAATATTACCAGTGATGAAGTCCCAATAATAGTCAGCTCCAATCAAAAGACTAATATCTTCTGTTCCCTCAAACTTATTATTGCCCAAATTAATTCCTTTAACTTGCAATTGTTGGACACATGCCATATCTAAACAAGTAGTGACTGGAGCACAAAGTTCCTCAATCTCTACAGCTTTGACCTTGATAGTGGGACTTTGCGGTAACAACCCTTTAACCAGAACTTCTACCTTCTTAAATTTGGTTCGGTTTTGAACGGAACCCCAAACCCAGAAATTCTTAAATTTTCCCTCTTAAGTTCTTAAACTTCAATTTTCTGGAAATTCTGGTCTTAATAAAACTACACTGGCTACCACTATCAAACAACACTCTTACAGTAGCTTCTCCCTCATTCCCAATTAATAAGGCTGCAGTTGTTTGCAATAATCCCCCTTTACTTTTATTCCCTTGCATAGCAGTGGCATGTGCCACTGATGTCTCTACTTCTGGGGTAGGCCTACTAAGAGTGTTTTCACACAATAATGGCTGATGCCTACCATGACATTTTTTGCACAAAATTTTAAACTTACAAAACCTTGCTCTATGACCTTTCAAAAAACATTTAAAACATGCTGTGGACTTAGTTACCCTGTCCTTTCTCTCCTCAAAGGGTAAGGCCTCAGCCACCTCACATTTATATGACTTGTGGTTGCCTTCGCAAAATATGCATTCCTTGATTCCCTTTAATTTATTCTCAGAGGAGGCATGTAGAGCTGACACTGTGCCTGGGCTATTCCTTTTTGTGGAAACTTTGGTGCTGTGCTTGCCTTTGTCCCCTTGTTTACCATCCCACTGTGCAAACTCAACTCCCTCTCGTCTTGCTAATTCTGTGCCTAAAAGACTTAACATCTGCTGAAGGGGGATGTACACATGTTCTGCAGAGTGTCCCCTACTTAATTCAAGCAAAATTGAGCTAGGCAATTTAGACTCCAGTGTAGGAACCAACATTATACCATACTTTTCCATTCCTGCACCCAAGTTGTCCAGGGACCTAGTTCTAATTTCAAATTCATCATATAACTGCCGTAACTCCTTGACACTATTAGGATTATTAACAGGAGGTATAGCTAAAAGTGCACGGAGGTGGCTTTTAATTAAGATCTCTGGCTTACCAAACCGTTTCTTTAATATATCCCAAGCCACATTATAATTAGCCTCTGTTAATGCTAATCCTACTATAGTCTTTGCTGCCTCCCCTTCCAAGAGGGACCGCAAATAATTAAACTTCTCCACGGCACTTAACACTTGACTAGAATGAACTGCTGATTGAAAACTGTCTGCCCATCCTTGCCATTCCTGAATACTCCCAGAAAATGTTTTGAGTACAAGCCACGGTAATTGAACTACAGATCTGTTAACCTTAACTTCACAAACATCATTTGTTGAGTGTTGTGTTTCATTATCAGACCTGGTCTCTAACTGTACTGAGCTACTAAACTCTTTTGCTCGGAGGCCTACGTTAATTATATCATCAATAATCTCTTCAAAGTAAATTATGTTATTTTCTATTTCATCCTCTTCTATAAGAGCCTCAATTTTAACATTTACCTCACTTAGAGCAACCTTTTTAGTTTCTAATATGGAAAGCTGCGCAGTCACTAAGCGTAAATCCTCTTGCTCTATGGCAGAATCTATAGTGGCAATGACCTTTGTAATTAGACCTTTGTAGGCGCTTCTCCTTTTTATAAATTTGTTCAATTCAGATGCACTCATCTTCAATGCAAACAACCCTTGGGCTCAATACCAAATGAGCTGAATTGGCAGAAATACTTAACCAAACTGATCAAACGCAAATTTTACTTTCAAATAAACTGAATTACTAGGTGGGGTACTAACCAACACCAGTATGCAATACCAAATTTTCCACCCAAGTAACTGGCGCACTGGTCTGCAACCTTCGCCTACGAATAATAAACCAAATTAACCAAACTGGTAAATGTAGGCCAAAAACAACGACAGACAAGTGGCCAAGTTTCGCAATTGGGCAACCAAACTTTCTACCCTGGGACCTTAATTCAATAATAACCCAAAATTAACCAAACCGGTAAAATGTAGGCCAAAACAACGACAGACGACTGGCCAAGTTTCGCAATTGGGCAACCAAACTTTCTACCCTGGGACCTTAATTCAATAATAACCCAAAATTAACCAAACCGGTAAAATGTAGGCCAAAACGACGACAGACGACTGGCCAAGTTTAGCAATTGGGCGACCAAACTTTCTACCCTGGGACCTTAATTCAATAATAACCCAAAATTAACCAAACCGGTAAAATGTAGGCCAAAACAACGACAGACGACTGGCCAAGTTTCGCAATTGGGCTACCAAACTTTCTACCCTGGGACCTTAATTCAATAATACTCAACCCGTCTAGGCCTAACTTGGGCTACAATTTGCACAATCAGAACTTTGCCGAAAAATAGTCACTGACTCAGTCTTGGGGTAGAATCCGGTTCTGAAGGACCATGTTATTTTATTTATTTGTTGGGTTCAAAATCCCAGCTGAGCCGTGAACGGCCAAATTCTAAAGGGCCAGTTCTATCTGAAGCCCAAGTTAAGCTAAATTAAAACTTACGGATTTGAGATCCTATTAGGTCCTACCTCAGGGTAACCTCAGGGTTGCTGACTCGATGCGGGCCTACCTTAGACCTTAGTTACATGAATTTAATGTAAACAAAAAAGGGTACTATTTATGGTCTTCTTTCTCAACCTTGCAACAACAACGCAACCTGGACTATTGCACGGTGCAACAATCTTGTATCTAAACAACCAAACTGAATTGCAAGAGAGCTCTCTACAAGACCAGACCCTGTACGTACGACATCCCACAAACGAGTAGAAAAGACGCGCAGCGCCCCAAAATGATGCCACCAGCGTCCCAAACACTGATGCCACAAGAGCCCAAAAATGCTAGCTCTTATTCAGTGAATTTTTCACTAACCTTACAATTATGAGATGGATATATATACACCTTAACTTAATATATACAAGCAATGCTGCATCAATCAGCTTAGTCATCATATCGCCTTGGGACAACAATGGTTCTTCCTCTTCTAGATTTTCTAACACATATCAATGATTTATTAAAAATAATTTCTAGTGTCTGTGCTATATTCTTTTTGACAGCTTTTATGACTATTGGATGCATTTCATCTGGCCCTAGAGATTTTTCCATTTTTAATTTATCTATTGCTTTTAAGATATCTAGTTTTGTTACCCTTAATTCATTTATTTCTCTATCTTGTCCTGGTAGTATAAGATCAGGAATATTATTTAAATTTTCATTTGTGAATACTGATGAGAAGTATTTGTTTAGTTCTTCAGTTATTTCAAGATCATCATCTATAGTTTTATCATCTATATGGAGGGGGCCAATTTTCTTTTTCACTCTACTTTTCAAATTGAAGTGACTGAAAAACTTCTTAGGATTGTTTTTTTGAATTCTTGGCTAGGCTTTTTTCCAGGTCATGTTTGCTATCTCTGATTACTTTCTTGCAAATGCTTCTTTTACTTTTATATATTTCGGAGTCTGTGCCATTTTTAGTTCTTTTGAATTTATGAAATGCTCTTGTTTTTTCTCTGATTGCTCTTTTTACATTACAGTTTATCCAAGGTTGTTTTTTATTTTTTCCAGTTCTGATTTTACACTGTGGGATATGCTTCCTTTGTATGTTCATTATTATACTTTTAAATTTTTCCCACATACTAGTTACTGTCTGTTCAGGCTGTAGAATATCTGTCCAATTTCTTAGACACAGATCATTTACTAGTCCATTTATATTTCCTCTTTTAAAATCTGGAACTTCTACTTTATTTTCACTAGGTCTTGAATTACAAACAATATTAAACCGAAGGATACAATGATCACCTGAACCTGAACCATAAAACATCATGTGCAGTATGAGTAAACCTGTATACAAAACTAACAGAAGCATTTAGGAGGGCATTCAGGCAGCAGATGTTTTCAAAGAGTGAAATACATATAGTGTGATTGATTTGTTCATATATTCTTGATTTGTTCATATATTCATGAGCAAAAACAATAATTATAATGCGAAAATAATACAGATGATACAGCCTTTGCACAGTAATGATGAATTATTATAACTAAATAATAATAGTGATAAATTATTCAATTGATATTCTGGCAATGAAACGATCAGTCATCCAAGTCTGGCTTAACTAGGCTGTGGCTATACATCTAGGCCTAGGTCACTGCTGCACTGACGCTTAAAGCTATGTGGCCTATCATTATAAGCTAAGCTTATGAGTCTTTATTAATAACAGATAGCCCTCCTAATATTGTTTAGGGCCTAATAAACATGTAGCTATTAGCACAGGATCTGGCCTAGAGTTGGTATAAATTTCTGGGTGTGGAGGTTTTGACGACTGATCTAGACTAATTTTGGGGTGTAGAATCCGAATTTTGGTTAATATTCGTTTTAATGCTTTGTTCGTTTTCGATAGGAGACAATCTATGACAATTTAACATATAAATTCGTATTCAGGACACCTTGAAACCTCAGGGAAACTGATAAAAATCAAGGAAATGTAATAATTATTTGGACCTTTTCCAGTTTGTGTACCGTTTTTCATATAATTTATTTTTGAAATATTTTTGTTAAAACTAACGAAAATATCACGACTTAACCTAACCAATTATCAAGGGCGTACAGTTGATCTATTATTAATTATAACATTGTTTCTGGAATAGTATTTACTAATAGATCAACTGTACACTCTTGATAATTGGTTAGGTTGTCGTGATATTTTCGTTAGTTTTAACAAAAATATTCTCGGTTAATGAGAGTTTTATCGCACTCAGAATATCAAAAGCAAATATAATTATAAAATATTAAAGCATAATTTTCTCATTATTTTCATATAAGTCACTATGCTCGCAGATGCGTACTTAAATTATGTACATTTGAATATTATGACATTTTTGTATTTTTTTCCCCCCGCCCTTCCAATATTTGGTAATTATTCGTTTTAGTGCTTTTCCTCCTTTCTGAACCAAAACACATTTTCCTGGTGTTTTGTGGTGTGATTTGTTCAAATCTGAACTTTGTTTCTTTGGGAAATGAGCCGTTTTTGAGAAATTTTAAAATTGAAAATTTCTCAAAAACGGCTCATTTCCCAAAGAAACGAAGTTCAGATTTGAGCAAATCACACCAAAAAACACCAGAAAAATGTGTTTTGGTTCAGACTAGGGGTGTGCCGGATAGTATTTTTTACTATCTGGCTGGATACCGGATAGCCGGATAATAAAAAAAAATATCCGGCCGGATACCGGATAATATCATTCAAATAATTCATAATTTTTTATATATTATTATTTAGCTATTACTTGACTAATTGACTATACTATCAAATTTTAATCACTATTTGATGTAAATTATAGCTATCTTTCAATAACTTTACTAATTACCTATATTTTATCCTTTTCAGGATTGTTTCATTGCCTAAATCATATAGCTATATAGCTAGTTAGTATTAGTTATAGGCTTACAGCAATATTTTAACATTATTTACCCCCTAAAATGGCTAGTTTTATTTGGAAAATATTTACAATACATGAGACTAATCCAACGATAGCTATTTGCTCCCTATGTTCCAAACAGATTAAAAGGGGATCAGAGAAATTGGGTGCTAGGTGCTATAGCACAAAACCTTTGCACAATCATGCAAAGATGCTGCATTCAAAAGAATATAAAGAAGTGTCTCAACTTAACAAATCATCTGAAAATCAAAATCAACCTATAGCGACCACCTCAATGGCTCCGAAGGAGAAAAAATTAGTTGCCATGGAAAAGCAACTCACGTTAGAAGAAAGTTTTTCCTTTAAGAAATTATGGGATATAAATGACTCAAAAGCTCAAGCTTTACATAAAAAGATAGGATTAATGATGGCACTGGACAACCATCCTTTTAGTTTAGTTGAACAAGATGGCTTTATAGGACTGATGGCCCACGTACAGCCAAGGTATTTGCTACCAAATCGAACATATTTTTCAGAAAAAGTCATACCTAAAATCTATGAAGAACTCAAAGAAATTGTTATGAATAAATTGAAAGAAGGGAAATACATTAGCTTCACTTCCGATATTTGGACCTGCTCTTCTTCAAATGAATCATTCATTTCCTTGTCAGGTCATTGGATCATGAATGACTACACTCATTGTAATGCAGTATTGCATTCAGCTCATTTTTCAGGATCGCATACAGGAATTAATATAGCGGACAAATTGCAATCTATGTGGCAATCATGGAATATTGACAGATCAAGGCGTAATATATTGGTCAGAGATGGAGCTTCTAACATAGCTTTGGGATGTGACCTTGCGGAAATACCTTCTGTTCACTGTTCAACTCATTTGCTACAGCTAGTGGTGAATGATGCATTAATGGCTCAATGATCTATAAAAGATCTTTTGGCAAAGTGTCGACGTTTAGTGACACATTTTAACCACTCCCCACTGGCTACTTCTGAATTTAAAGCTCTCCAAACACAACAGGGTCATGTTCCTCTTCTATTGGTACAAGATGTTTTAACGTGCTGGAACTCATCTTATTTGATGCTAGAACGTATGGTTAAGTTGAAAAAATCAGTTCAAATATACCTTGCTGATCATAGTGAATTACTTGTTATTTCATCTAATGAGTGGTACTTGATTGAAAATCTTTTAAAGCTTTTACAGCCATTTTTTAAACTCACCCAAGAAATGAGTACAGAATATAGTTTACTCTCTACTGTTATCCCAAACATGTGCGCGCTTGAAAGGTTTCTTTCAAAAATTGGCCAGGATGATCAAGGAGTCCAAACTACAAAAGATGAACTGTTGAAGTCATTGCGGTCACGATTTTTTGCCAATGAAAGCAATGAAAAAAGAAAGTGTCTAAATGTCTTAACAAATCAGAAGTATGCTCTAGCAACTGTCATTGATCCACGACTTAAATTTTTGTTTTTCAAAGATCAACAAAAGGAAAATATTAAGACATGGTTAATTGAAGAAATAAATGAAATAAACAACCTAGAGAAAATTAGAGATAAATATTTTGAAGAACAGGCTCACAGCAGCGACGATTCTAATTCTTCTTCCTCCTCAACAGGAAGAAAAAAGGCAAAGTTTGATGATGATCCACTCTCTGCTTGTTTCAGGGAACTAACACAAGAAAATTCAGAAAAGATACCTGGTGAGAAAAAGTTTAAAAAAAGCCGTAAGATGGCTTCATTCGCAGAAATAGCAGAGGAAATTGAGCAATATGCAAAAAAAACCATATCAGACAGACGACTATCTCCACTTGAAATTTGGAAAAATGAAGAATCCTTTCCATCTCTCAAGAAAATTGCTCTAAAATGGCTAGTGACACAAGCATCTTCAGTTTTCTCAGAAAGAATGTTTTCCGAATACGGAAATATTTTTGAAGAAAAAAGAAGTACTTTGCTACCAAAGCGAGGGGAGATGCTTCTTTTTATCCATCACAATGGACGAAAATTTGATTTAAACTTGTGAATCTAGTGTCTTGAACATAGTATTAATTTTTATTGTTTAATGTGAGTTTTTACTTTTTAAGGTTTTGCTATTTTAATAATTTCACTTACCTTACTGGTATATTTGATTAGGCTATATGTTTTATTTTTATATCTCAAATCTTAATAAAAGGTTTCGCTAATTCATATTTTTTCATATTGTAATTTGCAATATATATAAAAAAAAAAATAAAATAAAAATTAAAAAGTAAGGGAAGCTGGGATCTTAGCTATGCGTCACACTTTTAGCTGGACCAAACATTTTGCCTTTTTAGCAGTGTTAATATAGTTACATACTAGTAGTGGTACATGCTTATTTATCAATTATTTTAATTTTAGATTTTTGTACAACTATATTCAACTTTTGCTCGCTAAAGGCTATGCAAGCTAAGATTGGAAAGGGGCGGGCCCAGATGGTATTCCCATTACAAAAAAGACTATCATAAATATCCGGCTATCCGGCCGGATACTGACATCTATCCGGCCGGATACAGGATACCGGATAATAGCTGTTATCCGGCCGGATAGTGGTATCCGGCACAGCCCTAGTTCAGACCTAACCTAACCTAAACAGACCTAACCTAAACTGACCTAACCTAAACTGACCTAACCTAAACTGACCTAACCTAAACTGACCTAACCTAAACTGACCTAACCTAAACTGACCTAACCTAAACTGACCTAACCTAACCTAAACTGATTGGGTTTTGTTGCCAGACCGTAATATCCAGCTCTTCACGTCTTTCCAACAACACTCAATATTTTGAATGTGAACGGTGTCTTCCACGAACCGCTGTGAATGGTTGACTGTCCGGTGAATGTAGCCTAGATTTCCAAGTTGAGAATACGCACGCCACTCGTCGGAATAGATTGTAGTCCCAGGCCTAATATGTTGCTGGATCAGGCGAACAAGAGTTGTTGCGTCTCTCTGAGGAACCGCAAACAACAGTAGTTTTTTGGAACTGCGTTCCAAGGTACCAAAAACCGAGGCAATCGCAACCTCCGGCAAACCATAATGAAAACCAGACTAAAGCATTCTTGAATGAGTATGTATTATGAGAGATTCAAAATGTACGTCTCTGATTGGTCGGATAAGGTCACGTGAAACCAAAACGAGATGTAATTGGTTGTTTTGACCTATGTTTCCTAATTTTGCCACGAGATGTCTCCCCATAAAACTGGAGAGGGCGACGTTCGTTAAAATTTTAACAGCGTTAAGAGCTAAATACTCGGTCAATGGCCTATAATGGCTGCTTTTTACGTCTAAATTTTTTTTTTCATAAAAAATAATTATTACATTTCCTTGATTTTTATCAGTTTCCCTGAGGTTTCAAGGTGTCCTGAATACGAATGTATATGTTAAATTGTCATAGAATGTCTCCTTCTATCAAAAACGAACAAAGCATTAAAATGAATATTAACCCAATATTTTGATTGGTGACGTCATGAGAATATGATATATGAGCTAGATTTTTTAAGTTCTTAGGCCTTTTAAGTTGCTAGTCTACTTCTGTTAGGTTTTGATAGATGTTTGTGGTGATGACATGTGAACGGTGCGAATATTATTTTGAGGATTTAATATACTCTAGGCTAGGTTAGCCAGGGTTAGGTTAGGTTAGCCAAGGTTAGGTTAGCCAAGGTTAGGTTAGCCAAGGTTAGGTTAGCCAAGGTTAGGTTAGCCAAGGTTAGGTTAGCCAAGGTTAGGTTAGCCAAGGTTAGGTTAGCCAAGGTTAGGTTAGCCAAGGTTAGGTTAGCCAAGGTTAGGTTAGCCAAGGTTAGGTTAGCCAAGGTTAGGTTAGCCAAGGTTAGGTTAGCCAAGGTTAGGTTAGCCAAGGTTAGGTTAGCCAAGGTTAGGTTAGCCAAGGTTAGGTTAGCCAAGGTTAGGTTAGCCAAGGTTAGGTTAGCCAAGGTTAGGTTAGCCAAGGTTAGGTTAGCCAAGGTTAGGTTAATACCAAAATTAATTAACCTAACCTAGCCTAGAGTATATTAAATCCTCAAAATAATATTCGCACCGTTCACATGTCATCGCCACAAACATCTATCAAAACCTAACAGAAGTAGACTAGCAACTTAAAAGGCCTAAGAACTTAAAAAATCTAGCTCATATATCATGTTCTCATGATGTCACCAATCAAAATATTGGAAGGGTGGGAAAAAAAAAATGTAAAAATGTCATAATATTCAAATGGACATAATTTGTTAAGTACGCATCTGCGAGCATAGTGACATATGAAAATGATGAGAAAATTATGCTTTAATATTTTATAATTATATTTGCTTTTGATATTCTGAGTGCGATAAAACTCATATTAACCATATTCTCAAAAATAAATTATGAAAAACGGTACACAAACTAGAAAAGGTCCAATTATTTTTTACAGGAAAAAAAAAAGGTAAATATGGATATTACGTCCTCCACCCAATTTTGATGCCAAAATACATTTTCCTAGTACAGTGCCCGCGAAAAGTATCCGATCACTCAAGAAAATACAATATTTTCCCTTGATATTCAGAGACACGTAATTCACTTTCTATTTGTTCTAGCGACATCTGGTAACTTTGAGGTTGCTCGCTGATATGAGAGCTATCCAACGCATTCTCAAATTAGTGTTCTGGTAGCCTTCGTTGCGGGTGGCTGTGTCTCAAATTTGTCAGATTTCACCGTTTGTGTAAATTTCTTGATATTTTTTTTTTTTTACAGAAAGTGGTGTAAATAAAATTTATATATAATGTGTGCTAAAAAACAACTTAAGAGTGATTGTCGAGGTGCTATTGTTGCTTTGCATGCATGTGGGAAATCACAGAGACAGATAGCTAAGGAATTAAACATATCCCACAAAGTACCGTTAATTTATGGGTTTCACGGGCTAAGAACAATGGGGCCTAACCACGCCAGTCCCTAAAAAACGATCTGGCAGACCGAGAAAAACAAATTCGCGAACAGACAAACTTATGAAACGTTTAGTATTGAAAAACCCAACAATAACTGCGAAAGAAATAAAATTTAATATGAATAATTTGTTATCTGGTGTTTCTGAACGAACTATCCAGGAGCGGCTCCAAAAAGAACTCGGATTACCATCTCGCCATGCTGCTAAGAAACCGTTCATTAATGAAAAAATGCGTAAAAAACGTCGCATTTTGTAAAAAATACATTCATTGACTTGTTGATGCTGGAAGAGGTTTTATTAGCGATGAGCACATTTTTGACATTCAGAAGTTGTCCAAAAAAGGTTCGCCGGCCTATTGGCTCAAATAGGATGGACCCTAAATACACCCTAAAGACAATGAAACACCCTCCAAGTGTGATGGTTTGGGGTTGTTTCGGTTACTATGGGCGTGGAAAACTTATATTTTCTTCCGAAGAACACAACTATGAATGGTGCACGGTATTTAGCAATGCTACAGGATAAACTTCCAATGGCAATGGCAATCCAAAGGACAAAAACATACATGCATGATGGTGCACCATGACACAGGGCCAAAATAGTGACAAAATGGATTACTGACAATAAATTTGATATTTTGGATTGGCCTGGTAATAGTCCAGATCTCAATCCGATAGAAAATCTGTGGCTAATAATAAAAAATAAGGTTGAATGCCACGACACTGGCTCAGTCGAAAAATTACAAGAGGCCATCAAAAAGGTATAGTGCAAGGAAATATCAGTGGAAGTTTGTCAAAACTTGATTAAATCCATGCCAAAACGTCTAGAACAAGTCATCCAAACCAAAGGACAGATGACAAAATACTAATATAAGGTTAGTATACATTTAAACATTGTTTTTTATGTAAAAAATACAAATTTCAAGGGTGATCGGATACTTTTCGTGGGCACTGTAGTGTATGATGTGCTTTGTTCAAATCTGGCCTTCATTTTATGTGGAAATGAACCAATCAAAAGTTATGAGACTTCAAAGTTTTAACATATTTTGGTTCATTTCCCCATAAAATGAAGGCCAGATTTTAACATTGCACATCAAATACTACTAGAAAAATGCGGTAATTATGTATTTTAAGTCACTCAGTCATTTTATATACCAAAATACATTTTTCTAGTAGTATTTGATGTGATTTGGGTAATTATTCGTTTTAGTGCTTTTCCTCCTTTCTGAACCAAAACACATTTTCCTGGTGTTTTTTGGTGTGATTTGTTCAAATCTGAACTTTGTTTCTTTGGGAAATGAGCCATTTTTGAGAAATTTTAAAATTGAAAATTTCTCAAAAATGGCTCATTTCCCAAAGAAACGAAGTTCAGATTTGAGCAAATAACACCAGAAAAATGTGTTTTGGTTCAAACCTAACCTAAACAGACCTAACCTAACCTAAACAGACCTAACCTAACCTAAACAGACCTAACCTAACCTAAACAGACCTAACCTAACCTAAACAGACCTAACCTAACCTAAACAGACCTAACCTAACCTAAACAGACCTAACCTAACCTAAACTAACCTAACCTAAACAGACCTAACCTAACCTAAACAGACCTAACCTAACCTAAACAGACCTAACCTAACCTAACCTAAACAGACCTAACCTAACCTAAACAGACCTAACCTAAACAGACCTAACCTAAACAGACCTAACCTAACCTAAACTGATTGGGTTTTGTTGCCAGACCGTAATATCCAGCTCTTCACGTCTTTCCAACAACACTCAATATTTTGAATGTGAACGGTGTCTTCCACGAACCGCTGTGAATGGTTGACTGTCCGGTGAATGTAGCCTAGATTTCCAAGTTGAGAATACGCACGCCACTCGTCGGAATAGATTGTAGTCCCAGGCCTAATATGTTGCTGGATCAGGCGAACAAGAGTTGTTGCGTCTCTCTGAGGAACCGCAAACAACAGTAGTTTTTTGGAACTGCGTTCCAAGGTACCAAAAACCCAGGCAATCGCAACCTCCGCAAACCATAATGAAAACCAGACTAAAGCATTCTGAATGAGTATGTATTATGAGAGATTCAAAATGTACGTCTCTGATTGGTTGGATAAGGTCACGTGAAACCAAAATGAGATGTAATTGGTTGTTTTGACCTATGTTTCCTAATTTTGCCACGAGATGTCTCCCCATAAAACTGGAGAGGGCGACGTTCGTTAAAATTTTAATAGCGTTAAGAGCTAAATACTCGGTCAATGGCCTATAATGGCTGCTTTTTACGTCTAAATTTTTTTTTTTTTCATAAAAAATAATTATTATATTTCCTTGATTTTTATCAGTTTCCCTGAGGTTTCAAGGTGTCCTGAATACGAATGTATATGTTAAATTGTCATAGAATGTCTCCTTCTATCGAAAATGAACAAAGCATTAAAACGAATATTAACCGTGATTTGTTCAAATATGACCTCCATTTCCGTTGGAAATGAGATCCAACAAAGTTATAGTACTTTGAAGTTTGGCTCATTTTCAAGGGAAATGGAAGTCAAAATCTAAGCAAAACACATCAAATATTACTAGGAAAATGTATTTTGGTATTAATTAACCTAACCCTGGCTAACCTAGCCTAGAGTATATTAAATCCTCAAAATAATATTTGCACCGTTCACATGTCATCGCCACAAACATCTATCAAAAACTAACAGAAGTAGACTAGCAACTTAAAAGGCCTAAGAACTTAAAAAATGTAGCTCATATATCATGTTCTCATGACGTCACCAATCAAAATATTGGAAGTACAGGAAAAAAAATACAAAAATGTCATAATATTCAAATGAACATAATTTGTTAAGTACGCATCTGTGAGCATAGTGACTTATATGAAAATGATGAGAAAATTATGCTTTAATATTTTATAATTATATTTGCTTTTGATATTCTGAGTGGGATAAAATACATATTAACAAAAAATGTATTCCAGTGTCCAAATTGCTAGAGAACCTACCTAACCTAACCTATGCAAGGATGGAGATATCCGAGCCTCACCTAACCATGTATCTCTAAATTGAGATATCGAAAATGCACAGCGTCGCCGGCGTTTATTTTTATTATCAGTTACTCGTTTCTGGCATCGAAATCTCCACCTTGATTCATCGTAGGAACACTTAGACACACACACACTGCATTTAAAATACGACTGTAACACACCATGTTTAACAAAAATTTTTACAGCAGAATTATCACTATTGTTAATTTCCATAATAACATCTTTGAAATACATCTCTCATCCTTCACACGCCATATTGGAAAATCAACTAATGAAGAAAATGGAAGGTATTATTATAGTATTACACCTGTCTAACATCCAGCAATTATTATATATTCATTAGGTAGATTTTTTAATTCTAAGACACTTTTCTTCTATAGCGTTTCCGTCGCAAATGCTTCGTTTTTGAGATATAAACGTTTTTTTGGTATGTATCTAGTGTGTGTTCGTGCGTTTGTTTGTGTGTTCGTTACATGTCTGCCCAATCACTGCGCTCCATCCATTTCGAATTTGAATTACTTTCGTACCAGAATGGAACACTCATTCCACTCATTCAGAAGTACATTAGGCCTGGCTCTGTGATTTATAGTGATTCCTGGGCTGCCTACAAGACTATAAGTGATTTAGGTTAGGTTAGGTCAATTTTGAAGGTGAAATTTGGGTTAATATTCATTTTAATCAGGGTTGTGGAGTCGGTCCAAAATTTTCCGACTCCGACTCCACACATTGTCAAAAATTTGACTCTGACTCCACACATTGTAAAAAAATCTAAAAATCCGACTCTGACTCCTCATATTTTAAATATATGACTCCGACTCCTCTAGTGTTTCACTCTATAATTATCATAATAATAAGACATTTCATCACCACCACACTAAGTATGAAATTTTATATTTAAATAAATATTAATTGTATATTCTGAAAATGTAAAAAAAAAAAAATTAAAAAAAACTTAATCTAGGGGCTATCAATGAATAAGGTTTATTGACCAAAAAAACTAAATAACCTAAATGTTAGTATTTAGGATTTAGAAATTAAGGGTGACACAGGACAGAAATTGGAGTCGGAGTCGGAAGTTTTTTACCGACTCCGACTCCGCCCTGAAACGTGCAACTCCACGACTCCGACTCCACAACCCTGGTTTTAATGCTTTGTTCGTTTTTGATAGGAGACATTCTATGACAATTTAACATATAAATTCGTATTCAGGACACCTTGAAACCTCAGGGAAACTGATAAAAATCAAGGAAATATATAAATTATTTTTTATGGAAAAAAAAAAATTTAGACGTAAAAAGCAGCCATTATAGGCTATTGACCGAGTGTTTAGCTCTTAACGCTGTTAAAATTTTGCCGGTCCTCGTCCTCTCCAGTTTTATGGGGAGACATCTCATGGCAAAATTATGAAACATAGGTCAAATCAACCAATTAAATCTGGTTTTTGTTTCATGTTACCTTATCCGACCAATCAGAGAGATGCATTTTGAATCTCCAATATTGCATACTCATTCCAAAATCCTTATTCAGTTTGGTTTTTGCTATGGTTTGTTTTGGGTGTGATTTGGATTACTTATAAAAAAGAAGACGGTGCTGAAGTTTTCTTTACCAGTCACGGTGTTTTATTTGTCTGCAGTGTGGTCATGAGTGTAATTATAGAGAAGTTGCTGACCAATATTATTGCAGAAGATTGACTAGGGACGAGCATGGCAGAAAAAAAAAGTGTTCCTTTTACTTCGATGTCTGTGAGCATTGGCTAGGCCAACAAGTTCAAATTGGTGGGCCTGGCAAAATCGTCTATTTATTCCTGTTGGTCGCCGCTGATTTGTACAAACATCCCAACGCTGCTATTGAAGGTTAGAAATTGCGAAAAAACGCGGGTTAGGTTGGTTAAGTTAGGTGAAGTCTGAACCAAAACACATTTTTCCAGTGTTTTTTGGTGTGATTTGTTCAAATCTGAACTTCGTTTCTTTGGGAAATTAGCTGTTTTTGAGAAATTTTCAATTTTAAAATTTCTCAAAAATGGCTCATTTCCCAAAGAAACGAAGTTCAGATTTGAACAAATCACAAAAAACACCAGAAAAATGTGTTTTGGTTCAGAAAGGAGAAAAAGCACTAAACAAATAATTACCAAAATTTGTTTTTCCTATGGTTTTTTGTGTTTTAAACGAACATTCCTGTTTTTCTTTTAGGTTAGGATAGGTTAGCTCAATTTTGAAGGTGAAATTTATGTTTTTCCTATGGTTTTTGATGTTTTGAACGAATCTGATATTCAAAACCATTGGAAATGACTCGTTTTCGATTGCCGGCTGGGGGGAGGGGGGTTATCTCAAAAACGAGTCATTTCCGACGGCTTTGAAGGTCAGATTCATTCAAAACACATCAAAAACCATAGGAAAAACATAAATTTCACCTCCAAAGGGAGACGGGTATAATACTATAAATTTACCAAATGGAAAATACTATACCTCATTTTTTGTTTTTTTCCACCCAAATAGATATACTTATGATGATGTCATTCAAAAAATGGAGTTACGAAAATAATTTTTTTAAAAGCCTATAACATTATAAATACGCAATTGCACAAATAATAACATATACCATTAGACTCCTAAAAGTATGCTGAAATGTTTGATAATAGCCAGTATTGTCGACTTGGTGGAGGCCGTAATATCCATATTTACCAAAAAAAAATTGACATACAAAGTAGCCATTATAGACCATTGATCGAGTGTTTACCTCTTTCTGCTGTTAAAATTTTGCTGGTCCTCGTCCTCCCCAGTTTTATGGGGAGACATCTCGTGGCAAAATCAGGGAACATAGGTCAAATCAGCCAATTAAATCTGGTGATAATTATTCATTTTTTTGACCCAGTCTTTCTTTATAATGAGAGCAAACTTTTCTGGTCAATTTTGAGGTGTTCTGCATGAATCTGCCATCTGTTTCCTGTGCTAATGCGTAGTTTTCGAGATATTGTCATCTTGAAAACTACGCATTTGCACAGGAAACGGATGACAGTTTCGTACAAAACACCTCAAAATTAACCAGAAAAGTTTGCACTCATCATTTTCATTTAAACTAACGAATTTAAACAAAAATATCATGACTTAACCTAACCAATCATCAAGGGTGTACAGTTGACCTAACCGGTGTCATGTACTGAACTGTCCGCAAAACATTAGGACCGATCAATTTGTGATGTGTGATCTTTACGGGGGCTCTGCCCCCATACCCCCCGAGACCTAAATTATACAAATGATAATGTAATAACATGTACCAACCTTGCATGGGTAGTCCGCTAAATTTCACCTGCCCTTAAACTGAAATGACACACGTTTACTTTTAGGATCTTTTTTTATGGCACCTAAAGACCTTCTGGTCTTTTCTTAAAATACAAGCACTATTGCATTTAGGGCAGGTCACGGATGTCTTAATTATTCTGTGATTGAAAAAAAAGGTCTAAACTCTTGTTTTCATCGAGCGCAATATGGCGGATCACGTCTTCAAAATCAAATATGCATAACTGAGATATCATACTTCATCACAAAAAAATTAAACTGAAGTTCTGAACAGACGAAAAATTGTTAAAAATGATTTATTTGTAAAACAGGATAAGTTGAATTATGTAGAAGTAGCCAGAATCACCAAAAATAAGAAATATTCACCAAATAGGCGATATATATTGAAAAAACACCAAAAATAGGAAATATATTTTAATAAAAAAAACACATTTTATACAAATTTGCACAAGATATATATATTTTCTTATTCAGTTTTGATTGGTTATTCAATATATATTGTTGTTATAGCTGGGTGTGACTGGGTCAAAAAACGAATAATAACCAATCTGGTTTTTGTTTCATGTTACCTTATCTGACCAATCAGAGACGCATTTTGAATCTCCAATAATGCATACTCATTCCAAAATCCTTATTCAGTTCGGTTTTCACTATGGTTTGTCTGGGGTGTGATTTGGATTATGGTAATTATTCATTTTTTGACCCAGTCTCTTTTTATAATGAGAGCAAACTTTTATGGTCAATTTTGAGGTGCTCTGCACGAATCTGCCATCTGTTTCCTGTGCAAATGTGTAGTTTTCGAGATATCGTCATCTTGAAAACTACACATTTGCACAGGAAACGGATGGCAGTTTCGTACAAAACACCTCAAAATTAACCAGAGAAGTTTGCACTCATCATTTTCATTTAAACTAACGAATTTAAACGAAAATATCATGACTTAACCTAACCACTCATCTAGGGCGTACAGTTGACCTAACCGGTGTCACATACTGAACTGTCCACAAAACATTAGGACCGATCAATTTGTGATGCATGATCTTTACGGGGCTCTGCCCCCGTACCCCCGAGACCTAAATTATACAAATGATAATGTAATATGTGCCAACCTTGCATGGGTAGTCCACTAAATTTCGCCTGCCCTTAAACTGAAATGACACGTTTATTTTTAGGATTTTTTTTTATGGCACCTAAAGACCTTCTGGTCTCTTCTTAAAATATGAGCACTATTGTACTTAGGGCAGGTCATGGATGTCTTAATTATTCCGTGATTGAAAAAAAGGTCTAAACTCTTTGTCTTCATCAAGGGCAATATGGCAGATCACGTCTTCAAAATCAAATATGCATAACTGACACATCATACTTCATCACAAAAAAACTGAACTGAACAGATGAAAAATTGCTAAAAATGATTTATTTGTAAAACAGGACAAATTGAATTACACAGAAGTAGCCAGAATCACCGAAAATAAGAAATATTCATCAAATAGTCGCTATATATATATATATATATTGAAAAAACACAAAAAATAAGAAAAATATTTTAATAAAAAAACACATTTTATACAAATTTGCACAAGATAATATATATATATATTTTCTTATTCAGTTTTGATTGGTTATTCAATATATATTGTTGTTATAGCTGGGTGTGACTAGGTCAAAAAACGAATAATAACCTGGATTACTTATAAAAAAGATGGAGTTGAAGTTTCCTTTACCAGTCAGTATTTTACCTACTCATGTTATTTGTTTGCAGTGTGGTCATGAGTGTAATTATAGAGAAGTTGCTGACTAATATTATTGCAGAAGATTGACTAGGGACGAGCGCGGCAGAAAAAAAAAGTGTTCCTTCTCTGTTTCCTGTTGAAAGGGCACATGGGTTGAAAAATCCCACCTCAAACTGTGGCAAAACTTATTGCACAGCTCTATTTAGCATTGGCTTCTGTGAGTGCGGTTAATTAGAGGAGTTTTTGCTTCGACATCTGTGAGTATTGGCTAGGCCAACAAGTTCAAATTGGTGGGCCTGGCAAAATTGTTTATTTATTCCTGTTGGTCGCTGCTCATTTGGTAATGGTTCAGAATATGGGTGCCACTTAAGCAAAATTTCGAAAAATACCATAGAGACAAAGTTGTTTCTCATTAAAATACATTGATTGCATGTGTCGCATAGTCAAAAAAACGAAGTTAGAAAATTCTGAAAAATATAGGTTCTTTTGCATTATCCTCCCAACACTAATTTTTTTATATAATGTTGTTTTGGCTATGGTACTTTATTTTCCTTCCATTATAAAAAAATTAGTGTTGGGATTAGGTTAGGTTAGGTTAAAAACAGCCCACTGCAAGTGTTTTGCTAACGTACTTTATTTTCCTTCCATTATAAAAAAAAAAGTGTTGGGAGGATAACGCAAAAGTACCGATATATATTTTTGGGTATGAATCTAGGAAATTTTGAGTTGGCAACCCTACTATCGTATTGTTCATTCACTGCAGTTTGAAAATGGCTTCGGTCTGCGACGGATGTGCGGTGACGCTAGTAGAGCTCGCATAGTGTTCTCCCTTTAAATGTAGTGTGTCCAATTTGTATAATTTAGGTCTCGGGGGGGTATGGGGGTGGAGGCCCCGTAAAGATCACATATCACAAATTGATCAGTATAGGGTTTTGTATTTTTTAGGTTAGTTAGGTTAAGTTTTCCATGAAACCTAGGCTTTTCTCATGGTTTTTGATGTGTTTCATGACACGTATTTTTTCCTCTAAAACATGCTAAAACCATTGGTTTCCTATTGTTTAGGATAAATCTGACGATCGCTATTACAGTAAATTATTGCTTGTGCTGTGTTCCCCCACCCAAAAACCCCAGTTCTCACGGTGGTCCCCCTAGATTGTAGGAGGGGTTGGTGGGGTGAAATCACTTCAAGCAATAATTTACTGTAATGGCGATGGTCACATTCATCCTAAACAACAGGAAACCAATGGCTTTAGCATGTTTTGGTGGAAAGAATACAAAAATTGAGGTGGTACCCCTATTCTGAACCGTTATCACCGATTTGTACAAACATCCCAATGCTACTATTTATGGCAAGAAATTGTGAAAAACTCGGGTTAGGTTAAGTCTGAACCAAAACACATTTTTCTGCTGTTTTTTGGTGTGATTTGTTCAAATCTCAACTTCATTTCTTTGGGAAATGAACCATTTTTGAGAAATTTTCAATTTTAAAACTCCTCAAAAATGGCTCATTTCCCAAAGAAATGAAGTTCAGATTTGAACAAATCACACCAAAAACACCAGAAAAATGTGTTTTGGTTCAGAAAGGAGAAAAAGTACTAAAACGAATAATTACCCAAATTTTTCTATGCCATCATACCAAATTGGTGCGAAAGTGGTCAAAATAGCAAAAAAGGCAAAATTTTATATTTTTTATTTTTGTCATATTCTTGGAGTTGAAATTTTTTTTAAGGGCAATTGTTTGTTTGAGAATCTGTGTTTGTAACATACTGCTGCCTGAACCAAGAAAACTGACAAAAATATCAAAAAATAATAGTAAAAAATTAAGTAAATATTATCAAAAAATCGCAAAAATGAAATTTTTGGCTATTTTGGTGCATAAACTAGCTCTAACCAATCATATCAAACTAAATAGTCAAGAAATTAGATATTAATAGCTTTATTAAAATTTCCTAACACAAAAACATGTACAAATGTCTAAATTTTGAGTTATAATAATTAAAAATGGTTGTAGAATATTTGAAAAAATAGACAAAATATAAAAAAGTGCTAATTTTATAAAACTCTTAGGTTTGCATGTTGTAAAAGACTGTGAGGTAAGATCATGTATTATTTCTGATGATGAAGTTGACTGAAAATCTTGCAAAAATGACAAAAACTGTCAAGGCTGCTTATGTGATTGAGAAAGAGTATTACCATCACTCAGGTGCATCTTCCCAGTGCAGCACCATGGCAATGGGCTAAGTTATAGCTAACTTAGTGGGAACAACCTCATTTAATGATGAGGCCCCATTATTTTTTTTGTTTATTTGAAACTTTTATTGAAACATTATTTACAAATAAAAGCACTATGGCTTTTGTGGTATCATCTTCCGACACCATGAAAATGAAACAGAAGTACAATATACAGATTTGTTCATCTGTAATTTTATTCAGTTACGTGCTGAAATTCAGGCGTTAGGATTTTGGCATGTTCTTTGATTGCACTTGCAGAATGAGCAGCATGGTATGGATGACGCAGTGCAAGGGCATTTTGACCTCGGTACAGGTTTTGCAGCTGCAAGGTTCAATCAAATCCTGAGGTTTATCTGGGTAATTGGTTAGTTGAGGTTCCAAAAGTCCCTCATCAGACTTTACGTAACCATAGTCAAGTGGATTTAAATTTTCAGATATGGAGCCATATGGAGAGTCAAGCCAAAGTTTGCACTGAAGATATGCCCGTTTAATATGCAGTCTAATACTTTTTGAAGAGCAAGGAAGCTGAGTAAAATCGATTTTGTCCCCAGTTTTGTAGTATTGCTCAGATCTTAGTTGATCAAATGATATGGATTTTGACTTGGGTTTGATGCAATGAACCAGAAAGTTTTCGGCACCTTCGATTATTTCCTCTGTAAGTGGTTCCTTGCCAAAGTCCTTAATTTCATCAAAGTAGTTTGACTGCTTCAGTGCACTAGATTTTGTGCCTACTTTACTGACACTGTCACAGCCAGTTAAAGCATGCAAGGCAGGTAAAACTTGGATCAAATCGTTTTCAAGCTTTTGATGCAAGCCATGCAGAGGAATGATTTTGCGACTTGTTCCAGAGCCTTTAACAAACCATAATTCCTTCAGGCCATGCTCAATCCATTTTGTTAAATGGTAGATGAGGCACACAAAGATATCAGTATCACTGGTAGCTACTGAAACTGTAGCTCCACCACCAGGCATTGCTTTATCCACCACATAGTTTACATGTAACATCACTTTGTCATCTGCTTCTTCTTGTGAAGAACAAAGCTCAGGAATTTCGCAGACCTTCCCATTTTGGAATTGACACAAACTTCTGGTTTTTCAAGAGTACCACCTCCCAGTACAATTACTTTATCTCCATGGTAGTTTTCCATGAAAAAGCCGACAAAATTTTTTGGAAGTTTGCCTTGTTATCTGTGGAACTCCAATACTTGTTGAAGTCAATTGGAAGCCTCTGCTCAGGTGATGTTATGGAAATTTGTATTTTCGAATGCGCAATTGATCGTCTCATCCGTTCTCCAGTCTTGATGCTTGAAGCCTTGTAATTTTCAAATAAGATATGAATTGTGGTTGACTTGGATCCCATACTCAAAAACATATTTAAAAGTGATTGTGCAAATTCACCAAATGTTTTCAACATTGCTTTTTTCACCGGGAATTTCCTTACTTGAGCCATAAAATCTATGATCATTGCATCATTCCCTTCTAACAACAATGGGAGGTCTTCACCCAGTTTCTTTTCAAGTTCCGATCCCAATTCCGATTTCTTAGATTTCTTCAAAAAACCATCACTGTCTACAAGAAAAAATGGAAGAGGTGTAATTTCATGGAAAAGTAATTGATTCAATGGAAATTCCCTGAGCTGAGCAAATGCAATGTAGTTCAGTGCTGCAATGGTTTCTTTTTTTATGTCATATTCCTTTCGTTTTCTGGAAGTGTTCCTCGCTGTTGCGGGTTTTTGCCTCTTAATTGCTGCAAACAAAGTTTCTGTTTTTTCTCAAGCCGTTCGGTTTTGAAATTCTTGTAAGCAACATCTCTATCCAGGCAAGTAATGTGATATGTATAAGACTCTTTATCCTCTTCACCGGTAGCAATGTTTCTGAATGGTTTGCCATCTAATGTTTTGCTCAATGTGTTTCCAACTTTGTAAATGTACTGTTGAATAGCTTGGACATTACTGGAGCTCGATAAGGCATGGCTCTTGGAGTATTCATGATGAATATCATACTCGTCACGATTTTCAAACTGGCCGGAACCTCTCATTTGTGAAGAATATAAGTCCTTCTCATGTTTAATAATATTCCACAGTGCCACTGCTTCCTTTCTCGAGTAAAGCCAATTAATCCTCCGGACACTTTTGCAGGCTTATTATAATGTTGCTCAAGTGCCTGGTCCATTGGAACTCCACTACATTGTCGTGTCGTTCTCCTCACTACAAAACCACCACTAAGGAATGATTTGTGGAGATCAGGAAAATGTACCTCAAGGTTTAAACAATCCTCAAAGAAGATTGGTGCCCATCTGGCGTAGTTGGTTCTATTGTAGGCGAAGAAAAGTGGGATTGATCTCTGTATGGAAGAAAGAAATAGTGACCAATCACCTGCCCGCATTGAGTAGGTTAAATCTCTGATGATTGGATACAATCTATTGGTAAAATGATACCAGTAATGAAAGTTTTCATTACTATCAGACCTCTGCTTTATATATTGTTGAAAGGATTGAGACAGAGTATATATCGAAGACTTAAAGTCGTCCCATTGCTCTTGTTCTGCAACCATAATTGAAATTTTAGTTGCAGCATCTTGATATAAGTTACGGTGTTCATCGACACTCAAAAACCCATCGAACATAATGCTTGTTATTGCTTCGTGCACGAAAGATAATCCTTGCTTGGCTCTCACATAATGATTGCCATTCATAACGGATTTTACTGTGTCTGGACCGAAACATTCGCTTTCAACCAAAACAGATTCAATTCCCGATATATGAAGATAAGATCCAATACAAGCAAGTACAATCTTCTCAAAATGGAATCCACCCAATCCGATAAACAAATTACTGAACAGATCTTTTTCAGGAGCTGAATTTCCTTCGCAATAGCATAAACTCCTTCATCACACCACAGTGCACCGTATGGCTTATTCTGCTGCTTAAGCACGTCCTGAAAGTTAATCATTGTTGTAAAAATGGTATCAAATTCAGTTGCTTTGTATGGCAGTATGGGAGTGAACGCAATAGTTGTAGGCTTCAAGCTATCTCCTACAAAAGGGCTTTTGACAGCAACAAAGCTTGGAACAAAGTCATCATTATCAGTATTTGAGTTAGTTGAAGAGCCCTGTATTGTGGTTGTTCTATGTTTGTATCGCATCACAAACCACAGGAAATGGTCGAGATTAACAGTCTCTAGTAAATGATCGTTTGCCTTGTATTCAGAGACTTGGAAATCTTGACTTATTGTACCTCGTTCATGTCTTGGTCCAATCGAGATAATTTCTTGGCAAGGAAGAATGCTTTGTAACTTGCCAAGCCGGAGGGTTGACTCTGGAGCTTCACTGATCTTATTAGTATGCTGTTGTGTTGGTGCAGAGCTTAATGGAGCATTTTGGAATAAAACTAGCACCGTATCGTGTGTCAAACCAATTCCAGACAAGGTATTTTCCAAGGTGTCAAAATTATCCATTGCTGCTTGAATTGGATGGTTTTGATCAAATACTGGAGGAATGGAACTCTATGTGAACCACATAAAGATATTGTATGTTTTGCTAGTGCAAAATTTATTTTGCCAACTTCTTGATATCCTATACAAATGCTTCGTTTGCAATTTCAATAAGATCTTTAGACTGTGACAGGTTATGTATAGTTTGAGCAAATCCAACATGCAATGGGGTGGGCTCCAAACCATTATGAAGGATGTAAAACAACATCTGGAAGATAGTGTCACACTTCAGCATCAACTGAATTGTTGCTATCTGATGCATTCCAGATGGAAAACAAATGCTTTGATTATTTTTAATTTGCTTTATTTTAATTTGCATTTTAATTTACATAAGATTAAGAAGGGGTCGGGGTGACATCAGAAGACCACATGTTTTTTGATGGGGATTTCAGTCATTGGCCACAAATGACTACAAGGCGGGGAATGGGTTTGAAAACCACCCAAAAAAGGACCATGTGGATTTTGAATGACCAACACACACACACACACACAGTCGTGTCGCATCTTGTGCAGATTTAACTTTGTGGTTAGCTGCAACACCATTTCCATCCTCCAGCCTCTTGACCAAGGCATGATTCGCTGTTTCAAGCAACGTACATGCAGCTTATGTTCACCCAGATACGCAGTGCTGTGGATGTGGATCCCAACCTTGATGTAATGCAGTGTTGGAAGTCCTTCAACATTGCTGATTGCATCACATATTCAAAAGGCAATGGATGTAATCAAGCCTGAATTGGTCAATGTATGTTGGTGAGCCCTTTGGAGTGACTGTGTGATTGATTTCAAGGGTTTCCCTACCATTGCTAATGAAGTGAGACGCATTGTTCAGGTTAACCATGTACTTCATGGGTGATTTAAGGGATTTTCAAGGGTAATTTTGACTACAACTGGTCATAATCTGGGTCTACCATGAATGCACCCATAAATCATAGGGGGCATTCCAGGAGAGATCACCCAATGCATGTCACCACTCTGACTCTGATTTTGATGAAAATTGACATGTGGTTCTTCCGGGTGCTGATTTCACTGTTCAAAATAAAAAAATTCTGACCCATAGTTTTTGAGATATGGGCCGCCAAAATCTTGGGGGCCCCACTTTACCACCTAACTTTAATGGGCAATAACTCCCAAACATCTCACCATAGACCTATAAAACTATACATTTTTAGAATCAGCATGAAGAGATCTATTAAATGATACCACATTCAAATGTGTAGAACAATAATGAAAATCCCCCCCCCCCCTTTTTATTTTTGACCCCCCCCCCCTATGCAGTGAAATCCCCCAAAAAATTTTCACATATTAAACTCCCATTAATTGTTAAAAGATACAAACAATAAAAAATGTGGGTATCAAGTTGCAAGATATTTTAAAAATTATTGAAAAAATATGTACATTGTGAAATTTTGACATTTTTACGCCTGCAGACTAAAATAGGGAACTACAAATGATATATTCACATGGATGAAAATAAACAGCCAAAATACAAATTGAACACACATATTACATCAAGTTGATTCATAATTACGAGTTTTTTCAACTCATTTTCTGGGAAAACATATTGAATACGCATTGTTCCTGGCTTTAAAGTTGGTGTGCTTAATAAACCTAAAATTTTATCTCTTGATATGTGGCATGTATTTCTAATTTGTGGAAAGTAATAGTAAACACTATATCCTGATGGGTGCAAAAAGCTAACCTCAGTCATCAAATTCCTCATTATAGGAATGTACAAATCCCAACCATTTCTGATCATTGTAAGTACAAACTATGTACTCTCCTATTTTTGGATTAACTTCAACATTATCTTCACCCAGAAAAGCTTTGCTTATAATCCTCACCTCACCAACTTCATCAGAAGATAATTCAAATGTTTTTGTTATTTGCATTAATAGGTACAAATCTGTGGAATTTTTGTGTTCCTGTTAGTCACATACTTTTTTCATATCTGTCACTTAAAAATTTTTCCATAGCTTCAATTTCTTCAGAATTTATTAAAAAAAAATTTATGCTGTCACTTATATCGTTTGAACAAAATTCAAACATGTCTTCTGGTGTTAATATTTGATTTGCAAATGTTCTCTGCATACTCACTCTGGCTACAGATCTTTTCACTGTACCCCCAATCCCATCACAAGCGCTCTTACCATTGCTTGTGGCAAAGAAATGCCACTCACATTCCAGCCCAAAATCTTCTCATATTTACAAATGTTAACAAAGTTGAAACGATTTTTATATTGTCCTGCACATCCATCAGTAAAATAATGTAATTTTTTGATATGAAGGTGGGATTTTCTAATAATAGGTACGAGTGTATTTAAAAAAGTGTAAACCATTGTAGTGTTATGTTATAATATAACACAAAGGGATGCACTGTGCATTGGGTATTTTCCTAATGAAAACCTTGGGCTGCATCCTGTACTACCAATGAGTAGTTTTCTGAAAAGTCACCAAGAACTACAGCTGTATGGCTATTTAAATTATTCTTCAAGTTTTTTAGAAATGCACTCTGATTCTTTGCTGTAAAGTGATGACGTGTCAATTTGATAATTTTTGTGCTTAATGAATTTATAAAATCATCTACAGATTCTGTTTTTTCAACCATATTGCATCAATCTGTAGTAACCCATTGTTTATATTTTATTTCCTCACATTCAGGATCATTAACACTGAAAAGTGAGCAAAAAATTCTTAATACCTTGTTCCTTGAGATTACATATTTGCATCATGCAATTCCTGTTGTTGACATCACACACTGCTTTCTCCATAAGAGTTGTATATTCCAACCCTTTGACACCCAAAGCTGAGAATTGTATTTTGGCATTCTGGTGGTATGCACATACACACACAGAATGGGTACCAGCAGCTCCAGCTAAAACACACTGTCTGGGACGAAGGCTGGCAAAACTAGAGAAGCCAATTTGGGGACTATCTGGATTATTTTCATAGCGAGTAAAAGCTTCTTTCAGTTTCATTAACACCAGTCTTTTCTGCACAGATTCTTTATACCCATTTTCATTTCTGATACTCAGGCAGTCTTTTGTACCTAGGCACAAATGACTAATTTCATCTGATTCAAAAAATTTCTGAACAGAATCTTTAGTACCTTTAGTTATTACTTTTCCTTTTGACATGGGTTCAATTTCAGGAATAATTCCAAGTCTTTGTTTTACATTTCTGCTTTTCTTAACTAAATATTCAGTTGTCTAAAATAGATTTATAGTTTTTGGTATGGTAAATGGAGATAGTGTCAATATTTTGAGTTTCCTCTCATAACTGTCAGTAGAATGGAAAGCTTCAACCAGTTCATTCATGAGATGAATCATTGACCTGAAACAAATTCATGAATGTATAATAGCTATAAACAAAACATTACATGTGCATATTAAATTTTTTGGATTATAATATTGATTTCAAGTGTAACAAAATGAGCATTCTTTGAGATAGTCAAATTAAACCAAAAATTATTTTGTGACCAAATGAATTCCAAATGATTTAATGGGCCCATTGATCTCCAATCTTTAGGGAGTTGTGCTTCTAGTTTCTTCTATCAAAGGTGAATACCTACATTTTGTTTTTATGCTTCAGTTTTAGTTTAGGTATATTCCAGGGCTGTGGAGTTGGTGATAAAATTTTCCAACTCCAACTCCAGAAATCTGACTTGTATAATTACGACTCCGACTGGTGGAATGTTAAGGCCAAATTGATTACGATTAGCTTTATTAGGCCAATGGAGATTCATAAACAAGGCATTTCATCACCAACACATGACTCATCAGTTACTTAGTGGCTGTAACTATGCCTTAATGGCTTTTTTTCTCTTTATTCAAAAATTACAATAAATCCCAAAATACAAACTGATTGAAGCTTAAACAAAATAAGATTATTATTGGTTTAGCAAATTAATAAGATGTTTTTGTATTATTATAAACATCCGTAATATTTTCCATCAGAAGTGAGTGAAAAATATTCAAAAACAGCAGATTTATACTGTTGATGTGACATTACACTGTTATCATTACTTATCAAATTGAAATCTAAAAATCTGAAAAAGATTTAGGGTTGCTAGTACAAAATTTTTAAATTTCCTTTTATTAATTATGTTAATTAATTAATTATAATCCTTATTAATTATAAGCAACTATATTTATATTTATATATTATATTCAGTGTTGGGCACTAAAGCGTTAATCCGATAACAGTTAATTAACGAAGTTAACTTTTTTTAACGGACTATTAATGGAAGTTAATTTCCATTTATCGTTATCGGACCAGTTAACTTCTGATAACTCGATATTTAGTCTGTTAAAGTCCATTAACACATTAACTGTGAGGAGTCATTCACGGAAGATCACCGCTCCGCGAATGAATTCAAACTGCCATAACTTCAGTCTGCCAATTCCGTCCTCTGCCGCAGTGGAATGGCTCTTCTCTCTCGGCAAGGACATCCTGAGGCCCAAGAGGTCAAGACTGGCAGTTGGGCCTAACTTTGAGAAGTTGGTCTTTCTGAAGGGCAACCAGCACATTGTGTCAGTCTTTAATAAATGTGCCTAAAATTTAATTTTACCTTTCAGTTCCCGCCATAATAATTCTCTGGTAAATTAAAATTTAGTTAATGGTTAGTGGTTACAAGGGTTTCAAAACATGTAATCAGTACATTTTTTATTAAAAATAAAAAAAAAGTTATTAAGCAAAAAAGTTGCAAAACTTGATAAAAATAGTTAAATACCTATTTATTGTTGGATTTTGCATAAATAAACATTTTCTGTGGGTTTTAAAGCTTTTTTCCTTGATTTTTTTAAATGTTAGTAAAGAAATAGTTATCGTTAATGGATTATAATTATCATTAACTTCCGTTAACTTTGTAGTAAAATTATCGGATTAACGTTATTGGAGTTAAAAATTTTGGTTAACGGATTATCGTTATCGAAGTTAACTTTTTGGTTAACGGTGCCCACCACTGATTATATTATATATTAAAACATTAGGTTAAATCTATTTTTTTCATAAAATTGAGCTAGGCCTAGGCTGCTATGGTTATAGTTGAAGGATTTGCACCGACTCCGACTCCATCCAACTATGCACTTCCAACTCCGACTCCACTCAAAATTGACCGACTCCATGACTCCGACTCCTGACTCCTGACTCCTGACTCCACAGCCCTGGTATATTCCTACTTAATAATAGCATATCATTTTAAAATTCATACCTTTGAGTTTCATGATCCAACTTTGTAGCTTTTGATGGGCTTGGGATCTCAATTTCTAAACTTGTTTCTAGCTTTCATTTTAAAGAATGACATGCTTTTTCTATTGTTTGAATAGCTTTTGCTTCTTTTCTTGAGGAACCCAAACCATCTGAAGTTTTTTAATTAATAAATATTTGACTCCATTTGATATATATGGACATTGGACAATAATAATTAATGTCAACATATTAATTTCATTAAATTTTTCAGCAACTGCTGAAAAACTGTCTTGGAAGTAAATGCATTATAAATAAATAATATAAATAAAAAAATTATAAATATAAAAAGTACCTATCATTAAATACTTACGCTTCTTCACTGGACTCGCAGCAAGACTCTAGAACTTGAGAAACCTCTTCTTTGGCATTACTCGATATACTTGGATCATATTCATCGCTTTCTGAAATAACATTTTCAAAAGACTGATTGTGATCAGACTTCACTTTGTGATGTTGATAGCAACTCTGGTCTCTGGGTCAATAATTTTCTACAGTTGCTACATAGTACAGTATTCCTTTGTAGTTTCTATTTACATCGATCATAAAGTGATTGGCTGATGGTATTTATATCCTTGTGTATCTTTTTCTTATGTTTTTGTAAAGGATCATCACAGTATCTAACCATTTTTCATTACTAAAAATACACAATTGTAAATCTCAAAAATAAGATGATTTGACTCAAAATAAGCACATCTGTAATAAAAATAAGCATAATTAACAAACATTTGAGAGAGAGAGAGAGAGAGAGAGAGTGCATGAATATGAGTTATACATAGGATGTAAATATATCATTTGTAGTTCTCTATTTTAGTCTGCGTAAAAATGTCAAAATTTCAATGTAGGCTACAAATGTCAATGTACAGATTTTTTCAATAATTTTTAAAATATCTTGCAACTTGATACCCATATTTTTTATTATTTTTATCTTTTAACAATTAATGGAAGTTTAATAAATGAAAAATTTTTTTTTTGGATTTCACTGTCTATAGGGGGATGGGGTCAAAAAAAAAAAAAAAGAGAAAATTTTCATTATTGTTCTACACATTTGAATGTGGTATCATTTAATAGATGTCTTCATGCTGATTCTAAAAATGTATAGTTTTATTGGTCTACAACAAGAAGTTTGGGAGTTATTGCCCATTAAAGTTAGGTGGTAAAGTGGGGGACCATATCTCAAAAACTATGGGTCATAGAACTTTTTTATTTGAACCAGTGAAATCAGCACCTGGAAGAACCCCATATGTCAATTTTCATTAAAATGCGGGTTGGAGTGGTGACAAATTTTTGCGTGATTTGTCCTGGAATGCCCCATAGGCATCTTTCAATTCCCTCTTCAGGGGGGCAATAAAATCATTCCATCTAGGAATAATCTTAGTATGATAGTTGTAAGATTTAATCAGGGGGCTTCCTGCTTCTTTTAACAGGGATACTATCTTACTATAATACTTATCTATGAGTTTACAGTGAGAATCATTTGAGCAAGGATTATTACAAGTAAGGTGCAAAATTTCTAAATTATTAAAGAGGTGACTTGTTCTGTCTCTGTATTCTATTCTCTGTTGCATATTAACATTAGACCAATCGACGCGACTATTCTTACCTATTGAGTTCTTGTGTCATGTTGTGTTGCGCATAAATTGGCAAAATTAATTAATAGTTCTAATGGTCTATGATCAGAAAGAAGGAAATCATGCAGAATATGAACTCTAACAATTCGATCCTTTAGGTTATTACTAGTGAGACAATGATCAATCCACCTGGTGGTACCATTCATATCACTAACATATGTAAAATTACCACTGGTTACCCCTGATATATCTACAGTGCCCGCGAAAAGTATCCGATCACCCTTGAAATTTGTATTTTTTACATAAAAAATAATGTTTAAATGTATACTAACCTTATATTAGTATTTTGTCATCTGTCCTTTGGTTTGGATGACTTGTTCTAGACGTTTTGGCATGGATTTAATCAAGTTTTGACAAACCTTCCACTGATATTTCCTTGCATCATACCTTTTGATGGCCTCTTGTAATTTTTCGACTGAGCCAGTGTCGTGGCATTCAACCTTATTTTTTATTATTAGCCACAGATTTTTCTATCGGATTGAGATCTGGACTATTACCAGGCCAATCCAAAATATCAAATTTATTGTCAGTAATCCATTTTGTCACTATTTTGGCCCTGTGACATGGTGCACCATCATGCATGTATGTTTTTGTCCTTTGGATTGCCATTGCCATTGGAAGTTTATCCTGTAGCATTGCTAAATACCGTGCACCATTCATAGTTGTGTTCTTCGGAAGAAAATATAAGTTTCCACCCCATAGTAACCGAAACAACCCCAAACCATCACACTTGGAGGGTGTTTCATTGTCTTTAGGGTGTATTTAGGGTCCATCCTATTTGAGCCAATAGGCCGGCGAACCTTTTTTGGACAACTTCTGAATGTCAAAAATGTCGACTCATCGCTAAATAAAACCTTCTTCCAGTCATCAACAGTCCAATGAATGTATTTTTTACAAAATGCGACACCGTTTTTTACGCATTTTTTCATTAATGAATGGTTTCTTAGCAGCATGGCGAGATGGTAATCCGAGTTCTTTTTGGAGCCGCTCCTGGATAGTTCGTTCAGAAACACCAGATAACAAATTATTCATATTAAATTTTATTTCTTTCGCAGTTATTGTTGGGTTTTTCAATACTAAACGTTTCATAAGTTTGTCTGTTCGCGAATTTGTTTTTCTCGGTCTGCCAGATCGTTTTTTAGGGACTGGCGTGGTTAGGCCACCATTGTTCTTAGCCCGTGAAACCCATAAATTAACGGTACTTTGGGATATGTTTAATTCCTTAGCTATCTGTCTCTGTGATTTCCCACATGCATGCAAAGCAACAATAGCACCTCGACAATCACTCTTAAGTTGTTTTTTAGCACACATTATATATAAATTTTATTTACACCACTTTCTTTAAAAAAAAAAAAAAATCAAGAAATTTACACAAACAGTGAAATCTGACAAATTTGAGACACAGCCACCTGCAACGAAGGCTACCAGAACACTAATTTGAGAATGCATTGGATAGCTCTCATATCAGCGAGCAACCTCAAAGTTACCAGATGTCGCTAGAACAAATAGAAAGTGAATTACGTGTCTCTGAATATCAAGGGAAAATATTGTATTTTCTTGAGTGATCGGATACTTTTCGCGGGCACTGTACATCACTTATACTTAATTTGGCTGACTCGCACATATTACCCAGTTCTACAAAGAATTCCAAGTTCACATGCACGTTAAAGTCCCCCATTATTATACAGTGAGAATATTTGGGGTTATCTGATAATGACTTCATTTTGTTATAATGTTTCAGACTAACAAAGACCCTAGGATCCACTCATGGCTGGTCTACCTAACTGTGTTCATAATTATGTATTGTGCATGTCCTCCGTGGTGGCGGAAGGGACCTACAATTTTACGTGGGTTCCAAACCACAAAGCCTTAATTTTACTACTTTAGACTATACCTAATTTATCAACATATGCATCTAATTGATTTTTAAAGATGTTTATAGACGTGCTACTAATTACTTCTACTGGCAAACTATTCCAGCTATTTACTATTCTACGCATAAAAAAGTTTTTGGCAACTGCTGTCTTGAACCTTCTACTTGTCAACTTACACCTGTTATTTCTAGTCCTATTATATTGAGATATTTCAAAAAAGCTATCTCTATCTACGTTATCAAACTCATTCATAATTTTGAAAACCTGGATTAGATCACCCTTTAGCCTCCTAGTCTCGAGTGTAGTCAATTTTAACCCCTTAAGCCTATCCTTGTACAACTTCGACCTAAGTGACGGAATCATCATAGTTGCTCGTCTTTGAACTCTCTTGATTTTGTCTATATCTTTTAGCATATGCGGATTCCAAAATTGGATCACATACTTCAAATGAGGTCTAACTAATGATTTATAAAGAGGAACAATAATATCGCGCGATTTGTACTAAAAATTCTGAGCTATAAAACCTAACACTTTGTTCACTTTATTTTATACATCAAATCAATGTATTCATCTAGATTACTGCTGTTGTTGTATGGTAAATAGCAGTTTACAATTAATATGCAATCATTGTGTTCACTTGTAATTCAATGCCTAACAACCTTACATTATCACTTGTTAAAAATTTTCTTTTGACAAATTTTTTTCTTAAAGCAATACCACCAAAAGGCCTACGTACTTTAATTCATCTAACACGTCTACTGCTGATGACGCATAGTACATAAAGTCATCATGGATAGTAGAGAGGAATTTTAGCTCTTGCTTAGGTAGCCAGTGCTCTTGCAGGAGTATCAAAACTGCACTGTCAGATTTTATGAACATCTACAATTGAATTTCTTACTGACTTTGTTACATGAGCCTATTTTCAACAAGTTATCTTCCATGACTGATAGAAAACTATTAATCTGATTATTATACATAGTACAAATTTCAGGTGTTACCATTAGGGCACCTATTATTATTATTATTATTATTTTTCCCATTATCAAATCTGAAAAAGTGAATAAACTTAATAACAATACCTTCTGACCACTGACTCTTGGGTCATTCATTCCATGTCAAATCAGACACATAAGGGCAAAAAAAGTGAACCATCTCCGATTTTGCTTACACTTAGTAAACTTAAGGACCCTTATGAGAAATGTAGATACCGAAAATTTCAGACCTCTGTGACTTCAGGGTGGTGAGATATGAGGTCATGAAAGTTGACCTTTTGACGAGTTTTTTTCGAAATTTAATATATCTAAGTTGTCATATATCAGCTTCTACTGGACCAATTTACTTCATTTTGGTGTCATTTTAAAGCTTGAAAGGAGTAGAATCCTTTGTCTATCTTGAAATATATCCCACAAATGATTCACAAAAAAGTTATAGAAATTGGAAATATTTGAACTTGAGTAGAAAAAAAATATCGTCTCAGATTTTTAAAAAGTTTTTGCCGCAAGGTACCTCTATCCAAGCACAATATTGTGTAAAAACTTCATTATTCTCTGGCAAATACTTTAGAAAATATAGCACTTTCAGTGTGAAATTTTAAAAAAAATATAAAAAAAATGACAGAAAATGAAAAATTGTTGCTATTCCTATAGAATGATGTGGAGTAACTTTTATTTTTGAAAGTATAGCACTATGACAAATAAAAGAACTAATTGAGAGCTGTAAATTTGACATCCTATTAGGTATACCTATTTTTGTATCTGTTATTTGTATGCAAACATTAACTCCTAGTACAAATATGGTAACTGTTGTATGTGTACATGTACTTTCTTCTTTTTTTCAGATCTTTTAGGAAACTATAAAATAAATCATCTATATGTAATACATTCAGAAATTCCTAGCCAGGTACCTATTCTCTTTCAATTAGGAAATTTTGAAATGGATTTGCTTAATCTAAAATGAAAATGTGCTGATCCTTTCAGTGAGCATCAAGGGAAATGGTGAACTAAGCGACTAAGAGTAGTTCCACCTGAAATAATCGTTAAGTGGCCTGATCTTCAATTAACTGCAAATCATAGACTATGTAAGCCGTGCAGAATTCTTATTGATAAAATATTAAACGAAAATACTGAAAATTCAGACAGTGACTCATCTCATCCCTCTGGCTCTGTCATATCTGAAAGACCACTTGAACGTGTGTCATCAAGCTCAGTGTCTCTAACAGTAAATTTTGAATTAGCGATGCTGAATAGTTCATTAAAAGAAATAGGAGAGAGTCCAGTTAAAAAACAAAAATTAGATACTCAAAAGGCATATGGACTGAAAAAATTTAAACAAGTCAAAGATACGTTCAAAAGAAAAATAGAAGCTGCTAGTGGGAAAACTATAGTTGAAGAGGAAGAAACATCACAGGAAGAAAAAGATTATAAAGAAATTTTAGACCAGCTAAAAGAAAAATTTAACGATTCAAGCACTAAAAGAGGTGAAAAAATTAAAATTTTAACAGTTCTGCCCAAAAGCTGGAGTATAAGAAAAATATGCCAAGAATTCAATACTACCAAGCACACTGCATGCATTGCTAAGAAAATGGTAGAAAGTTCTGGAATTTTGTCAGAACCAAATCCAAAATCTGGGAAAGTTCTGGAAATGGGAATAGAAGATTCAGTTAAAAAATTTTATTTAAATGAAAACATAAATAGATTAATGCCGGGTAAAAAAGATTTTGTGAGTGTTATTAATGAACAAGGTTAAAAGGAACATAAACAGAAGCACCTCCTCTGTAACTTAAAAGAGGCATATGAGGCCTTTAAAAAAAAATACCCAAGGATGAAAATTGGATTTAGTAAATTTGCCTCATTATGGCCTAAACAGTGTGTAATTGCAGGTGGATTTGGTATGCACTCAGTATGCATTTGTGTTATCCACCAAAACCTAAAACTTACGTTCATTGGGGCAAAAATTGATAAAATTACAGAGCCTAAAATCAGTCACATTCGCCAATTGTTACCTTCCCTAATGTGCAATCCTCCCTTGCAAGTATGTTGCCTAATGGAATATAATCTATGTGGTGATACCACCTATTTAACCACTCTGCTCCAAATGTTATTTGATGAAAATTATGTTGACAATATTCAATTCAAAAAATGGACCAACACCGATAGGTCAAATTTAGAATTGATGCAGTTGTCTACAGATGATTATATAGAAGAATTTTGTGAAAAATTGAAGCAGTATCAGGTAACAATAACAATAATTTAATAACACTTACTGAACATATCATGTATAATTATTACAAAATCATATAAAAATAATATATCTTGATGTTGACAAAATAACCTTGTACTAGACTATCATTTGAAAAATCCAATGAAATAAAAGGCTGAATTTTAATTAGTTTTTAACAAAAAAATAATATATCTACAAGCCCTTCTAAATTCCAATTTACATACCGTACTTACTTTCAGATCCATGATTTCCTAACAAATATGCAATCAAACTACTATCAGGATAAGAAAACATCATTGGAAAACAATGAAGTTTTGGCTGTATGCGACTTCTCAGAAAATTATTCAGCTATTCTCCAAAATGAAATTCAGTCGTTCCATTGGAACAACCAAATGACTACTATTCATCCATTCATTCTATATTTCAAGGCCCAAGGAAATCTAAAGAACTTAAATTTTGTAATTATTTCAGAATGTAATGACCATAATATTGTCGTGGTTCATCTTTTTCAATGCCACCTGTGTAAATTTATAGAAGAAAAAATTCCATTAATAAAATTTTTTTATTTTTCGGACAGATGTGCTGCCCAATACAGAAATTGTAAAAATTTCCTTAACCTCTGTTACCATAAAAAGGATTTTAATTTTGAGGTGGATTGGAATTTTTTCACTGAAAGTGATGGAAAAGGACCATACCATGCGATGGATTGGGGGGCACTATTAAAAGATTAGCTGCAAAAGCAAGCCTCCAAAGACCATATGATAACCAAATAATAACACCCCAAAATTTGTTTGAATTTGCTAACTGTAACATTAAAAACATAAATTTTAAATTTTTAACAATTGAAGACCATCAAAGAGAAGAAGAATTTTTAAGACACCAAAATTCAAAAGCCAAAACCATTTCTGGAACTCTAAAATTGCTCCATGCGAAACCTGTTTCACTTTCATCAATTACTGTTGAGAGATATTTGGCATCTAATGAGTCAACAATCGTAAAAGTAACCAAGGAAGAGGAAATGATAGAAGAAAATGATATAAATGGTTTTGTTGCTATAGATTATGATGACCACTGATGGTTATCGTATGTTTTGGAAAAATCAACAGAATCCAGAGAGGTGAAGGTGTCATTCTTACACCCTTATGCTCCCAATCCTTCGTTTTTCTATCCCCAACATCCAGATCTAACCCATGCTATATACCAATAATTTAATGTAATCACTAGCAATTCGCTTTCATAATTTCTCTCTTTAATTTCAGATTTAGTCAATTTTTCTTTATGTAACAAACTTTAATTATTTTTACAGATTAACAACAACTAAAGGGGATCACAAAATTTTACAGGAAGGCAAGATGTGTGTCTCCAACTAGGCTGATAAAAATAATATTAAATTCTTCAAATAAATTCATTATTATTCTAGAATAAATGCTGAAATTACTAGAAAGTACCACACTCAAAACAAATTAATTAGTTTTTATATATGTTTGTAAAATTTTAGAAAAAATCTCCCCTACATAGACAAAAATAGGTACACCTATAGGTGCCAAATTTAAAGCTCCAAATTAGTTATTTTATTTGTCATAATGCTGTATATACTTTCAAAAAAAAGTTACTCCACATCATTTTTCATAGGAATAACAATGATTTTTCATTTTCTGTCATATTTTTATATTTTTTTAAAAAATTTGTCACACTGAAAGTGCTATATTTTCTCAAGTATTTGCCAGAGAATAATGAAATTTTTACACAATGTTGTGCTTGGATAGAGGTACCTTGGGACAAAAAATTTTAAAAAAAAATTGGATTTTTTTTTTTTTTTTTTCAAGCTCAAATATTTCCAACTTCTATAACTTTTTATGAATCATTTATGAGATATATTTCAAGATAGCAAAAGATTGTACTCGTTTCAAGCTTTAAAATGGCAAAAAAAAAATGAAGTAAATTGGTCCAGTAGAAGCCGAGATATGACAATTTAGATATATTAAATTTTGAAAAAAAATCTGGTCAAAAGGTCAACTTTCATGACCTCATATCTCGGCACCCTGAAGTCACAGAGGTGTGAAATTTTGGGTATCTACATTCTCATAAGGGTCCTTAAGTGTACTAAGTATAAACAAAATTGGAAACAGTTGACATATTTGGTGTCTGATTTGACATGGAATGACCTGATTGTTGACTCATTAGATGCCGAATATCTTTCAACAGTAATTGATGAAAGTGAAACAAGTTTCACATGGTGCAATTTTAGAGTTCCAGAAACAGTTTTGGCTTTTGAATTTTGGTCTTTTAAAAATTCTTCTTCTCTTTGATGGTCTTTTTCAATAATTAAAAATTTGTTTTTAATGTTACAGTTAGCAAATTCAAACAAATTTTGGGGTGTTATTATTTGGTTATCATATGGTCTTTGGAGGCTTGCTTTTGCAGCTAATCTTTTAATAGTGCCCCCCAATCCATCGCATGGTCCTTTTCCATGACTTTGTGAAAAAATTCCAATCTGCCTCCAAATTAAAATTGTTTTTATGGTAACAGAGGTTAAGGAAATTTTTATAATTTTTGTATTGGGCAGCAGATCTGTCTGAAAAATATAAATTTTTTTTATGAATAGAATTTTTTCTTCTATAAATTTACACAGGTGGCGTTGGAAAAGATGAACCATGACAACATTGTGGTCATTACATTCTGAAATAATTACAAAATTTAAGTTCTTTAGATTTCCTTGGGCCTTGAAATATAGAATGAACGGATGAATAGTAGTCATTTGGTTGTTCCAATGGAATGGAATGACTGAACTTCATCTTGGAGAATAGCTGAATAATTTTCTGAGAAGTTGCATACAGCCAAAACTTCATCGTTTTCCAATGATGTTTTCTTATCCTGATAGTAGTTTGATTGCATATTTGTTAGGAAATCATGGATCTGAAAGTATGTATGTAAATTAGAATTTAGAAGGGCTTGTAGATATATTATTTTTTTGTTAAAAACTAATTAAAATTCAGCTTTTTATTTCATTGGATTTTTCAAATGATATTCTAGTACAAGGTTATTTTGTCAATATCAAGATATTATTTTTATATGATTTTGTAATAATTATACATACGTTCAATAAGTGTTATTAAATTGTTATTATTACCTGATACTGCTTCGGTTTTTCACAAAATTCTTCTATGTAATCATCTGTAGACAACTGCATCAATTCTAAATTTGACCTATCAGTGTTGGTTCATTTTTTGAATTGAATGTTGTCAACATAATTTTCATCGAATAACGTTTGGAGCTGAGTGGTTAAATAGGTGGTATCACCACAGAGATTACATTCCATTAGGCAACATAATTGCGAGGGAGGATTGCACATTAGGTAGGTAACAATTGGTAGACGTGACTGATTTTAGGCTCTGTAATTTTATCAATTTTTGCCCCAATGAACATAAGTTTTAGGTTTTGGTGGATAACACAAATGCATACTGAGTGCATACCAGATCCACCCGCAATTACACATTGTTTAGGCCTTAATGAGGCAAATTTACTAAATCCAATTTTTATTCTTCGGTATTTATTTTTAAAGACCTCATATGCCTCTTTTAAGTTACAGAGAAGGAGGTGGTTCTGTTTATGTTCCCTTTGACCTTGTTCATTAATAACACTCGCAAAGTCTTTTTTACCTGCCATTAATCTACTTACCGTCAGATGGGGCGATTGAGAACAAAACAGCCACTTTTTTCAGATGCTAAGGTTAACAGAAGATTAAGTTAGTTTTGTAGAAACCTTTATTTTAGAAAAGCATACATAATAATTATTTGTGAACATATGTATCATATCAAACATATCAATAACACCTACAAAAAAAAAATTTGTGAGCTTCCAAAAAAAATTCTCAATTACCCCACCCTGGGGGTAATTGAGAACAGTGATATAGGGCAATTGAGAATAACTTAAATATATTCTATATATCAGCATTATCTATGAAATACAATATATATATTTACAGGGCCGGATCTAGAAGTTGCGAGGCCCTAGGCAGATCTAGAAATTGCGAGGCCCTAGGCCTATATGTATGAAAATATTGACTTAATTATTGGTACTATACCAGCAATATTAGAATCCCGCATAGACAGAACTATGCCAGCACTTAAAAATTAAACCAAACCAAAATAATCACGCATGGAAATTGTATAAGAAATATAAATAAACCATACAAATAAGTATAAATTATAATATGAATCAAGATTTGTATCGAAAATATAAGAATGATTTCTAAGATTTATATAATATTATAGGTAATGACTTTCCATAGTATACAAACGTTTTTCATATGTGATGTATAAGAGATGTTGACATTTCATTTTTTATAATAGTGAGCGATCGACTTAGGCTAAATATTAATGCTTTAATATTTGGTTCAGATGCTCCTTGAATATTACAGCAATGCTTTTCTACTTTTCTTCGAACTAAACTCTTCAATTAATTGAGAATAATCTAATGAATTTGTTATATCATTTTCTATTGATAACATAGCTAATGATTGCAATCTCGCTTGAGACATGGTGGAACGCAAATATGTTTTAATAAGTTTGAGATGCGAGAAACTTCTTTCAGCTGAAGCAACAGTAACTGGGATGGTTAATACTATTCGAAGTGCAACATAAACATTAGGATAAATCTCACTTAGTTGTTTTTGCACTATATAAACAAGGGCATTTCCGAGATCTGTTTTCTCAGGTATAAACCTGCAAAGTACTCTAAGTTCTTCATATAGTTCTAAATCATAATATCACTTGAACAGAATGCGCAAAACGGCTTGAGCGAGGCCCTAGGCGATTGCCTAGTTCGCCTATAGCTAGATCTGGGCATATATATATATATATATATATATATCAAATAGGTACCAGTACGATTATATTGAGATAAATGGTAGATATTAAAAAAATAATTACCTCTAATTAAACATCTCTACCTAGCGAACAATTTTCTTACCAAATTCATTTCTAAAGATAACCACATTTTTATATACTTCTTTCAGCTTTAACTTCATAACTATATCCTCGTTACTAGTGCTACACATATCCGGATTAGCAGGTTCCTTAAATGCTATTAATTTTAAATGGTGTTTGCCAATTGGAAGATCTGTCTTTTTGTAATAATTTATCTCCCAATTTGTAATATTACCAGTACTCTCCCTTGACTCAATCTTACCTACATAATGCACTGGTACCTGCTTTTTACTGGTACC
Source organism: Bathynomus jamesi (assembly GCA_023014485.1). Classification (NCBI taxonomy): domain Eukaryota; kingdom Metazoa; phylum Arthropoda; class Malacostraca; order Isopoda; family Cirolanidae; genus Bathynomus; species Bathynomus jamesi. The sequence continues at coordinate 307,706 of JAJOZX010003877.1, forward strand.
TCTAGAAAACTCAAACTTAACAAGAACATAGTCATCAATCTGTAGTTCCTGTACTGAGGTATCTTCATCTTGATCATGTGACTCATCAGATAATACCATGTCACTGTTATCAGCAAAAGTAAGTGATGTTGCACATGTTATTGGTCTTGTACCAGTGCTACGAATGCCTGATCAGCCACTTTCTTCAAGATCAGTAAGTGAGATACTTCTACCTGATGCAACATTCACTCTCCTACCACGAGGGGCTCTCTTCATTACACTAGTCTCTCTCTTTTCTCGGAGGTAACTCAGAAGAGCTGGACTTACCAAGCCTGATGCTTCTCATTCTGGAGGGCCTTTCATATTCCTGAGGACATGTTGTGGATCAAATGGATAAATTCCACAAGTTCTAAATCCAGCTTTAGCCAGAGGACTCCACTTTTCTTCCATACTCTGCATCAAAGACATCAGAAGTCCTGGCATAGCCCATTTTGGGAAAGATGCTGCATGCTTCCCTTCACTATCCTTCCAGGCAGTCATAATCTTCCTCCTCCTCATTTTTCAGGGGACCATAAACTGGGTCATTCCAGCTCAATTGGTACAGGGGTGGTCGGGTGACCATCTCCGATTTTCTTCAAATTTTCAGGGTTGATTTATACACCATTCAATAGCTTAAATCTAAAATTTTAGCTTCCTCAGTCAAAAACTTTTAATTTTATGGTTGCTTAAATGGCCCCCACCTTCGACAAAAAATGCCCATGTTGGGCTTGATCGGCCAATGCCTTCATTTTGAGAGGCCTTGAAAAGTGTCTTCTAATAGGAGTAGAAGCTTCAAATTTGTCATGCCAATACAACTTCTGATGAGCTTTTCAATTTTGCAAGCAAAAAGGCTGTGGAACAAATGGTTTCTAAGTTACAAGGGCTTAAATATGGCTCCATTTTGAAGCTTGCATCAATTCCTCCCACTTTTACGACTACCATTTTCAAAAGTTTTAGTTCTACATCAATCACAGATGTTTTAATACTCCTAATAGTCTCTATGGGTTGTAAATTTATGAGTGAAATAAAAAAATAACCAAAAAAGGATTTATTTCTATTTTTAAAAATTTCCAAAAGTTGATATTTTCACAAAATTTGCAAAATTAACATCAACTTTGGGGCTTAATATAAAGGTGTCCGAAATTAGTCAGGGAGTTGATACTTCTAGTAAAGAAAGATACATATGTGTGAAAAAACATATATATTAGGAATAGATCTCAACTCAACTCCTTCATATAGTTTTGGTGATTCAAAGAAAAGTACTTTTTGTGAAAAATCTCAAATTTTTGCAAAATTTGTAAATTTTTAAATTTCTATTTATGACATTGAATTGTAATTTTACTTCCATTTTATTACTTATTAAGTTGATTTACAATTGTAATAATATGTAAATAAGTCTAAAACATACAAGAAATTTAATATGTCTGTCAAAACAACCAGCGACTCGAAGGGCTCTGGGTAGCTCATTTCGCTTTGTATATTCTTATAAATGTAAAACATGATGGTTAATCATTAATGTCCAGGCCTATTTTATAGATCATGATCTTTTATTTTCAGAAAATTTAACTAGAGCAATTAACTTAATTTTACTGCCTGTAATAATGGCTTATTCTAATCAAGAATCAAAGTGCAGCTTTGGTATGTACTTGGATGATCCATGTCATGAACACAGACTCACCAGGAAGGTGGGTATGTATACCTTACATGAGCTGACAGATGAAACAAGGAAACTGCTATTGTGGAGAACAAAAGCAACTGTAATCAACCCAAATAGTGCTACTGTATGCTACCACCATGAAAAAATGTTTGGAATGCATTACCAACAAATGCAACGTAGCTGCCAAGATCCATGGAGAAATCATCGAAAGAAGATAACAAGTAAGTAAATATAGGTACTAATATATTTATATTTCATAAAGAAGTTTATATTGTAAATTGTAACCTAAATTAGCTATTTAATTTTAATAGGGTAGGCTATATACTGTGCTACTGAATGCATATGTTTTGAATATTTTATACGAATAGCCTATAACCAAATGTTGAGGTTTTAAAATTATTTTCCAATGTGTTTAGAGTTTACATTACCCTACTTTATTTGCAGAATCACTACAAATTATTGACAAAGACATAGCAACTAGACTGAATCTGATACCAGGACAGAAACTTTGCTCAACATGCTTCTCTAGAGCCAAGACGATTGAAGATGAAAAAGACTCAGGTAGTGATGAATATGTTCCAGAAGAAATAGTTAAGGAGACATTTGACGAAACGTTAGGTTCACTAGAATGCTCACCCATTAAGTATGTAAGAGCAAGAGATCGAAAGTTTTACGCGAAAAGGAAACTAAAGCAAATTGAAACATCAACAAAATCAAAGCTGTCAAAAGTACTTCATATGAAGCCTAGCATTTTGGATGAGGAAGCGGAGAAACCTATAGAGAGTGAGGAAGAAAAGTGTTATCAGCATATGATAGAGGAACTGAAAGAAAAGTGTAAAACTAGTACCAGACAAGAAAAGATACAAATTCTAACACTCCTTCCAATTGGTAAAACCTGGTCCAGAGAAAGAATTATGAAAGAATTTGAAGTGTCAGCCAGAATGGTTAATGCTGTGAGGGCCTTAAAGAGAAAAGAAGGTATCCTTCCTATAATGAGAAATAAAAAGAGTAGCAAGGGTATAAGCGATGAAATAAAGGAAAGAGTGATAGAATTTTTCCAAAACAATGAATATACTAGAGAATGCCCTGGTAAAAAAGACTACAAATCAATAAAAACACCACAAGGGAAGGTTCACAAGCAGAAAATACTGTTGTTGACAAATATCAGAGAATTATATACGCTTTACAAAAATAAATCTCAAATCAAAGTTTTTTGAACTGAGACCAAAATGGTGTATGGGTGTGGGGAGTAAAGGATCACACAATGTATGCATTTGTGAAATACACCAGAACTTTAAACTTTTATGTGAATCACTCCCCGTCAAAGTAGAATTAAGAGTTTACTAGGGAAAATAGTCTGCAACACTGAAACCAGAAACTGCATGATTAATAACTGCAAAACATGTCCTGGTTTAAATGAATTACGGGATTGGCTTCTTACCATTTTTGAAAACAATGATTATGACATGGATGATGAGGTTTCCTTTAAGCAGTGGCTTCATACAAACCATACCCAACTGGTCACAATGACAAAAAGTGTTTCGAATGTAGTAGAAGACATATGTGAAAGTGCAAAAAAGTTGAAAGTACACCATTTCATAGCAAAAGCCCAATCAAAATATTTGTCCGACTGTAAAGAAAACCTCAATGATTCTACAGCATTAGTGCTTGTTGACTTCTCTGAAAACTATAGTTTTATAATTCAGGATGCCGTACAAGGGCATCACTGGGACAATACCCAGGCTACCTTGCATCCGGTAGTCTGCTATCAAAAAGTTGATGGTGAACTAAAAGTTACAAATTTTTGTGTAATATCAGATTCACTTACACACAACACAACTGCAGTTCATTCTTTTTTATGTGAAGCCTTGAAATTACTTAAAAGTCAGAATCCTAAACTAAAACATATTTGTTACTTTAGCGATGGCGCAGCAAGTCAATATAAAAACTATAAAAACATCATTAATTCAGTGTTACATGAAAAAGATTTCCAACTAACATGTGAATGGAACTTTTTTGCCACCTCTCACGGAAAGAGCCCCTGTGATGGTGTTGGTGGCACCGTCAAAAGGTTAGTTGCCCGGGCAAGTCTACAAGCAACAAGTAAAGGTCACATCACCAATCCAAAAGAGATGTTCGATTGGTGCAAATCTAATATTAATGGTATACAATTTCTGTACATTGATTCAGCTAAAATTGAGGAAAATGCTAATTTATTTGAGTTAGAAAAAAGGTATTCCTTAATTAAGACAATCCCAGGAACCCGTTCATATCACTGCTTTAGACCTTCATCAACAGGCATTAAACTGTACAAAATTTCTAGTGATGAAAATTTCTTTAACGTACAACTTTCCTTCCTCAATGCTACACAAGAAAATGTGGCTTACCAATATAAACCTGGTACATATGTGGCCTGTTTCTATGAAGGTGACTGGTTTGTTGGAAACATAGTTGAAGTGTGATACTGAGAAGGATCTATTAGTAAATTTCATGAAAAAGAATCCTTTTAAATGGCCTGAACAAGAGGACGTTTGCTGGATTCCATTCCAACATGTTTTGTGTTCAATTGAACCACCTACAGTTGCTGGGAAAATGGGGAGACAGTACAAGTTATCAAATGATTGTTTATCTAAAATTGAGGAGTATTTTAAAAAAAGCCTAAGTAACTACAGACCTGTATCAAGCTGAATAATAAATTGCCAATTTATGGCTGTGAGGCCATGGAGTGTTGAAGACAATCAGACTTAAAGCCTGAGTACAATAATAAATTCCTGAGTCAGTGTCTAAACATAAGAGTTATTAGCTATATATAAGTTTACATACGAATTTACATAAAACAACATATTAAAAAAAGAATATGAACTTATAGCCAATAATTCACATGCTTAAAAACTCAGGAATTCATTATTGTATATAGCTAAGTACTGTACACTTGTATTAAGGGAAGTAATACAACAAAGCTACTTAAATTTAAGGTTTTGTACTGAAAATGGTGGTTACTGCTAGTTTATCTGTACTAACTGCATAATTTAAATTACTAGGAAGTGCTTAAAGAGCAGTAGAACACGGTTCTACATGATTTACTTAGGTAGATCCAAGTATTGAGCCTACAAGCTGGTCCATCTGTTGTGTTAACTGCAAATGTAGTAATAATCTAGGTGTATATATTGTCTTTTTTATGAGTAAAACTTATTTAGATAATTTAACACTTGTGAATTAACTTACCAAGTAATAAAATGGAAGTAAAATTACAATTCAATGTTGTAAAAAGAAATTTAAAAATTTATAAATTTTGAAAAAATTCAGAATTTTTCACAAAAAGTACTTTTCTTTGAATAGCCAAAACTATATGAAGGAGTTGAGTTGAGATCTATTCCTTAATATATGTTGTACACATATGTATCTTTCTTTACTAGAAGTATCAACTCCCTGATTAATTTCGGACACCTTTATATTAAACCCCAAAGTTGATGTTAATTTTGCAAATTTTGTGAAAATATCAACTTTTGGAAAATTTTAAAAATAGAAATAAATCCTTTTTTGGTTATTTTTTTATTTCACTCATAAATTTACAACCCATAGAGACTATTAGGAGTATTAAAACAGCTGTGATTGATGTAGAACTAAAACTTTTGAAAATGGTAGTCGTAAAAGTGGGAGGAATTGATGCAAGCTTCAAAATGGAGCCATGTTTAAGCCCTTGTAACTCAGAAACTATTTGTTCCACAGCCTTTTAGCTTGCAAAATTGAAAAGCCCACCAGAAGTTGTATTGGCATGACAAATTTGAAGCTTCTACTCCTATTAGAAGACACTTTTCAAGGCCTCTCAAAATGAAGGCATTGGCTGATCAAGCCCAACATGGGCATTTTTTGCAACCCGACCAACTTTCTGAAATCTGTACCAATTGAGCTGGAATGACTGAACTGCTACATCCAAGGGCTGCAGAAAGTGTGTCAAATTTGGTGGAAAAAAAAACATCCTGATGTTATGTTGCTCGCAGAGGTCCACAACTGTGAAGCTTATATGAGCAGGCAGGTTGTCTCCTAAAAGAACCTTAGGTTGGTCAGCAGGTAGCATGTGGATGTGCCTGAGAACTACCTTCTCAAACCAATCAATGAAAACCTCGAGTCAAACCAGCCAGATGATGTTCGAATGTATATTTCCCCCCAATGGTCCACCTCTTACCCATGAATCCTGAAGCCTTTCAGTCTTGTAAACTACATATGGTTGCAAGACTTCTCCAGCAGCACTTACAGCGAACATAATAGAGGTCGAACTTTTTGTTGTGTTCATAATTCTTTCTGCATGCTTAGTGCCTTTTCTGAATATCTGCAGTTTGCAACCAGGGTCATCTGTTAAATTAGTCTCATCGTAATTGATTATGTTGGCTGGTGGTACACCCGCAAGCATGGGCGCCCGCAGGTAGGGGCAAGGGGGGGGGGCGCTTGCCCCCCCCCCCCCCCCCCCCCCGGAAATGCCAAGAAAATATATTAAATATTTTCTAAGAAAATATTTATATCCTAAACTTGTTGAAAAGTATCCAACTGCCTCCTAAAGGGTGAAAATTTTTATTTGTGTGCATGATAAAAGGTTGCTACCTTTTTATTTGTTCACCGGGAGAAAATCAACTCCAACAAAACTGATTTTATGGAAAAGGTTGTTCATAATTTTGGTAGTGACTGCAGATGACTACAATTCCTATTCAAATGAGCAGTCGAGGTGATGCTCGAAACACCGGTTTCAAATTAGGTACAACATTTACTTCAGTGTGCTTTTTTCTTCATTCTATCATGCTTCTGTTATAAATAAAATAAATGATTGTTATCATGTGCATTGTATGTATATACAATATATATTTGCATTTTCCATTACAGAAAATGCAACACTAAACTTGCTTAGAATTAACCTGCTGGTTCCTAAGGGGTCAAAAGTTTTTTGCTTGCTCCAGTCCCTACCTATTAATACATTAAATTTTGCTCCCCCTTGGAAAAAATCCTGCGGGCGCCCATGCCCGCAAGTGTCCTGCTGAGGTGATCAAAGTAGCTAGAAACATCAGATTCTGTTAACTGCTGCTCATTTCCTAGAAATGTTTTGGCACATGTGAAATGACAAAACATTGTCATGTCGTTTAAGGAAGGCTCTTACCCAGCCAACACCTGGAAGATTGTCCTTAAACTCAGCAATTGTTCGTTGGTAGCTGTCAAGATAGTACTTAACAAATACCCTGAGCTCAGTCATGTCAAACGCCATGCCAAAATCTCCTAAGGAAGCGAGATTTTGAGCAATTGCTATCTCTTCAGTTCGGAGAAGGGCAGTTTTGCGGCCTATTTTACGAGGGGATCTTGATCTGCCTACAAAATGCTGATGTAGACTCATCGTAGGAATATTGTATTTGGCTGCAGCAGTGCGTAGTGGAACTCCTTTCGATACCTCTAGCAAGGCCTTGGCAACATCCTCTTCAGAGTATTGCATCTTGGTCATCATCATATAGTTGTGCACCATCTTGCTCTCCACCTCTACACAAAAAAAAAAAGGTTAGGTACCATAATTCTACAAATATAAGGCTGTTCTCAATTGCCCCACCCTAGTAACTAGGTAATTACAGACTAGTTAACTTACGTGAAGGTATAAGTAGCTCAGCAACTGCTCCAAGAATACTGCATCCAATGTCAAAAGCACTGCTTTTTAATTTAAATAGTTTTTCTAATATAAACCTTGATATTATATAGCAAAATTAAACTGAAAAAAACAGAAAAACAAATTAAAATATAATGTTAGTGTAATTAGCACAAAATCAATTTTATATATTTTATATGAGCTTAAAATACATAGTAGCACACACTAAACATATTAATTAGTAAACATCCTTATTAATGAGTGCTCTGTGTGTATTGTTCTCAATTACCCCTCGCGTTCTCAATCGCCCAGAACTTTCCTAGATTTTGGATTTGGTTCTGACAAAATTCCAGAACTTTCTACCATTTTCTTAGCAATACATGCAGTGTGCTTGGTAGTATTGAATTCTTGGCATATTTTTCTTATACTCCAGCTTTTGGGCAGAACTGTTAAAATTTTAATTTTTTCACTTCTTTTAGTGCTTGAATCATTAAATTTTTCTTTTAGCTGGTCTAAAATCAATGCCCAACAAAAAAAATTTTTTTTTGCTGCTGATTTAATTCTAAGACCTGTTTCTGGATAATATTGATGTACTGATTTAAAAAAATCACCTTAGATTTTGTCTATCACATCAGGTTTTCGTGCAATGCAATATGCCTATTTTGGGTGATCCATGAAGGGCGCTTATCAAAATTGATGATTTTTGAGGCCTGTTAACAGCTGTTTTGCTGTTAAAATTTTATCTGTGGATAAGAAAACTGATGAAAGATCCGTAGTTCAGTAACTCAATGACTGAAATGGAGGCAAGAGCTTGGAATGCTTTTGTGGCTGAGGAAACAAAAAGTCTGAAAATTATAAAGATCTTGTAAAGGATTTACTTGTAAACTTTCAGCAGTTGGGTTGCAACATGAGCATTAAAGTTCACTATCTCAACAGTCATCTGGATAAATTTCCAGAAAATCTTGATGTTAGTGAAGAGCAAGGTGAAAGGTTCCACCAAGATATCAAAGTGATGGAAGAACGATACCAAGGAAGATGGGATACCCATATGATGGCTGACTATTGCTGGAGCCTGCAAAGAGATTGTCTTGACATCTCTCATTCTAGGAAGTCCTATAAGAGAAAATTTATCAGCACTGAAAAGTAAGAAAACAAGAAAAAGACAATGTCAAGAAAACTGGTCCCGTGCTTGCTTTAATATGGATTCATTTTTTGCTTATTTAAACACTTTTAATCACTTTATGTATCAATATTACCATTGTATATTAAAGTTCACTCCCTGCACAATTGTTTACTTTTCCATGCTGATTCTGAGTTGTAAAAACTTATTTTTTGAAAAGAACAAAAATTGGGCATAACCCTGCCAAAATGCGATATCTCCAAAATATCCGTATTTGATTGCTCAAAAACCTGACATGATAGGCAAAAACTAAGGTGATATTTTAAATCAGCACACACACCAAAGTTACCTAAAAACAAGTGTTAGAATTAAATCAGCAAAATTGGTGTTGGGCAGTGAAATTGTTTTATAATCCTTTTCTTCCTGTGATGTTTCTTCCTCTTCATCTATAGTTTTCCTACTAGCAGCTTCTATTTTTCTTTTGAACATATCTTTAACTTGTTTAAATTTTTTTTAATCCATATGCTGTTTGAGTATATAATTTTAGTTTTTTAACTGGACTCTCTCCTATTTCTTTTAATGAACTATTCAGCATCGCTAATTCAAAATTTACTGTTAGAGACGCTGAACTTGAGCCTGACCCTGATGACACAAGTTCAAGTGGTCTTTCGGATATGACAGAGCCAGAGGGATGAGATGAGTCACTGTCTGAATTTTCAGTATTTTCTTTTAATATTTTATCAACAAGAATTCTGTACAGATTACATAGTCTATGATTTGCAGTTAATTGAAGATCAGGCCACTTAACAATTATTTCAGGTGGAACTACTCTTAGTTGCTTAGTTCGCCATTTCCCTTGATGCTCATTGAAAGGATCAGCACATTTTCTTTTTAAATTAAGCAAATCCATTTCAAAATTTCCTAATTGAAATAGAATAGGTACTTGGCTAGGAATTTCTGAATATATTACATATAGATGATTTATTTTATAGTTTCCTAAAAGATCTGAAAAAAAGAAAAAGTACATGTACACATAAAATAGTTATTTGTACTAGGAGTTAATGTTTGCATACAAATGACAGATACAAAAATAGGTATACCTAATAGGATATGGCAAATTTAGTTTTTCTAAAGTATTTGCCAGAGAATAATTAAATTTTTACACAATATTGTGCTTGGATAGAGGTATCTTGGGGCAAAAAATTAAAAAAAATTAGATATTTTTTTTTTACTAAAGTTAAAATATTTCCAACTTTGTTAACTTTTTTGTGAATCATTTATGGGATATATTTCAAGATAGACAAAAGATTCTACTCCTTTCAAGCTTTAAAATGACAAAATGAAGTAAATGGGTCCAGTAGAAGTCAAGGTTCTTTTGCATTATCCTCCCAACACTAATTTTTTTATATAATGTTGGTTTGGTTTTGGTACTTTATTTTCCTTCCATTATAAAAGAAAATTAGTGTTGGTATTAGGTTTGGTTAGGTTAGGTTACGGTAAAAACAGCCCGCCGCAGGCATTAGCCATTATAAAAAAAAATTAGTGTTGGGAGGATAATGCAAAAGTACCGAAGTCAAGATATGAGAATTTAGATATATTAAATTTCAAAGAAATCTGGTTAAAAGGTTAACTTTCGTGACCTCATATCTCGGCACCCTGAGGTCACAGAGGTCTGAAATTTTGGGTATCTTCAGTTCTCATAAGGGTCCTTAAGTGTACTAAGTATAAACATAATTGGAGATGTTTCATATTTTTTTGCTCTTATGTGTCTAATTTGACATGGAATGACCCATGTACAGCATGAGAAGGTGCCCCCTCAGGGCATTTGATTCCTCTTGTATGTAGGAGAATTATGAGTTGTGACTGATCAGGGACCTTGGTGCAGTGGTTAGCATATCTGACTGGCAATTGAATGATCCTAGGTTTGATTCCTGGGAGGTGCCTCATTTTTCATTTGCTCATTCTCTCCTCATCTTGTGCAGATGCTCTTCTACACAATTGTCGTGCTTTATATATTACATATAATCTATGATTTTGAAAATATACCTAAAATTTGAAGCATTAGGTGTAAGGTAACACGGGGTAACATTGACAGTGGGGTAACATTGACATATGATTATTACACTTTACTGACACCTTTTATAAGAACATTATTGACATAAAAACAAATTAAGGAAAAATGTATATCATTATTATATATTTTAAACCTGCTTTAAAACTATAGTAGTGAAATATTATATTTATTTTAGTTCTTTGTTTTTATTGAGAACTATTGTGGTAATTTTTTGAATTTAGAAAACTTTGGTAAGGACATTACTCTTAACTGCATAAATCAGTTATATATATTGGGTAAGACTATTAGTTAAAATGTAAAATTAAAAATTTAATAAAATAAAGCCCATGTAGAAAATATTCATAATATTTATTTATGGGGTAACTGACAAAATGTCAGTTACCCCATATGCATGAATACTATGTTTGGGCAAAGGTTTGACATTTATATAGCTCTGTTTAGGCAATATATATTGAAATTTGTTTGCTACACTATTTTATTCTGTAGCAGAAAAATGTGTTAGACTGAAAAGAACATTTGCAGAATGTTTAACTGAGAATGAAGCAAGAGCCAGGATTCAGGAAAATAAAAAAGATGGGAAGCAAAAAGGAAAACAACAAAACAAAAAGGCTCAAAGTTCTGACTCTGAAAATGAAGATGTGAATTTATCATGTGATGATCAAGAAGAGACATTTGTGAAAGTCAGAGATCTCAAAATTGGTAACTGTGTGAAGGTTGACTATGATGATGATGAGAGATTCACTGGAGTCATTGAGAAGATTCATCTCATTCAGAGTTGTGCAACTGTCAGTGTGATGATCCGTAGTGGATGTCACTGGAAATGGCCTAGAAAAGTGGACTGACTGGACTACCCTGAATCTGATATCCTGAAGAAACTCGGTGATTCTATTCCAGTCAGCAATAGAGGACTCTTTGATCTCCCAGACTTTGAATAAGCATAACTTATACCTCTAGATTATTCAATAGACTATGCTTACTGTTCGTTACTATTTCTTAAAAACATAGTTGGGTGTCAATGTTACCCCTGAAAAGGGGAATTGTGGCATATAATGGGGAAACAATGTACCGTCAATGTTACCCGAGGAAAGACAGGAAAGACAGAGGAAAAAGAAAGGGTGGAGGGGACAGTCGAAGTGGAAAAAGACCAAGGACTGCAGGGTCGAGCCCCATCATCCTTGGGTGCTAGGGCTGGGAGGGCGCACGTGAAACCTCCAGGAACAACCACGTACAAATGAGCAGAAAGAGCACTCAAGAGCACGAGCTTAGAACCCCCTTGCAGGGATATATATATATATATATATATATATATATATATATATATATATATAGACCATGCATGGAACAATGAACTCTTCTGAGAAAATTAAATCCACTATAGTCCAAATAAGTAATGGTAAATGACAAACACTATAGTTTTTTCTTTTTCATGATGTTAGCCCAATGTGGGCAACAGGTCATTCGCAAAGTAGTCCCAAAAATATAGCTTCCCTCACCAGCTATCTGCAAAGCAGATAGGATCCAGCTTTGGGACAGGATCTAGGGTTTAAAGCAGCCTAGCCCCACTACATTTAGAACCTCTATATAAGCAAAAGACTCGTTGTATTAACGTCATTGAATACATCAAAGAAAAAGAGGTACTATTATATTTTTAGCCAAAAACCAAAACTTAAATCTCAACTGGCAGAACTGAGCGTCCACTATTCAAGGCACATAACATGTCCGTTTCATGATGCGAATGAACTCAGAATGGTTCCCTGAGGTGTTTTATGATACACACAGACCATGCATGGAACAAGGAACTTCTGAGAAAATTAAATCCACTATAGTCTGAATAAGTAATGGCAATAGTTTTTTCTTTTTCACTATAGTGTTTGTCATTTACCATTACTTATTTGGACTAGAGGGGATTTAATTTTCTCAGAAGAGTTCCTTGTTCCATGCATGGTCTGTGTGTATGATAAAAAACCTGAGGGAACCATTCTGAGTTCATTCCCATATATATATATTATGAGGGGTCTCGCGTCTTAGGGTACCTAAGTGCCACCACAGGCAAAAATGTATTTTTGATAGATATCACTATTTTCACCCTTCCTCTATTGTGTGGTTTGGATTATAATGACCTTATAACACGAAGTATGGTTGAAAACCTTATGAAGCGAACTACTTTTTCACCTCTATCACCAGCAAAAAGTTCACCCAAGGTTCGGCATAATAAGAAAATCAAAAAATTTAAAAATATATATATATAAAATATGAAAATCTATTCCAAAAACTCATCAACATCTTCATTAGCATACTTAGAATTCTAATTTAACCAAAAATGAATGTTCTAGCTCAATTAATAACAGAGATACTATTGCCAGAATATTGCTGAACAACTTTGGAGGTGATTTCTGACAAATTTTAATTTTGGCGCTTAGGTACTGTAAGACACGGGATCCCTCAAATTTATTTATATTTATGTATATACTGGGTGTCCGAGAATTATCTGTACAATTTTTGGCTGTTATTAAAAGTCAACTATGAAGTGTAGAAATTCCAGTGTTGTCCCATTTTACAGAGAAACTCATTAAGTTTTTTTCTGGTAACAAGTTTTGACAAGTTTTTTCTTTTTTGTACGCGGGTGACAGACATTGATGATTTAAAAGCAAGAATCACAGCTGCTATTGAGCAAATTGATGTGGATATGCTGCAGCGTACATGGCAACACATTTGGATTATCAATTGGATGTTTTGCGAATCACTGATGGTGCACATATCGAATGTTTGTAACAACGTTACTTTAATAAAAGAAACTTTTGAAAATACAGATTCTAAATAATCTTGTTTAAGAATTTTACGTGTGTTATCAAGAATTTTATTAAAAGATGAAATTGTACAGATAATTTTCGGACACACTGGAATTTCTAAAAAACTTGTCGAAACTTGGTATCAGAAAAAACTTAATGAGATTCTCTGTAAAATGGGACAACACTGGAATTTCTATACTTCATGGTTGACTTTTAATGACAGCCAAAACTTGTACAGATAATTCTCGGACACCCTGTATATTATGAAAGCCAAATCAGTAATTTCAGCTTTTACTTGTACTTGTCAATATGCATATTGTCTAATTTTGGCTTTTGACTAATATATATATATATATATATATATATATATATATATATTTATATATTTTTATTTTTTTTATTTTTTTTTATTTTTTTTAGGAAGAACCGATTCGCCTCTATTTAAAGGGCATATCTCAGCGGAAAAACAAAGAAAAAGTGAGAGGAAAGACAGAGGAAAAAGAAAGGGTGGAGGGGACAGTCGAAGTGGAAAAAGACCAAGGACTGCAGGGTCGAGCCCCATCATCCTTGGGTGCTAGGGCCGGGAGGGTGCACGTGAAACCTCCAGGAACAAGCACGTACAAACGAGCACAAAGAGCACTCAAGAGCACGAGCTTAGAACCCCCTTGCAGGCATATATATATATACACACACACACACCGTATATATATATATATATATATATATATATATATATAGATATATATTATATATATGAATAGAAACGACATAAGTGTTAAGGAACGTCTCTGCACACTTATGTCGTTTCTATTCATTTATATACTGCGCGTCATTGCAGTTATATGCGCATATTCACGATTTGCGAGGGTGCCCTCTCAGGGCATTGGTTTCTGCCCTATGTGGGAGAATTTCGATTTGTGATTGAGTGAGGTCCGTAGCATAATGGTAGAGCGTCCGACCGGCAATTGGAAGGCCCTGGGTTCGATTCCTGGGCGGTTCGCCTCATTTTTCATTATTCGTTATCTCTCCTCCTCGTGTGCAGACACGTTCCTTAACACTTATGTCGTTTCTATTCATTTATATACTGCGCGGTCATTGCAGTTATATGCATATATATTACATATATATTATATATATATATATATATATATATATATATACACACACCGTATATATATATATATATATATATATATATATATATATATATATATATATATATATACTTCTTTTTTAGGATTTATAAAAGCATTTCAGATTTATAAATATTTCTATCTAAAAACTGGAGACAGCCTTCATTGATTTCTTTATCTCCTGAAAATGCCTGTTTGTGGGGATTTGCCAAATCCATGCGGTGACTGGGATGAAACAGAAAGAAGAAATTTTATTGTTTCAGTTGTTTCTGGATTTTTGGTAAGTTTTATCTGTATTTTGACACATGAAGTCATTGTGTATAAATTGAAAAGTTGATATTATTTTATTTTCAGATGATTGCATAGTAAACTCTCTTTATAGCTATAACTATGTTGAAAAACTAATTTCTTTGTAAATGGGGTATATTAAATAACAGGATTATGGGAGAATTGAGTTTAGTAGTCAGTACTGTAGGCATTTGGCTTAATTATTAATGGGCATTTCACTACAAATGTTTTATAGACTATCACCAGAGGTTATTGTAACAAAAAAACCTCTTATGGTAGACATGCACCCTCTCCCTCTGATATGAATGAAGCCTAGACTTTTTCCTATGATACCTAATTTGGTAAGTAAAGGGTTCCTGCATGGCTAATTGGTGAGGCATAAAACCCAGAATGGGAAGGTCCCAGGCTTGACTCAATCTGCCTCATTGGGTTTTACCGAGGCAGCCACCTACTCCTAATAGTCAAGCTCAAGCAACTCATAAGAATTCATACCTTGTCTGGAGAAATAGGGTTTTCAGAGGTAACTCATTAAAACATAATTTAGCGTTTGTGGTAAGCTACTTTGAGCCTTCTCAAATGACTTAAAAATTTTTTACTTGGCAAAGCTACTTTTCGGAGTACATGTTTAGTCAAAACTGTAATTCAGAGACCTAGAAGGGTAGGTCAATAGACAGTATGAAAATATACCCCCAGGATTGCTTGCTTGCTAGTGTATATGAAAATTAAAAATATTTGTAGAACAGGGTATTGTAGTTGTATCATATTGTATTATACTAGGCAAATTATCATTGTTTTGTAATGTGGAAATTTTTATTTCAGTTTTTTATTGGATGGTGGATAGTAATTGATGCTGCAGCTCTATTTCCAGAGAATAAGGATTTTGTTCATGCTTATCATACATGTGGAGTAATAGCAACTTTAGCCATGTTTATGTAAGACTGGTGACTAGCATTCTACTATATATATATCATTAGAATTTTTATAAGCTAGATCAGGGGTCAGGAACTTTTAACAGGTTGAGAGTCAAATTAGGTCATAGAAAAAAATTAGAAATAAAGAGTGATTGGTAACTATAAATACACCTTTTTTTTAAATGTACTTTAATTATAATGCAATGAACACTTACAGCAGCTAGCAATACAGACACAATTAAATTATTATAAGTAATTTGCCTGTCTTATATTAATGGTAAATAAAAACAATACTAATAATAGTATTAGCATTAGTATTAATATTTGAAAATAACCATACTGTGTTATTATTCATACATGCTTCAATTTTCATCTTTTTAACTTTATAATTAGTATTTGGAGCAGTTAGACCTAGTCCGAAATGTGAGATACTGTAGCCTGGTTTGCTATTGTTAAGTCTAAATGTGCAGAAAATTATTGGACTTTTGATAGCAAAATGGGTACTGTATTACAGTCTGCCCTGAGCACAAACTACTTGGATGCATGGTAGTGTGTTTCATGAATATTATTGATTTTGGGGGGATTGTACTAATAAATTCAAGGTAAAAAGTGAAAGAAACAAAATAATCATAATATACAGTGGTATAATGTTTCAGACCAACAAAGACCCTAGGATCCACTCATGGCTGGTCTACCTATGTTCGTAATTGTGTATTGTGCATGTCCTCTGTGGTGGCAGGGGGGGGACCTACAATTTTCCGTGGGTTCCGAACCACAAAGAACATAAGAAATTTTTATAGTGGGCACACTAGGGGCCACATCGGCCCATCGAGGTGGCTCTACTATGTAAAAACTACCAGTACATTGGCAACAACCAATTTTTACAAAACTAAATAATTATCAACTTAAAACTAATTAATTATCAATTTAAAACTAAAGATAGAATCTCTGGATCCAGAGGATCAAGTCATAATAGGCTACTATCCACAAATATGTTACACACTATATCTATTTATAACCGACATGCAAATATATCAGATCCAAAGAATCTGGTCAATTTCATTACGGTATCCATCAATACCAGTACCTTGCCAACCAAAATAAGTCACAG
This sequence comes from Bathynomus jamesi, assembly GCA_023014485.1. Classification (NCBI taxonomy): domain Eukaryota; kingdom Metazoa; phylum Arthropoda; class Malacostraca; order Isopoda; family Cirolanidae; genus Bathynomus; species Bathynomus jamesi. The sequence goes on from JAJOZX010003877.1 coordinate 324,424, forward strand.
TCCATATCAATTGCGGACCAAGTCACAATTTACCACCATATACATTACAATATATATACTTAGGAGGAAAAGTGTAGGTATGGCTGTAAAGACTGTACAGTAACGTAGAAATGTGTGTGCACCCATTTTGGGTCTCCCATTTAAAGGTGTTTGTAGGGCAAGCGAAGATCATGAGTTTTTCAATACCTCACAGTACTATGGGGGGCACCACTCGGCAGAGGAATCTCTTTAAATGGGGTGTGTAAGGACAGAGAGTATCCCCTAACCCAAGATGCTGCCTCCCTATATCCCACAACACTTGTAAAACTATGTTTTCTTAAATTTGCTCTACATCTTGGCTTAAATAATTTCATACTATGACCTCTAGTCTGGTTATTGTGATCTTTAATGAAAAGAGAATCAAAATCTATCTTATCCACCCTTAATTTTACTACCTTAAACTATACCCAATCTATCAACATATGCATCTAATCAATTTTTAAAAATGTTTATAGACATGCTACTAATTACTTCTACCGGCAAACTATTCCAGCTATTTACTATTCTATGCGTAAAAAAGTTTTTGGCAACTGCTGTCTCGAACCTTCTACTTGTCAACTTAACACCCGTTATTTCTAGTCCTATTATATTGAGATTTCGAAAAAGCTATCTCTGTCTATGTTATCGAAACCATTCGTAATTTTGAAAACCTGGATTAGATCACCCCTTTGCCTCCTAGTCTCGAGTGTAGTCAATTTTAACTCTTTAAGCCTATCCTTGTACGACTTTGACCTAAGCGACGGAATCATCTTAGTTGCTCATCTTTGAACTCTTTTGATTTTGTCTATATCTTTGCGCATATGTGGATTCCAAAATTGGATCAGGTACTCCAAATGGCGTCTAACTAATGATTTATAAAGTGGAACTATAATATTGCGCAATTTGTACTAAAAATTCCAAGCTATAAAACCTAACACTTTGTTCGCTTTATTGACCACTGCTGTACTTTGTTTCGCTACTTTTAAATCACCAGTGACTATAACTCCTAACTCTTTTTCCTGATCTACGCTTATCAACTCTTTCCCTGACATACTATACGCAAAATTACTGTTATGCGAACCTGTATATAAAATTTTGCACTTATTGACGTTAAATCTCATTTGCCATGTGACTGACCAATCAACGATTTTATTCAGATCATTCTGGATTTTACCTCTATCTTTGTCATTAATTGCCCTACCACCCAGCTTTGTGTCATCCGCAAACTTTGAAACTGTACTGACTAGGCCAACATCTAAATCATTAATATATATTAGAAAAAGCAAGGGGCCCAATACAGAACCATGAGGAATGCTACTTGCTACATTAGCCCAACACGACTCCGCTTCATCAATGACCACCCTCTGTTTCCTACCTTGCAACCACTCTTCTATCCAATTTATTACTACACCCCTGATTCCATGAGCTTTAGTTTTCTCAATGAGTCTTTTGTACGGTACAGTGTCAAACACTTTTTGGTAGTGTCCTTGCAAAGGTCAGCCCAAGTAGGAGTTAAAAAAGTTTTTTCTTCTCATCTTTTGCCTTCATTTCAAATTTGCATTTGAATCACTAGGCTATAAGGGTACTGTAAGCCAGTTTAACCCATTGTTAAAGCAAATTTAATATGCCATTGTATATTGTATTGTATGTGTAGCTGTAGCTCTATTGGCCTATAACTAAAATTACTCATTTTGTTGCTAAGTATGAAAAAACTATATAGGGCTGTGGGTTGATTGCCTGTTACCCTCATCCGTTGGAAATTTCCAGCAGATTTCAGTGGAGTTAATGGCAAAAACCCTACATTTTTTCATTAGAGAGTTATGTATGTGTGGATCTTCAAAGGACCCCCCTTTATGTATTGTTTTTAGTGGTTAATGTTAAATTTATTTGCCTTTGGTATTTTAGCGCTGCCTAATGGTAAAGAAAGGAATTACCTTACCTTATTATATTGTTGGGCCTTGCTTCTTTTTCAATGTAGGGCTGTGGTACAATGGAGTTACACAAAAATTTATTTGGTTTAATTAATATAGGCATTCACTACACTCAGATACTCAAAGGAATAGGCCTATCCTTTTGAAGTTATTAGTTTTATATTATGAGGTATTCACTCAGAAATTATAGGAAGATTAAGTACGTCTCCCTTGCTTAAAGCATCGCTGTAACATAAGCAAGCTCCGAGTGAGCCGCTAATATAATATAAATCATAGTCTTTTATTATTTGCTGATTTTGCAAAGTTTGTTGACTATTCTCTTGAAGTAATTTTCATGAGTCAGCAGTGGAAAATTTTAACACAAATAATAAATTTTTCTTTTTGTTGGGTGAGCCCCATGCCTCCATATTGGGTTCTATGTATGTATGGCAATTATTTTCATTCCCAATAGGCTATGTCGCCAATCCCAAGGCAATTTTGTAGATATTTAATTCAATTAATTATTTATATTTAATTAAGAAGTAAAGGTACGACATACAATACCATGTTGTAAGCATATATAGTTTTTCCATACTAAGAAAAAAGAAAACAGGCATAAGCATAGGTGAAAACTAAAAAAATTTTAATCTACTTCCTGTTTGACTTCCAATTAGGGCTGTAAGAATTTTAAAATTTTGTCTTGCTGTATTAGTGTTTCTTTGTCCAGAGAAAACTTCTGGAATGCTACGTAAATTTAAGTTAGTCATTATAGCTATGCAGGTAGTTAATATTTGGCCAGTGTCACCAGGGTTCACTCTCAGTGTTGATGCATAGGTATATATTTTTTAGAGTTTAACAGCAAATTTGTGATGTGACTGGGCATTCTCTTGCAGGGTAAACAGTGTTAGCAACAGTCAGATTGGAGGAGAGGGCATCACGGATGGGTGTCTTGGTGTGACAGGGTCAAGGATTTGGTTCTTCTTGGGACTGATGCTAAGCTTTGGATCAATGTTTGGAGCCTGTTGGATACTGTTTGGAGGATATGTTATAATAAGTAAGTTTTTAAAGCACAGATGTGCAGGTAATTGATTTTTTAAGTCTAAGTTTATTTATTGACTCTTAAATTTACATTTTCCCAAAGATTGCATCCAGTACAGAAAAAAAATTATAGATAATATTTGTGAAAAAAGTTGAAAAGCACTCGCATGCTAGTGGAATTTTTATATTGAAATAATGTCCATGTTTTTTAAACTAAATTACTGTAAGGTAATCAGGCCATCCTGAGTCTGAAAGGACTTTAACCTCAAATATATTGCTATTCATTGGTTTTCCTTGCCATATATTTGTGAGCCGACCAAAGGTCAAAATGAACTATTTGGTTGGGTTTTATGTTGCCTTGTGCTACTGATGAAAGTACTGTATTAATGATGTACAACTTGAGGTTTTGCAAAAATAGAAAGCGAGTTTCAAGTGCTTCTGGACCAATTACATCAACAATTTTCAACTGTGGACCAACAAAATGATGAAATATCAAATTTTGTTCCATTGTTAACTCTTAAACGCCAGTCAACATCGATAAAAATATTGAATTATCCCAATTAGAGCAGTGATGAGGCTACCTATTTGGGACTAGGAAGATATTTTTTAGTCCCAATGATATGTAAAAATCCTATTGAAGTGTAATATAATAGTGTCATACATGTTCTCACTTACACTATCTAATGCTTACTGTGAAAGGGTATTTAGTTAATGGGGGTATTGGGGAGTGATGAAAAAACCTAATGAATGATGAATTAGTGAATTTAGAGATGCAGGTGCGTCATGACCTTTGGCTTTTATAACTATACCTTGAACAACCAAAAATGTCTTCAGTCTTCCAGGAATGTCAGCAAATAGAGCTTTAAAAATACCTGTACAAAGTTACAAAAAGGTTTCTGCTGCTGGGTCTCTAGCATGTGAAATTTGAATATAGGTATATTGCTTTTTATTTATTTCTGTCCAAGAATTCTAACTTAGAGTTGGTAACCCTAATGGTTGGCCCAAGGCCTATCGTATTGTCAGTATTCAAGGTTTTTGGTTATAAAGGTTAATTTAATATTTAATTTAACCTCATGGTTCATAACTGTAATGGGGACATAGTCAGAGAAATGTCAGGGATGGGTAATATATTTGGAAAATTACTTGAGAAACAAATTGTAGAATTTGATCTGCGTTTTTTGTTCAGTAGTGTGTGTATATATACAGGGTGGTCCAAAAGTCCATATCTGTTTTGCTGAAATAATAGTATTTTAGGATAAAAATGTAGTAACATAATTAGATATATATTTATTTATCAAGCTTGGGTATAAGATTCGACTTGAGCACCATCAGTCTCTCTCCAAATCTCGGATCTGTCCACTGCATTGTGGAACACATTCTCAAGCATCTCTGGGGTTAGTTTAGCGACTGCCGCGACAATGCGGGTTTGCAGATCCTGCAGGTCTGTAACTTTTGTTTCGTAAACCTCAGACTTTATAAAGCCCCACGCAAAGAAGTCTAATGATGTTAAATCTGGAGATGTGTTGCCCAGGGCCTTTTTCCACCACGTCCAATTCGACGATTTGGTAAGAGCTCATCAAGGTACATCCGAACGATGTTTGCATAGTGACATGGAGCTCCATCTTGTTGAAAGAAGACAGTGTTAAGAATGCCATCTGAACGAAGCTGGGGTTCACGAAACTGCTGAAGCATGTCAAGATAAATTGGTCATCTTCGATCTTGTCATACCCAACCAGACATTAACTTTTCGAGAATCTCTCCCCCATTCATAGAACTGTTGAGTTTTTCACTAGCTCAGATACGGCAATTATGTCAATTAACCTTTCCGCATGTGTGGGATGTCACCTCATCGCTGAAGAGAATGTGGTTTAATAAGTTTTTGGTATGAATTTTTTCAATCAATTCTGTTCACATGGTGGCCGTGTTGAATAATCCTCTTTATGTAACTCGTGTAGCATTTGAATATGGTAACTTTTCTTTTTTGATGTTGATTTTAAAATCGTTAGAAGTTAGAACAGTCATTTTTGGTATGCTCAGTTTACGTGATGCTGTGCGAGTTGACATTCTAGCATTTGTTTCAAAGGCATCTCTTAACCAATTCAACATTTTCTTGAGAGATACCTGGACGTCCAGATCCTGTTCTTTTAAATTTATTGATCAGTTCTCGAATTGCTTTATCTGTAGGTCCTGTTTTGTGAAATCATCGTTGGAATTTTTCTTGAATTTCTTTGCACTTCTTCCCTTGGGTACGTAGTGTTACTACCATCACACATCTTGTACACTCATCATCTGTTGCCTGTATAAAATAAAATAGAAATATCATTATTTCAGCAGAATAGATGGGGACTTTTGAACCACCCTGTATATATACTCTTTACTGTTGAAGGCACAGAAATTTAAATGGATGTACCAGCTTTTTATGTAATAAGGCCTATATCTTCACCTTTAGGGTAATAATGATAGTAACAAAAGAATAGTGATGAGTGCAAAACGTTGGTACACCTTTATTTGACTATATTTGTCTGCATTCTTTCATGTATAACCAGGGGTGCAGTGCTGCCGGAGCTCACCGGAGCGCCGCTCCGGCACCTCTGCAAGAGGAAGTTTGGAGGAATTACCATAACAAGCAACAAAAAAATTGTCTCCATTAATTATCAACAGTTTAGTGAGTGAGTGCAAACACGAAATACTTAGTCATCGTGTGGCATATATAGAAACAGGATAGGAAATGGCAGGCTTTTGTCAGGCCCACCAGAGCTCCGGCACCTATAAAATTGGCACTGCACCCCTGTGTATAACACGAGTGGCCTTGCCAGTATGACTTCGCTGATCCTAATTCTCTCTCCCGTAGAGTACAACCCGATATGGCCCGGATTGGCAGTCTTCTTTCAGAATTTGTTCATATTTCTCAGTTCGCTCATTTTTAAGTTTGGTCGAACTGAAGAATAAAAGGAGAAAAAGATGAATTCAAATACTCTTCCGAAAATTAATTTATGTACAGTACTTGCTTTTTTCTACGCCTAATTTTTGTTACTTTTTATTATGTTAGATTATTTTTAAGGTAATTTACCATTTTCTATATATATATATAATTTTTTTTTTTTTTGTTTAAACCTTTCCCTGCCATTTTTTTCTCCCCTAGCAAATTTCTTCCTGCAACTGCACATTAATGTTAACACTCATTCACTTTTAAACTTTTTCCTAACTCGTAGATAGATACTATGATTACGCAGAATTTCGTTTTCTATATATACATACACATACACACACACGGTGTCCTATAAGTCTGGTCTCGGGAAAATTTATTTTAAATTTACAAAAGTAATACAGAACTAAAATGTTCAAATTGATGTCTTGTTTTGGGACCTTTATTGTTGCAGGTAGAAATAAAACACAATGGCTAATATGGGGGGGGGGGGAATAAATAAATAAATTGAACATTTGTTTTAGTTTTAATGTATTACTTTTGTAAATTTAATTTAAAATAAATTTTCTTACGAGACCGGACTTGTGGGACACACACACACACACACACACACACACACACACACACACACACACACACACACACACACACACATTGGTAACCGAATTGTAACTGATGAAAATTGAAAATAAATTAAAAGTAATTCCAGGTTAGGTTTTCGCGATATTTCAATAAAAAAATTTTATGCAATACAAAATTCTGTTCCTGAAACAGTGTCATGAGGTTAGATTTTGTTGGATTCATTTTTAAAATCAATTCATTGTTTTTCCTTAAATTGTGGACATCGTCGTCGTGATTGTTACGTTCACATAAATGAGAAAATTGCTTCACCATCGTTTAAGGGTTCTTCGTGGGACAGTCGGTAGAAGACAAAAAATGTTGAAAGAAATGAGCCTCGGAAAAAACTATAACGCAGAGTTCGTTTTGAGGCTTTAAAATGTTTAGAATTTAAAATTTTATATTTTGTATGAAATCCTTCGTTTGAATCTGCTGAACTTTTTTCGGGATCATTACAATCATTGTTATTCATTCCTACAACTGATCTTTGGTACATTTCCATTTTTTCGCAAGAGTACATTTTTTAAAAGGAATTACTTAAAAATGGTTTGCTTTATGGCGGAAAAAAAAAAAAAAATAATAATAATAATAATAATAATAATAATAATGAACAGAGTTTACGGTTCACATCAGTGTTTTGTTCCATAAAATAATACAAGAGTTAGAACACATTTATAGAGCAGATGCTCTGTTGTTTTGGAAAATTTTTATATATATATAAAACAGATCCCCAAAAATGTACCCACTTACGAGTGTACATGCAAATGTTCAGGACATGGGTATATTTTCTTCGGACGTGTATATATATATTTGCCGAATACTTTTTTGAAAGTAATTTCTCGTAACAATATACTCGTATGTAAGCTCTGGTAAAAAGCAGTAGAGAGATGATGTATTTTGCTTTAAAATAGTGTATTCATTTTCGAAATTACTTCTATACTCTTCTTGGAATTCATTAAACGAAGAAACGAGGGAAAAAAAAAAAAAAAAAAAAAGGTGCCTAGAGTTTGCAGATGTCTTTTTAGCCACAGAATTTGACATTGGTCAACTAAAAGCCCAGACCTTAATCCAATGAACTTGTTTCGGGACAACTTCAGCATACGATACTGGCCCAAACATAAACCAAAGATGTGCAACACTTGACACGCTGTTCGCATGTTTGAACAAGTGGAACCAGCAAGCTATTTAGAGAGCAATTGGCCAGTGGAGGAAAAGACTGACGGAGGTTGAAGCTGCTGCTGGTGGCCGCATTGAACCTAACAAATTGTTATCCCAATACAATCGTTAATAGGATTAAAATGAAAGACGATGACTCCGATAATTTTGACTTATAACCTTTGGGATGGAGTTTTTTTAGAAGCCATTTGTTTAATCCTCAGTCCCACGAAAACTAAATCAACAATTTAATAAAAGAATATACCATTTATAAAGCTGAAAACAGTTTATTTTTTTACTTTATCGCGTTTACATACGTTTGCTGAGTCACGAGTAATTAGCTTTCAAAAAAAAATGTGCAAGATTTATTGGCCCGTCCTTTGTGGGTTACCGCGTCTGTTTTAATCAGAAGATACCCTACCTTATTATGGTAGGCAGGTTTACTTAAATAATTTATAGAAATGTCTGTATGTATTGGAGACAGCATTACAATTGTGGTTAGTTTTGCAATTGTGTTATGAAGTAAATTATAGTTTCTTTATGAATATAATAAAAATGGAATGTAATATTGTTTGTATACTGTATAAGTTTCTTTTATTACGCAGTAACTTTTGGCATTTTTGTATGTGCTTAAAGAATCTGCATTAATAAATTATCCTTTAGTAATTACTAGTTATTGACAGTTTTATAATAAAAATATTTTTATTTAGTATGTCATTTCCTGGAAAGTTTTTCACCTGACATTAGGCACAGACATAGAAGTGAAATGAATCGTAGGATGTCAATACTTCATTTCTATTGAGAATTTGGTGACATTCCTGTTCATGCTGTTCCCCTTCTCATCTTCAGGTTAACCCGCTTCAGTCACGTGTTAGGGGAGATTGGTTAAATTTGGAGTTCTCAGTTCGAGCATGGTCGTTTTCGGACTGCGAAGGAGGATGTAATTTACTGATTGGCAGAGACATTTTATAAAATGTGAAATAATATCAAACTTCAATTAATTTTAATGCAAAAGAAAAAATGTAAAGCAAAGGTTCGTCGAGGAAACCATTACGCACTTTTTCGATTGGATATTCTATTCTTCAGGAAAAACTCGGTCCACAAAAATACGCGTAAGCAGACTCCACCATGCAATCCGAGAGAGACACCCAGTGAGAACAGTGATAGTGTGTATAAAAATAATGGCCCAGTTTCACAAACTGTGTTAGTAGCTATAACTGTAGAGGCCTCAGTCACTGCTGACAGTGAGAGCAATAAACTTTTATCTGCACAACATTTCGGGTCTTTTCCGTTTGGTGGCTAGCAGCGAATTTTAATGAAAATCGGTATACTAATGTAATTTTGGTCACTGATTTAAAAAATAACTTTTCATTTCTCGAAAAAAAAAAAAAAAAAAGTTAGAGGATTGTGTTAAATTTATCCAGTTACAAACTGCTACTGTTTATAAAAGTGCTGTAAGTGTGGGAAAGTGTGTTCCTTTGATAAAAATACCCAGTTCTTTCGTTGCCAAGAGCGTCGGTCACACGGTAAAAAGTGCAACTTTACGAAGAATACATTTTTTTTTAAGGATCCCGGCAGATCTGTAAAAGTAGCAGAAAAAAATCAAGAATTAATGCCCGGTTAGGTCAACTACGTCCTTCGCGATTGGATAGGTTAAGTCATGATATTTTCGTTAAAAGCACATTAATTATTTAAAGTGCTCTAACATTTTTGTTAGAGACTAAATATATGCCTAAATGTAGAACGCTCTGAGGAGCTATTAATTAATGACTCAGAAATCTGGCAGGCTATTCATAAGTTAGATGATGATAAAATTTGTCCTAGATGGCATACAAGCAGAACATTTAAAGTGTTGTAGTCCTAGTATAATACCTTATGCTTGCGATGTGTTTCACAAGCTGTATAATACATCGGTACTTGCCACAGTCCATTTTGTCAGTTGTATTGTTGCCAGTTGTTGAAAATAAGGGTGCTAGTATATGTGATAAGAATAATTATAGGCCAATAGCACTTGCCAGTATACTTTCTAAGTGTTAGAATATGTCATTTATAATAGGATAAGCAGTTACTTGCAGACCTATGACAATCATTTTGGTTTTAGAGTGAAACATGGTACCGACATGTATATTTATATGCTAAAGGAAGCCGTCTTAAAGTACAAGATGTCAAGTAGCAATGTATATTCCTGTTTTTTTGGATGCACCAAAAGCATTTCATAGAGTTAACCATCACAAACTTTTCAAGAAACTCTTGTGTCGAGGGGTACCTAAATATATACTTAGGATACTTGCATTCTGGTATATAGAGCAGACCATGTTTGTAAGATGGAAAAGCTCTGTATCACTAGGTTTTAAGGTGACTAATGGTGTTAGGGTGATAATATACCTCTTTGCCTATCTTTTCTGTATATACATGGATGACCTTACCAATGAACTAAAAACTCCACGTACTGGCTGTCACTGGAAAGGAAACATTAACCATTTAATATATGCTGATGACCTTTTTCTTCTGTCACCCTCTTCCTATGGACTGAGAGTACTATTAGAGTTATGTGAACAATATGGTATAGAAAATGACATCACCTATAATGGGGGCAAAGAATTGTGTTTTGATTTTCAGGTGTAATCTACTGAAACATGTATCATGTGGGTCTTTTGAAATGAGTGGTCAGACTACTATACCTGTCAGAGAGACATGTAAATACATAGGTCATGTAATTACTCACGAGCTGCGAGATGAACTTGATATTGAGAGGCAACAAAAAGCTGTATGTACCAGGGTAACTGCTAGTAAGGAAATTTGGTATGTGTTCAGAATTAGTTAAAATTTGTTTTTAGAACTTACTGTGCTGCACTGTATACATCCCATCTGTGGTGGAACTATACAAAAACCTATGAAGAAACTCTGTTGCTTATAATAATAATAATAATAATAATAAATATATATATATATATATTTATATTTATATTTATATTTATATATTTTTTTTTTTTTTTTTTTCTAAAAGTCGCTGAAAGAAAGCTGAATGGCAACACAAAACGATATAAAGGGAATACAGTCTGTTCGTTTGTTTGTGCTGAACTAACAGCATGATTATGACTAAATCGTTGGTGCTAAGTTTAATTTGGTGATGTTTTTAGTGACAAAATTAAATAGGAAGAGCGTTTGGCAGTTAATTATATCAGTAGCCTAGCCTAGGTGGGTCGTTCGATTTGGTTGGTTTGTGTGGGTAAGCTATCGTACTTTTGCTTAGGGCCCGCCGGCCTAACTCTAATATTAATTCTTACTCAGCCCTATTTGGGGAGTAACTAGATCAAATTTATACCCTATCTAACCTACTACACGTTATTTGGCCTAAATCGGTTTTGTTGTAGCATGTAGGTGATTGGCCATATAAGCCCCTACGAAGACTGGGGAGGACTTCGAAGCTTATGCCACTAGGGTGAGTTTGTTTTTCGAGGCAAAATCCATTCTTGATGCTAAGAAAGCACCTACCTACCTTAACTATAATCAGTGATGGGCATCGATACATGAAAATCGCTAAAGCGATACCGATACATCGATACATGAGGAACGTCTTAGGCGATACCGACTTTCTAGATGTCTTAAGCGATACCGATACCGATACATGCATCGCCGGTACATTTTTATAATTATTCATTTAATATGTAGGTATTAGGTATTGTTGTTTATACTAGTAATATGTACGCACTAAGTAAAATCAACGACATTTTAATGGGTTTTATAGATGTAAATAAAAACAATTGCTTTATTTAATGAAAGTATGTTTTAATTTTGTAGGATACATGAACGACTGAAAATATTACACTAACAATTAAAAGTAATTACTATTACCCTTCAAAAATACCAGCTGGCTAAACATCTGGTCAGACAGTCTATTCCTTTTTGGAGCGTGAATGTGACCAGCCAAACTAAACAACCGTTCTACAGGAGCAGAGGATGGTAGTGGTGTGTTATACTTCAGGAAGACCCGTAGAATTCCTGGGTACTGCCTCAGAGATTGGAGAGAATGACTTCCGTCACCCAGATACTGTAAAACTTCCATCTCAGTGGAATCTTGGGTTGCAGAGACTTTAGTGGAAGCAGACTCATAACAGAAGAAATCATCTGCACTTCCGTCAGATGTAGCATCACTTAGTTGTTGCTGGGGGTCTGCTCGCTGAGGCTCTTAACAGCATTAACCAACATTTCTTGAACCCTCTTTTTGACAATGTTAGTATTAAATTTGCCTTTTCTTGTCATCCACTTTAACTTGAACAGAGGATTTGAAGACGATGCCAGTATTGCTGCTTTACACTCATGCGACGCATCAAGGCACAGAAACTTTTCAAACCGCTTAGTGAACCCTACTGTGACTGCATTGAGAAGAACATAAGAAATTTTTATAGTGGGCACACTAGGGGCCACTTCGGCCCATCGAGGTGGCTCCACTATGTAAAAACTGCCTGTACATTGGCAATAACCAATTTTTACAAAACTAATTAAGTATCAATTTAAAACTAATTAATTATCAATTTAAAACTAAAGATAGAATCTCTGGATCCAGAGGATCAAAGTCATAATAGGCTACTATCCACAAATATGTTACACACTATATCTATTTATAACTGACATGCAAATATATCAGATCCAAAGAATCCAGTCAATTTCATTATGGTACCCATCAATACCAGTACCATGCCAACCAAAAATAAGTCACGGTCCATATCAATTGCGGACCAAGTCACAATTTACATCCATATACATTACAATATATATACAGTACTTAAGAGGAAAAGTGTAGGTGTGGCTGTAAAGACTGTACAGTAATGTAGAAATGTGTGTGCACCCATTTTGGGTCTCCCATTTAAAGGTGTTTGTGGGGCAAGTGAAGATCATGAGTTTTTCAATACCTCACAGTACTATGGGGGCCACCGCTCGGCAGATGAATCTCTTTAAATAGGGTGTGTAAGGACAGAGTATCCCCTAACCCAAGATGCTGCCTCCCTATATCCCACAACACCTGTGTTGAGCTGTGGGATCTATCACCCAAATGCACATAATATATATGAAATAAACTAGTACCATTCATGCAATAAAAATGGGCTTAAACACCATCACCAGATGTCCCTTGCAGACATCAAACTATCCAACCTTCTTTTGAAAGAATCAAGCGTATCTGAAGTCACCACTTCTTCTGTCAGACTGTTCCAAAACTTAATTACTTTGTTTGTAAAACTATGTTTTCTTAAATTTGTTCTACATCTTGGCTTAAATAATTTCATACTATGACCGCTAGTCTGATTATTGTGATCTTTAATGAAAAGAGACTCAAAATCTATCTTATCCAACCCTTTTATCATTTTATACACCTCTATCATATCACCCCTTAACCTCCTCCTTTTTAATGAAAACATGCTTAGATGCGCCAGTCTTTCCTTATATGTCAATTGTCTTAGAGATGGGATCATTCTTGTTGCTCGTTTCTGTACTTTTTCGTTTTTCAATATCTTGTATCAAATAGGGACTATTAAATTGAATGCAGTATTCGAGGAGGGGTCTCACATATGAAATGTATAGTTGCTTTATAATATTGGGTGATTTGTATTCAATGTGTGTCTGCATGAGATTGAGTCTAGCATTTGCTTTATTTCTGATTACCATACAGTGATTTGAGGGTTTAAGTTCATTTGTCACAGTGACACCCAAGTCTTTCTCTTTATCATCATTTTTAATCCAAATTCCATTCATATTGTATTCAAATTCTGGATTTTTTGGCCCAATATGCATAACCTTGCACTTATCAACATTAAATTTCATCTCCCACTTATCTGCCCAGCCTGTTACTGTCTAAGTCTTTTTGTATTGTCATTGCTCCTGCTACTGACTTAACATTATGGCCTAATTTTGTATCATCAGCAAATTTTGAGGTTTTACATGATAGGCCCTTCTCTAGATCATTTTTTATATAGACAACAAAAAGCAGAGGTCCCAGAACAGACCCCTGTGGGACTCTGCTCAATACGGGTCTCCAAGTAGACTTATTTCCATTTAGATGAACTCTCTGTTTTCTATTTCTCAGCCATTCTTCTATCCAATCAGCTATATGACCTCTTATACCATGGGCCCTAACTTTTACCAACAATCTTGCATGAGGAACAGTATCAAGTGCCTTTGCAAAATCTAAGTATACTATATCTACTGGCTCTTTATTGTCCAAATGCAATAGGACTCCATCATAAAATTCAATCAAGTTGGTTAGACAGGACCTTCCATTTCGAAAGCCATGCTGGCTATCATTTATAAGGTTGCACTCTTCAAGGAACTCAGTAACTTTACCTCTAATGATACTTTCGAGTAATTTGAAAATAATGGAGGTGAGGCTGATGGGTCTGTAGTTTTTTGTCAAGTTTCTATTTCCTTTTTTAAAGATTGGAGCCACATTTGCTTTCTTCCAGTCCTCTGGAATTTCAGTACATATCAATGATTTATTAAAAATAATTTCTAGTGCCTGTGCTATATTCTTTTTGGCAGCTTTTATGACTATTGGATGCATTTGATCTGGCCCTGGAGATTTTTCCATTTTTAATTTATCTATTGCTTTTAAGATATCTAGTTTTGTTACCCTTAATTCATTTATTTCTCTATCTTGTCCTGGTAGTATAAGATCAGGAATATTATTTAAATTTTCATTTGTGAATACTGATGAGAAGTATTTGTTTAGTTCTTCAGTTATTTCAAGATCATCATCTATAGTTTTATCATCTATATGGAGGGGGCCAATTTTCTTTTTCACTCTACTTTTCAATTGAAGTGACTGAAAAACTTCTTAGGATTGTTTTTTGAATTCTTGGCTAGGCTATTTTCCAGGTCACGTTTGCTATCTCTGATTACTTTCTTGCAAATGCTTCTTTACTTTTATATATTTCGGAGTCTGTGCCATTCTTAGTTTCTTTTGAATTTATGAAATGCTCTTGTTTTTTCTCTGATTGCTCTTTTTACATTGCAGTTTATCCAAGGTTGTTTTTTATTTTTTCCAGTTCTGATTTTACACTGTGGGATATGCTTCCTTTGTATATTCATTATTATACTTTTAAATTTTTCCCACATACTAGTTACTGTCTGTTCAGGCTGTAGAATATCTGTCCAATTTATTAGACACAGATCATTTACTAGTCCATTTATATTTCCTCTTTTAAAATCTGGAACTTCTACTTTATTTTCACTAGGTCTTGAATTACAAACAATATTAAACCGAAGGATACAATGATCACCTGAACCTAGTGTTTCTGAAACCAAGATATTCTGGAAGGTATCTGGATTATTTGTTAGAACGCAATGCCTCCGAATTCAAAAGCTCTAGCTTCTTCTCTACAGCTAACAATGTTTCTATATTATGGTTAATTAATCTCAATAACACAAGTACAAACGTGTTTAAACGTTGCGCCGTACTGTGTGACGTGACCAGTAGAGTAGTACTGTCATTAAATAAATATTTAATAATATTATTATTTACGTATATTCATAAATATAACTCAGTAGTGTCATATTATAACATCTATTTAAATATTTAAAAATTCTTATTAATGTATCGATGTATCGAAGTATCGATTTTTTTCGATACATTTCAGAAAATTGACCTTAGCGATACCGATAAATCGATACTTTTGTCAAGTAGCTAAAGCGATACCGATACAAAAGTATCGATCGATACATATCGGCGATACATGTATCTAGATACTGCCCATCACTGACTATAATAGGCCCTAAAACGCTTGGCTTAGTTATGGACCGAGTTGCTCTTAAAGCACCGAAACTTGCACCTATAGTGAATTGGTACAGGCCCTAACCAATCACTACAAACCCCGAGTAGTTCTCATCTATGAACATTTCAAATTTTATTCGAGGCATCAGACTGCGAATGAAAGCATTGCAGAGTTTGTGGCAGGTATAAAAGCCTATAGCCGTATTTGTAAATTTTGGGACAAATTAGACGAAATGCTAAGTGGTAGTATAGTGTCAAAATGTGAGACAGCAATGGATCAATTTGAAAATTTCCCCCCCCTCACCGTCCTTCATGGCGGTCCCTCCTTTATAAGGTGTCCTTCATGGTCCTTCAAAAAAAAAAAAATTAAAAAATAAATTTAAAAAAATTAAATTTAAAAAAATAAATTTTAAAAATGATTCGTCTTCACCTTCCATCAAAAAAATTTAAGAAAGGATTGAGCCTCGCCTTCCTCCTTCAAAAAAGTTCTTTCATGAGGCAAACAAGAACAAACATGAAAAAACATACATACATTCAAGTACTTTCCGCAAATTAGAAGACAGTAGAAATGGAAACGAATTTAAGGTTTTAATAGGCCTAACGAGATTGCACATTAACCCAATTTTCAAATGTTAACAAATTGCGAACAATACATAAATGAAAATCAGAGTGATCATATTTTAAACCTAATACAAGTTCTTTGTTTAAGATCTGCATTATGAAAAATAAAATGAAATTTATCATTTTAATTTAAATAAATTAATTTCTCTCTTTTTAAGGGAAACTGGCTTATTTTCAAACGAGATGACCTTCAAATACAATACTGTATATACATATAGTACACTCATATTTGTTTATTTACTTTTAAATATGTAGTTTTCTGTTATTTACGCTGATATATACCATTACATTCACTTTCACATGCTATCTTCTGGTATGTGAATTAATAATTTTACTATACAGCAAATTTCGTTATAAAATTGCATATGCTAAAAAGAACATCAAGCTGTGTAACACAGCTTTGAATCTGAAGCATCAATTCTGTTATCCTCCGCTAAACATCCACTTAAATATTATTACTAATATTGATTTATTGCTATTATTACATATATATATGTGTACACGTGTTAAGAGTATTTAAATTAATATATTGATTTCAATTCCCTTCGTAATAAAAGCATCTGGCAACTATACCCCCAATCTTGCTATATATTTCTCTCATTAATTGTTTTCACGTTATTTGTTAAGTTTAACTTTCTTCTAAAGACTATTAGCTGCAACTAATCTTGTTATTATTATTATTATCATATATATTTATATATATATTATATATATATATATATATATATATATATATATATATATATATATATAACATCCAAATAAGTAGGTTCGGGTAAAAAAATTCTTATTAGATGCAATTAAAGAAAACGGGATGTCAAATTTATGTGGGTTGTCATTTTTAAATAGATGCAGCGGGAAATAGGTATTGAAAGTTGAGAGATTTTTCATTAAGAACCTTTCTACTTGTAGTTATAGTTAGGACTATTCACATTACTTTAATTATCATTTCTCTAATTAACGGCTGTTCACAATTCCTCATAATTCTCATAATAAACGTATTTGTTTTCACACCAGTCAGGCCACTGTTTACATCATCACACAGAATGTTCATGCTTATTGTTTTTGTCATTAGCTGTACCAATCATGTCTTTACAGATTGAAGCCTACCGTTACACAACGTTTAAAATGTTATAATTAATGCTTTATGATATCAGATCTCGTATAAAAAGCATTATTTTCTGTACAAATGGCCACAAAAATACTTTCAATCCTAATATATGTACGTATAGTATGCAACATACGCCTTTTCACCTGTATTAAAAACGTAAAAGTATCATCATGCGATCTTAGTTTCCGCAATGACGTGAGCCCTAACATTTAATTTAAAATTATTTAAGAGATCATTCGAGGGAACTGTACATTGATCTCATTAGAACTTCTGACTCATAATAACCCGCTATGCATATTTACAAGAGTCGAACTTAAATAAATAAATAAATAAATAAATATAATATATATATATATATATATATATATACTATATCCCTTACTACACACGCATGCATCTTACACACTACACAGTCTTTTCAAAAAAGGTGTAATTTCAATAGTTTCGGAGATTCGCGATTGGCCCCTCCTTCCTGCCTGCATCGTATATAGTACCAAGCAAGTCTCTCCACAGTTTACAGGTTTCCTCATTGTCTAAAATTTATAAAGTTCTCTCTTATTGTTTTCCTTATTGTAACGGACATCACAACCGAATTTAAATAGTATTTAAGTATTATGTCGAGCAACATAGCTAGATAACCCCGCCACAGCCTAGTTTCTTTGCATAATCATGAAACAAGATTATATATATATATATATATATATATATATATATATATATATATATATACACGGCAAAAGTAGTTTGAAGATTTATTCCATCACACGACTGATTATAATTATACACTTTAGAGGAGTTTGAAAATTGCATATACTTAGACAAAAAGTATTAGATCTTATGATGATTTCATGTCATTATCAGCATGCTTCACTGTCCTTTCAGTCATTGTGACCGTAGAACGTACCAGAACTATGGTGTTGACAAACCACAATGTGTTAAATTTAAATATTGACTTATTGTTATTATTACATATATATGTACACGGGTTAAGAGTATTTAAATTAAATATATTGATTTAAATACATTTCGTAATAAGAGCATCTGGTAACTCTACCCCAATTTTGCTATATGAAAATGAAAATGACAGTTCATACACTAAGGGTAGAAATATATACAATTGATTAGAAATAATACTGCACTGTCGAAGTTAAGTGGAGCTACAGACAGACAGACGTTTTCGTACCAAGAAGTCCATAGCTTAGGCCTTAGAGGATAAATGGCAGGACTCATGGATAGCTTGGATGATCGGGTTGGTTGATTTTTTAATTCTTTGCATTAGAATGTGTTGAGCACGTCTTGTTACCTCCGGGAAGCTCGGGACATTGCGGGTAGCAAACATTTGCGAAGCTGAGCATCTCGGGGGTAATTTATGTAAGAGTCTAAAAGAACTGTTGTACAGCAAATTTAGGGTACTGCCAGAACCTTTTTTATAATTCACACAGAGCTGCAGACCGTATATATTACTGCAGAAAGTACGAAAGAGTGTGTCTTTAGCTTCACTTGTACAGAAACGAAAGCTCCTTATGGTCATATTCGCTTTAGCATACAGGCTTCGAGACTGTTTTCTTATATCCGAGTCATCACTCAAGGAGCTGGTAATAGTTTGACCCAATTACTTAAACTCTTGTACTTCCTCAATTACTTCACCATTCATTTTAAACCTTATGTGAAAAATGCTCTGTATCAATTGGTCCACAATTAACCCACCCCTTATATCCACAGTCTAACTATAGAGTAGATTAAGTCTAGCCTTGTAGGGGTCAGCCTAGAGATTCCGGAAATGGTCCAGAGCGGGCAGATAAATTGAGGTCCACAGTAGGATTCCTCACCAAATTAGGTTAGGGCAATCTACCTTCACCTTTGTTACGCTATGAGTTGATGCTAGGTCTTAGGCCACAATGTAGGCCTAATTTGTCTGACCCAGCTTAATTTACTGCGTTTACTTCTAACTGGGTTAAAAACACAATTAGTCACTTACTACTAGTTATTAGAGACCCTTTTCCCCTTTTGTTTAATTGTTGAGAGCGTACTTGCTGGTGGGGATCTTTTTTCCGTTGTTTGTTCTTCCCCCTTCCCTCGTTCCGTCTTGTAACCCCGTTCCTCGTTTTCGTTCCCCCTTGTCCACCTTTTCGCTGGGCTTTTTCCACCAGCGACCTCTTGGTTTTTTGGTTGGTTGATCGGTAATGTATATCTATTACCGAGCACGCTCTTGTCACACAGTATATAAATACTAGTGTGGAGAATAACTCTGGTGAGCAACCAATTGGTTTCATCCACCCAGTTATTGACATAAAAGGAATTTAATAATTGTTCGATTAACTACCTACCTACTCAGTGAACCATTTTCGTTACATCCCAACTACCCACACATCAGTTTTCCATATACTGGGGGCCCCGGGAGATAAAAATTTTGGTGTCAATGTCACCAATTTTTATGTCTGAGTATAGACTAGCTAACTATTTGACTGTAAATGCCTGTTAATCTGATTAACAGTGACTATCCTCACCATCTCATGGAGAAGATGTAGCATTTAATTAGAAGAGAAAATATACATCCATAAGATGAAACTGTCTATGGTCTTTACCATAAGAAAAGGAAAAGTGAAAGTTAGAAGAAAATTACAATTCCCCAGCATCTATTTTTTGTTGTAAAACTAGTCGCGCCTTTAATGCTGTTTGTCGCTGAGGTCATGTGTCTGTCAATGTTGTAGTAGGATGCGTTACCACTCCTACTGTCAAAGGAATAGTTACTGGAAGTTCAGTGTCTCCAGTTGTTACTGGCGGTGGAGAAGGTTCTCCAAAGTCCATTGTTTTGGGTCCAGGCTCTAAGGGGTACAAAAGAGAAATGTCTCTTGTTGTGTCACCCGTTGAAGTCCTTAATTTGACCACTCTTGTTACCCCGTCTGCCCCTGGTCTGAGTTCTAAAACTCTAGCCAGAGGCCAGTATTGTCTTGGAGTACTGTCATGTATGAGAACAAGGTCCCCTACCTTAATTGTGTCAGACCAATCCTTCTTAGTCATTTGGTTATGTCTCTCCCTTAGACCCATCAAGTACTCATTTTCCGCTGTTTAATGAAATGAGCTTTAACTCTAGTTAAATGTTGTAACTTAGTCTGGAGCTCATCATGTCGTTGAGTCCAGTTTGGGTCTTCTGAAGAGTCTATATAGTAGTACGGCAGGAGACTAACTTGTTCTCCCCGAATCAAATGATTTGGAGTTAATGGTTCCGGGGTCATTAATGTTGTCACTTACATAAGTGAGTGGTCTATTGTTAATGATGTTCTCAATCTCAGCCAGGAGAGTGAGCAACTCAAACAAGTGTATCTGTTTTTTACCATTTGCTTTCTTCAAGCAGTTCTTTACTGCTTGTATATTCCTCTCCCAGATAGAACCATACCAAGGAGAGGCAACCGGAATATACTTCCACTTTATGTTTGAATTTTGTATATATAATTGTGTGAATTCATTGCTTAACAAATCGTGGATGACTTGTTCACCAGCCTTGAAATATGTAGCATTGTCAGTCCATACTGTCTTGGGTACTAAATCGTGCACAGAATCTCTTAAAGACAGCAACAAAAGACTCTGCTGTAAGGTCCTCCACAACATCCAGATAAACAGCTCGTGAGGCAGCACATGTAAACAGTACAATGTACATTTTTTGTTCAGTGTCAACCAACCCCACAGTCAATGCTCCTGTATAGTCAATGCCTACAGTCTCAAAGGGTCTGTTGAGAGTAACTCTCTCCTCTGGCAAAGCAGGAGGATTTGGTATCCTATAGGGCCTAGCATGAATACGCCTACATGTGATACACTCACTCAGGACTGTTTTAACAGTGATCCTTCCCTTGGGTATCCAATAAGTTTTTCTTAATGTAGTTAGTGTCTGTGGTACCCCATATGATGTACATCATTGTGTGTGTTTGCCTGATGATTAATGTTGTCAAATAGCTAAATCTAGGTAAAAGGATTGGTTGTTTGCTTTTGTAAGACAGTTTTGATTTGTCTAATCTCCCTTTACACTTTAGATGGCATTCCTCATCTCTGAACAAATTTAGATCCACAACTACTGATGGTACAGGTTCTTTTGTTTGTTTCCCATTAGTCAAGAATTCTAACTCTTTATTGTACTCCTTTTGTCGTGCATGCGCTATCCAGTACTTGGTTGCAACTTCTGTATAATTATGATTGTTTTTATTTAGCTGATTGTTTATTGTAGTTAAACAGTTGTGAGCAAACCTCAAACAGTAAGCTGTGACCCTGACAAGTTTGCTGAAATCAGAATAATGTTCATAATTAGTGATTGGTTCAACCTTTTCATTTGAAAAGATTAAATTTAATGTCAAGTTAACTTGTTCCACAGGCCATTGGTATGTATTACAGAGCCACTTAGGTCCCATGAACCAAGTTTTGTTTGACTTCAACAACTTGTAGGATAAACCTCTGGTCAGAAAGTCTGCTGGATTTTGTTTAGTTGGAACATAGTGAAAGTTTACTTGTAGTCTTTCATTAGCTTCAGCTATTTCTTTTAGCCTATTTCTTGCAAAGATATTCTTACTATTAATGCTAGCATTCCGTATCCAGGCAAGACAAATCTGACTGTCAAGCCAGATGTGGATATCAGTTATGTTCACAACATGGTAAGCATCCTTAAGCAATGAATTGGTTTTAATGGCTAACGCAGCAGCCAATAGTTCCAGTTGAGGTATGGTTCGGGTAGGTTTGAGGGGTGCAACTTTCCCTTTTGCATAAATTAGATGATTTTCTGTAGGACTTACAAGGTATGCACAGTACCCATAAGCATGTGCTTGCATCAGCAAACACATGAAGTCTCTGTGGCTTATCCCTAAACCCACAGCACCTTTGAATTTTAATGTTCTGCACTTTTGTTAAATCAGCAGCTAACTTCTTCCAAAATTTTTGCTATCCATTTGTTATTGGATCATCCCACCCAACATTTGTCATCCAAACTTCTTGGAGGAGAATCTTTGATTTTATTGTTGAAGGCAGGAATAGACCCATGGGGTCAAAATTTTTTGAAGCCTCTGATAATATTTGTCTTTTAATATTTACTTCCTCATCAAGTTTAAAACCTTTAGTACAGATTGAATCATGACTGATAGAAGATGCGTCCAAATAACAGTTCATACCTAAAGTTTTAACTCTGTCTGATGGATCAGTAAGACCATTATTATCCTTTAAAATCTTTTTGTTTAATTCCTCATCATTTGAAATCCACGCACTAAGTTCAAAGTTACCTTGTTGCATAATGTTTTGAGAGTGTTCATAGACCTCAGATAATTCAGATTTTGTTGTTGTTGAGCCTATTAGATTGTCTACGTAAAAATGTTCCTTGAGGAAATTCATTGTTAAAGAGTTATTAAACTGGTTCAAATGATGTCTAATTGTCATTGCTAATAGGCTAGGTGAGCAATTGGCTCCAAACAACACAACATTAAATCTATAGGTTATGAGCCCTTTATTCAAATCAAATGGATCCCTGAACCATAAGAACCTAAGTTGGTTCTTGTCATATTCATTTTTAGATTTATTCTCAAAATTGCCTTGAAATGGCACTTTGTACGGCATATTTATCTAACCTGAGGAGCCAAGTGAACACCTCTCCTCCTTTCTCTCCTTTCTCTTGGGGGATAACGCCACCTCCAAGTTTCCTTGTTGCACCTACAGCATCCCCCCCCCCCTTTGCTTGGCAATAGTTTTGTGGTGAGACGACCAAAACTATCTAAACAAAAGCCCAAAGACCTAAGGAACATGAAGGGAGTTGCTGTGGACATCTTCAAAAGATGATTAGACGCCTGGCTCAGAACAATCCCCGATGAACGGGACGTACATGGATATGTGAGGTGGAGAGTACAAGAAAGCACTCGCCCCTCGACCAAGACAGGCCTAGAGGGGACACCAGCCTGACCTTCGTGTGAAGAGAGAACTACGCACGGAACCGCAACGTTGCGTATACACACATTTTATTCGTGCATTTATCCGTGATTCACTGTCGTCAATTGAATTAACATAACCTACTAATTGTTACCACTGTACACTTAACCGTGATCGTGACATGGTGCTAGCCGTGATTTGAGGGTGTTTACATTTGGGGGTCTCCTCCCGCCATCCCACACAATGCGTCTCAGTCAATGTCTCTCAGCGCAGCCAAAGACAATATTACGGACGATACAAAGATCAGCAGAAAAATCAACGAGTGGTACAAAACTTCAAAATAAATCCAATTACCTTCCAAACAACACAGGACAATAGGAAAGTCAGAATGTGTAGTATCCCCAAACTAAAGGCCTGACAAGAGACCTCCTCAACACTGAAGGAAATTAGCCTGGTTGTCAGTGGGCCAAGACATTTTAACCAGCTTCACCTTCATGTGAAGAGAGACCGACGCAGAGGGGGGGGGGGCACTACCATCGAGTATAGCAATTTAACTTGAAGTAGTAGCATTATTAAATATTTAAATTAAATAGATGATTCTTTCGCAATAAAAATTAGGTGGTAACCTACATCTTAACACATAGCTATCATATCTACAGCTAATTACGCAAAAGTACATTTCTCTTTCATATTGAGTTGCCAGATAGCAATATTTATTAAATTAAACCATATATTAATCATCCATTTAAATAGTGTACACTATTTAAATGGATGATTAATATATGGTTTAATTTAATAAATATTGCTATCTGGCAACTCAATATGAAAGAGAAATGTACTTTTGCGTAATTAGCTGTAGATATGATAGCTATGTGTTAAGATGTAGGTTACCACCTAATTTTTATTGCGAAAGAATCATCTATTTAATTTAAATATTTAATAATGCTACTACTTCAAGTTAAATTGCTATACTCGATGGTAGTGCCCCCCCCCCTCTGCGTCGGTCTCTCTTCACATGAAGGTGAAGCTGGTTAAAATGTCTTGGCCCACTGACAACCAGGCTAATTTCCTTCAGTGTTGAGGAGGTCTCTTGTCAGGCCTTTAGTTTGGGGATACTACACATTCTGACTTTCCTATTGTCCTGTGTTGTTTGGAAGGTAATTGGATTTATTTTGAAGTTTTGTACCACTCGTTGATTTTTCTGCTGATCTTTGTATCGTCCGTAATATTGTCTTTGGCTGCGCTGAGAGACATTGACTGAGACGCATTGTGTGGGATGGCGGGAGGAGACCCCCAAATGTAAACACCCTCAAATCACGGCTAGCACCATGTCACGATCACGGTTAAGTGTACAGTGGTAACAATTAGTAGGTTATGTTAATTCAATTGACGACAGTGAATCACGGATAAATGCACGAATAAAATGTGTGTATACGCAACGTTGCGGTTCCGTGCGTAGTTCTCTCTTCACACGAAGGTCAGGCTGGTGTCCCCTCTAGGCCTGTCTTGGTCGAGGGGCGAGTGCTTTCTTGTACTCTCCACCTCACATATCCATGTACGTCCCGTTCATCGGGGATTGTTCTGAGCCAGGCGTCTAATCATCTTTTGAAGATGTCCACAGCAACTCCCTTCATGTTCCTTAGGTCTTTGGGCTTTTGTTTAGATAGTTTTGGTCGTCTCACCACAAAACTATTGCCAAGCAAAGGGGGGGGGGGATGCTGTAGGTGCAACAAGGAAACTTGGAGGTGGCGTTATCCCCCAAGAGAAAGGAGAGAAAGGAGGAGAGGTGTTCACTTGGCTCCTCAGGTTAGATAAATATGCCGTACAAAGTGCCATTTCAAGGCAATTTTGAGAATAAATCTAAAAATGAATATGACAAGAACCAACTTAGGTTCTTATGGTTCAGGGATCCATTTGATTTGAATAAAGGGCTCATAACCTATAGATTTAATGTTGTGTTGTTTGGAGCCAATTGCTCACCTAGCCTATTAGCAATGACAATTAGACATCATTTGAACCAGTTTAATAACTCTTTAACAATGAATTTCCTCAAGGAACATTTTTACGTAGACAATCTAATAGGCTCAACAACAACAAAATCTGAATTATCTGAGGTCTATGAACACTCTCAAAACATTATGCAACAAGGTAACTTTGAACTTAGTGCGTGGATTTCAAATGATGAGGAATTAAAAAAAAAGATTTTAAAGGATAATAATGGTCTTACTGATCCATCAGACAGAGTTAAAACTTTAGGTATGAACTGTTATTTGGACGCATCTTCTATCAGTCATGATTCAATCTGTACTAAAGGTTTTAAACTTGATGAGGAAGTAAATATTAAAAGACAAATATTATCAGAGGCTTCAAAAAATTTTGACCCCATGGGTCTATTCCTGCCTTCAACAATAAAATCAAAGATTCTCCTCCAAGAAGTTTGGATGACAAATGTTGGGTGGGATGATCCAATAACAAATGGATAGCAAAAATTTTGGAAGAAGTTAGCTGCTGATTTAACAAAAGTGCAGAACATTAAAATTCAAAGGTGCTGTGGGTTTAGGGATAAGCCACAGAGACTTCATGTGTTTGCTGATGCAAGCACACATGCTTATGGGTACTGTGCATACCTTGTAAGTCCTACAGAAAATCATCTAATTTATGCAAAAGGGAAAGTTGCACCCCTCAAACCTACCCGAACCATACCTCAACTGGAACTATTGGCTGCTGCGTTAGCCATTAAAACCAATTCATTGCTTAAGGATGCTTGCCATGTTGTGAACATAACTGATATCCACATCTGGCTTGACAGTCAGATTTGTCTTGCCTGGATACGGAATGCTAGCATTAATAGTAAGAATATCTTTGCAAGAAATAGGCTAAAAGAAATAGCTGAAGCTAATGAAAGACTACAAGTAAACTTTCACTATGTTCCAACTAAACAAAATCCAGCAGACTTTCTGACCAGAGGTTTATCCTAGAAGTTGTTGAAGTCAAACAAAACTTGGTTCATGGGACCTAAGTGGCTCTGTAATACATACCAATGGCCTGTGGAACAAGTTAACTTGACATTAAATTTAATCTTTTCAAATGAAAAGGTTGAACCAATCACTAATTATGAACATTATTCTGATTTCAGCAAACTTGTCAGGGTCACAGCTTACTGTTTGAGGTTTGCTCACAACTGTTTAACTACAATAAACAATCAGCTAAATAAAAACAATCATAATTATACAGAAGTTGCAACCAAGTACTGGATAGCGCATGCACGACAAAAGGAGTACAATAAAGAGTTAGAATTCTTGACTAATGGGAAACAAACAAAAGAACCTGTACCATCAGTAGTTGTGGATCTAAATTTGTTCAGAGATGAGGAATGCCATCTAAAGTGTAAAGGGAGATTAGACAAATCAAAACTGTCTTACAAAAGCAAACAACCAATCCTTTTACCTAGATTTAGCTATTTGACAACATTAATCATCAGGCAAACACACACAATGATGTACATCATATGGGGTACCACAGACACTAACTACATTAAGAAAAACTTATTGGATACCCAAGGGAAGGATCACTGTTAAAACAGTCCTGAGTGAGTGTATCACATGTAGGCGTATTCATGCTAGGCCCTATAGGATACCAAATCCTCCTGCTTTGCCAGAGGAGAGAGTTACTCTCAACAGACCCTTTGAGACTGTAGGCATTGACTATACAGGAGCATTGACTGTGGGGTTGGTTGACACTGAACAAAAAATGTACATTGTACTGTTTACATGTGCTGCCTCACGAGCTGTTTATCTGGATGTTGTGGAGGACCTTACAGCAGAGTCTTTTGTTGCTGTCTTTAAGAGATTCTGTGCACGATATTTAGTACCCAAGACAGTATGGACTGACAATGCTACATATTTCAAGGCTGGTGAACAAGTCATCCACGATTTGTTAAGCAATGAATTCACACAATTATATATACAAAATTCAAACATAAAGTGGAAGTATATTCCGGTTGCCTCTCCTTGGTATGGTTCTATCTGGGAGAGGAATATACAAGCAGTAAAGAACTGCTTGAAGAAAGCAAATGGTAAAAAACAGATACACTTGTTTGAGTTGCTCACTCTCCTGGCTGAGATTGAGAACATCATTAACAATAGACCACTCACTTATGTAAGTGACAACATTAATGACCCCGGAACCATTAACTCCAAATCATTTGATTCGGGGAGAACAAGTTAGTCTCCTGCCGTACTACTATATAGACTCTTCAGAAGACCCAAACTGGACTCAACGACATGATGAGCTCCAGACTAAGTTACAACATTTAACTAGAGTTAAAGCTCATTTCATTAAACAGCGGAAAATTGAGTACTTGATGGGTCTAAGGGAGAGACATAACCAAATGACTAAGAAGGATTGGGCTGACACAATTAAGGTAGGGGACCTTGTTCTCATACATGACAGTACTCCAAGACAATACTGGCCTCTGGCTAGAGTTTTAGAACTCAGACCAGAGGCAGACGGGGTAACAAGAGTGGTCAAATTAAGGACTTCAACGGGTGACACAACAAGAGACATTTCTCTTTTGTACCCCTTAGAGCCTGGACCCAAAACAATGGACTTTGGAGAACCTTCTCCACCGCCAGTAACAACTGGAGACACTGAACTTCCAGTAACTATTCCTTTGACAGTAGGAGTGGTAACGCATCCTACTACAACATTGACAGACACATGACCTCAGCGACAAACAGCATTAAAGGCGCGACTAGTTTTACAACAAAAAATAGATGCTGGGGAATTGTAATTTATCTTCTAACTTTCACTTTTCCTTTTCTTATGGTAAAGACCATAGACAGTTTCATCTTATGGATGTATATTTTCTCTTCTAATTAAATGCTACATCTTCTCCATGAGATGGTGAGGATAGTCACTGTTAATCAGATTAACAGGCATTTACAGTCAAATAGTTAGCTAGTCTATACTCAGACATAAAAATTGGTGACATTGACACCAAAATTTTTATCTCCCGGGGCCCCCAGTATATGGAAAACTGATGTGTGGGTAGTTGGGATGTAACGAAAATGGTTCACTGAGTAGGTAGGTAGTTAATCGAACAATTATTAAATTCCTTTTATGTCAATAACTGGGTGGATGAAACCAATTGGTTGCTCACCAGAGTTATTCTCCACACTAGTATTTATATACTGTGTGACAAGAGCGTGCTCGGTAATAGATATACATTACCGATCAACCAACCAAAAAACCAAGAGGTCGCTGGTGGAAAAAGCCCAGCGAAAAGGTGGACAAGGGGGAACGAAAACGAGGAACGGGGTTACAAGACGGAACGAGGGAAGGGGGAAGAACAAACAACGGAAAAAAGATCCCCACCAGCAAGTACGCTCTCAACAATTAAACAAAAGGGGAAAAGGGTCTCTAATAACTAGTAGTAAGTGACTAATTGTGTTTTTAACCCAGTTAGAAGTAAACGCAGTAAATTAAGCTGGGTCAGACAAATTAGGCCTACATTGTGGCCTAAGACCTAGCATCAACTCATAGCGTAACAAAGGTGAAGGTAGATTGCCCTAACCTAATTTGGTGAGGAATCCTACTGTGGACCTCAATTTATCTGCCCGCTCTGGACCATTTCCGGAATCTCTAGGCTGACCCCTACAAGGCTAGACTTAATCTACTCTATAGTTAGACTGTGGATATAAGGGGTGGGTTAATTGTGGACCAATTGATACAGAGCATTTTTCACATAAGGTTTAAAATGAATGGTGAAGTAATTGAGGAAGTACAAGAGTTTAAGTAATTGGGTCAAACTATTACCAGCTCCTTGAGTGATGACTCGGATATAAGAAAACAGTCTCGAAGCCTGTATGCTAAAGCGAATATGACCATAAGGAGCGTTCGTTTCTGTACAAGTGAAGCTAAAGACACACTCTTTCGTACTTTCTGCAGTAATATATACGGTCTGCAGCTCTGTGTGAATTATAAAAAAGGTTCTGGCAGTACCCTAAATTTGCTGTACAACAGTTCTTTTAGACTCTTACATAAATTACCCCCGAGATGCTCAGCTTCGCAAATGTTTGCTACCCGCAATGTCCCGAGCTTCCCGGAGGTAACAAGACGTGCTCAACACATTCTAATGCAAAGAATTAAAAAATCAACCAACCCGATCATCCAAGCTATCCATGAGTCCTGCCATTTATCCTCTAAGGCCTAAGCTATGGACTTCTTGGTACGAAAACGTCTGTCTGTCTGTAGCTCCACTTAACTTCGACAGTGCAGTATTATTTCTAATCAATTGTATATATTTCTACCCTTAGTGTATGAACTGTCATTGTATGAATAATATTTGCCATATGGACTATAGTCTGGCAATAAACCTTTTCATTTTCATTTTCATATAGCAAAATTGGGGTAGAGTTACCAGATGCTCTTATTACGAAATGTATTTAAATCAATATATTTAATTTAAATACTCTTAACACGTGTACATATATATGTAATAATAACAATAAGTCAATATTTAAATTTAACACATTGTGGTTTGTCAAGACCATAGTTCTGGTACGTTCTACGGTCACAATGACTGAAAGGACAGTGAAGCATGCTGATAATGACATGAAATCATCATAAGATCTAATACTTTTTGTCTAAGTATATGCAATTTGCAAACTCCTCTAAAGTGTATAATTATAATCAGTCGTGTGATGGAATAAATCTTCAAACTACTTTTGCCGTGTATATATATATATATATATATATATATATATATATATATATACTTGTTTCATGATTATGCAAAGAAACTAGGCTGTGGCGGGGTTATCTAGCTATGTTGCTCGACATAATACTTAAATACTATTTAAATTCGGTTGTGATGTCCGTTACAATAAGGAAAACAATAAGAGAGAACTTTATAAATTTTAGACAATGAGGAAACCTGTAAACTGTGGAGAGACTTGCTTGGTACTATATACGATGCAGGCAGGAAGGAGGGGCCAATCGCGAATCTCCGAAACTATTGAAATTACACCTTTTTTGAAAAGACTGTGTAGTGTGTAAGATGCATGCGTGTGTAGTAAGGGATATAGTATATATATATATATATATATTTATTTATTTATTTATTTATTTAAATTCGACTCTTGTAAATATGCATAGCGGGTTATTATGAGTCAGAAGTTCTAATGAGATCGATGTACAGTTCCCTCGAATGATCTGTTAAATAATTTTAAATTAAATGTTAGGGCTCACGTCATTGCGGAAACTAAGATCGCATGATGATACTTT
Organism: Bathynomus jamesi; assembly: GCA_023014485.1. Taxonomy (NCBI): domain Eukaryota; kingdom Metazoa; phylum Arthropoda; class Malacostraca; order Isopoda; family Cirolanidae; genus Bathynomus; species Bathynomus jamesi. Next base: position 354,768 of record JAJOZX010003877.1, read on the forward strand.
TACGTTTTTAATACAGGTGAAAAGGCGTATGTTGCATACTATACGTACATATATTAGGATTGAAAGTATTTTTGTGGCCATTTGTACAGAAAATAATGCTTTTTATACGAGATCTGATATCATAAAGCATTAATTATAACATTTTAAACGTTGTGTAACGGTAGGCTTCAGTCTGTAAAGACATGATTGGTACAGCTAATGACAAAAACAATAAGCATGAACATTCTGTGTGATTGATGTAAACAGTGGCCTGACTGGTGTGAAAACAAATACGTTTATTATGAGAATTATGAGGAATTGTGAACAGCCGTTAAATTAGAGAAATGATAATTAAAGTAATGTGAATAGTCCTAACTATAACTACAAGTAGAAAGGTTCTTAATGAAAAATCTCTCAACTTTCAATACCTATTTCCCGCTGCATCTATTTAAAAATGACAACCCACATAAATTTGACATCCCGTTTTCTTTAATTGCATCTAATAAGAAATTTTTTTTACCCGAACCTACTTATTTGGATGTTATATATATATATATATATATATGATAATAATAATAATAACAAGATTAGTTGCAGCTAATAGTCTTTAGAAGAAAGTTAAACTTAACAAATAACCTGAAAACAATTACTGAGAGAAATATATAGCAAGATTGGGGGTATAGTTGCCAGATGCTTTTATTACGAAGGGAATTGAAATCAATATATTTAATTTAAATACTCTTAACACGTGTACATATATATATGTAATAATAACAATAAATCAATATTAGTAATAATATTTAAGTGGATGTTTAGCGGAGGATAACAGAATTGATGCTTCAGATTCAAAGCTGTGTTACGCAGCTTGATGTTCTTTTTAGCATATGCAATTTTATAACGAAATTTGCTGTATAGTAAAATTATTAATTCACATACCAGAAGATAGCATGTGAAAGTGAATGTAATGGTATATATCAGCGTAAATAACAGAAAACTACATATTTAAATAAACAAATATGAGTGTACTATATGTATATATTGTATTTGAAGGTCATCTCGTTTGAAAATAAGCCAGTTTCCCTTAAAAAAGAGAGAAATTAATTTATTTAAATTAAAATGATAAATATTCATTTTATTTTTCATAATGCAGATCTTAAACAAAGAACTTGTATTAGGTTTAAAATATGATCACTCTGATTTTCATTTATGTATTGTTCGCAATTTGTTAACATTTGAAAATTGGGTGTTAATGTGCAATCTCGTTAGGCCTATTAAAACCTTAAATTCGTTTCCATTTTTACTGTCTTCTAATTTGCGGAAAGTACTTGAATGTATGTATGTTTTTTCATGTTTGTTCTTGTTTGCCTCATGAAAGAACTTTTTTGAAGGAGGAAGGCGAGGCTCAATCCTTTCTTAAATTTTTTTGATGGAAGGTGAAGACGAATCATTTTTAAAATTTATTTTTTTAAATTTAATTTTTTAAATTTATTTTTTAATTTTTTTTTTTTTGAAGGACCATGAAGGACACCTCATAAAGGAGGGACCGCCATGAAGGACGGTGGAGGACCGCCATGAAGGACGGTGAGGGGGGAAAATTTTCAAATTGATCCATTGCTGTCTCACATTTTGACACTATACTACTGGAGTCTATCCAGAGAGCCCTATTAGCTATACAGTACCTAACTTTTAGTCAGGCTGTAGAAATAGCTGCGGCTAGGGAAGCAGCTGCTAAAGATGTTAGAGCTTTTGGCAGTCACAGTAGTAAAGCCCAACACGTAAATAGTTTTAAATCTTCTAGGCCTGGCAGACCTAATGAGCCTACTAGACAAACAAATAGAAGGTATGTAGTAAATATGACCAAATCTACTAATTCGAACGTTAAACAGGAGGAAAAGCCTTCCAAGCCATGTACTGGGCGTGGAAAACATCATTGGAAGAAGGACTGTCCTTTTAAAGAAGCAGTTTGCCGAAACTGTAGTAAAATAGGCCACATAGCTAAAGTTTGTTTTAGAAAAAAACAAGGGGTGAAAATTCTAATTATAACATTTCTAGTGGTAATTATGGAAAAACTATACGCGCTCACAACATGGTATCATATGTGGTACCTTTATTTCATAATTAAATATAAATTATTAATTAATTGAATTAAATATCTATACAAAATTGCCTCGGGATTGGCGACATAGCCTATTGGGAATTAAATAATTGCCATACGTACAAAGAACCTGTATGTATGCATCGAGCCTCCCATAGCAACAAAAAAAACCAATTTATTGTTTAGTTTACCACAGAGAAGGAGACCAAACAAAACTTTGCCAGATCAGCAAATAATGAAAATACAACGCGAATATAGGAACGGCTCTCGGAGCTGTTTAATGTACAGCGAACGCTTTAAACAGGGAAGGTGTGCTTTTGTCTTCCCTAAAGTTCTGAGTTAATTCCTTATAATAAACTTAATAATTACATAGGATAGGCCTATACCTTCAAGTGTTTATATTGTGACTGCCTATATTAATTACATCAAGTTAACTCATCGCGTAACTCCATCGTGGCGGCCCTACATCGAAAATGATCGTGACGCCCTACATCGAAGCAAACTAAGGCCCAGCAAAAATAAGGTGGGACAATTTCTTTTCGTTCTCATATAGGCATCTAAAATACCGACGCTAAAATTACCATAAACAATTAAATATAAAGAGGTCCTTTAAAGACCTATATATTCATAACTCTCTAACGAAAAAACATAGGGCTTTTGTCGTTTAACTCTCCATTGAAATCTGCTGGAAATTTCTAACGGATGAGGGTGCGAAAAATGCTCTGTATGAATTGGTCCACAATTAACCCACCCCTTATATCTCCAGTCTAACTATAGAGTAGATCAAGTCTAGCCTAGAGGGTCAGCCTAGAGATTCCGGAAATGGTCCAGAGCGGGCAGATAAATTGAGGTCCACAGTAGGATTCCTCACAAGAATTAGGTTAGGGCAATCTACCTTCCACCTTTGTTAAGCTATGAGTTGATGCTGGGTCTTAGGCCACAATGTAGGCCTAACTTGTCTGACCCAGCTTAATTTAATGAGATTAACTTTGGTGTAAAACTCAATTAGTCACTTACTTTTGTTATCGGAGTGTCTCCCTTCTCCGGTTATGTTTTCGAGAGCGCACTTTGCTGGTACGTCCTCGCCCCGTTCTTCGTTTTCGTTCTCTCTTTGTTCTCCTCTTCGCGGGGCTTCTCGTACCAGCGTTGTCTTGGTTTATTCCTCGGTTGGTTGAGCGGTAATGTATCCTTATTACCGAGCACGCTCCTCCCACCAGTAATTACATACTAGTGTGTAGAATAACTCTGGTGAGCAACCAATTGGTTTCATCCACCCAGTTATTGACATAAAAGGAATTTTAATGATTGTTAGATTAACTACCTACCTACTCAGTGAACCATTTTTCGTTACCTCCCAACTACCCACTCATCAGTTTTCCATATACTGGGGGCCCCGGAGATAAAATTTTGGTGTCATGTCACCAATTTTTGTCTGAGTGTAACTAGCTAACTATTAACTGTAAATGCCTGTTAATCTGATTAACAGTGCCTATCCTCACTTCTCATGGAGAAGGTGTAGCATTTAATTAGAAGATAAAATATACATCCATAGGATGAAACTGTCTATGGTCTTTACCATAAGAAAAGAAAAATGAAAGTTAGAAGATAAATTACAATTCCCCAGCATCTATATTTTGTTGTAAAATAGTCGCGCTTTAATGCTGTTTGTCGCTGAGGTCTTGTGTCTGTCAATGTTGTAGTAGGATGCGTCACCACTCCTACTGTCAAAGGAATAGTTACTGGAAGTTCAGTGTCTCCAGTTGTTACTGTCAGTGGAGAGGTTCTCCAAGTCCTTGTTTTGGGTCCAGACTCTAAAGGGTACAAAAGAGAAATGTCTCTTGTTGTGTCCACCCGTTTAAGTCCTTAATTTGACCACTCTTGTTACCCCGTCTGCCCCTGGTCTGAGTTCTGAAACTCTAGCCAGAGGCCAGTATTGTCTTGGAGTACTGTCATGTATGAGAACAAGGTCCCCTACCTTAATTGTGTCAGACCAATCCTTCTTAGTCATTTGTTTATGTCTCTCCCTTAGACCCATCAAGTACTCAGTTTTCCACTGTTTAATGAAATGAGCTTTAACTCTAGTTAAATGTTGTAACTTAGTCTGGAGCTCATCATGTCGTTGAGTCCAGTTTGGGTCTTCTGAAGAGTCTATCTTGTAGTCCGGCAGGAGACTAACTTGTTCTCCCCGAATCAAATGATTTGGAGTTAATGGTTCTGGGTCATTAATGTTGTCACTCACATAAGTGAGTGGCCTATTGTTAATGATGTTCTCAATCTCAGCCAGGAGAGTGAGTAACCCAAATAAGTGTATCTGTTTTTTGCCAATTGCTTTCTTCAAGCAATTCTTTACTGTTTGTATATTCCTCTCCCAGATAGAACCATACCAAGGAGAGGCAACCGGAATATACTTCCACTTTATGTTTTATTTTGTATATATAATTGTGTGATTTCATTGCTTAACAAGTCGTGGATGACTTGTTCACCAGCTTTGAAATATGTAGCATTGTCAGTCCAAACTGTCTTGGGTACTGAATGTCGTGCACAGAATCTCTTAAAGACAGCAACAAAAGATTCTGCTGTTAGGTCCTCCACAACATCCAAATAAACAGCTCGTGAGGCTGCACATGTAAACAGTACAATGTACATTTTTTGTTCCGTGTCACCCACCCCTACAGTCAATGCTCCTGTATAGTCAATGCCTACAGTCTCAAAGGGTCTGTTGAGAGTAACTCTCTCCTCTGGCAAAGCAGGAGGATTTGGTTTCCTATAGGGCCTAGCATGAATACGCCTACATGTGACACACTCACTCAGGACTGTTTTAACAGTGATCCTTCCCTTGGGTATCCAATAAGTTTTTCTTAATGTAGTTAGTGTCTGTGGTACCCCCATATGATATACATCATTGTGTATTTTTCTGATGATTAATGTTGTCAAATAGCTAAATCTAGGTAAAAGGATTGGATTTTTGCTTTTGTATGACAGTTTTGATTTGTCTAATCTCCCTTTACACCTTAGAAGGCCTTCCTCATCTCTGAACAAGTTTAGATCCACAACTACTGATGGTACAGGTTCTTTTGTTTGTTTCCCATTTGTTAAGAATTCTAACTCTTTATTGTACTCTTTTTGTTGTGCCTGGCCTATCCAGTATTGGGTTGCAACTTCTGTATAATTATGATTGTTTTTATTTAGCTGTTTGTTAATTGTAGCTAAACAGTTGTGAGCAAACCTCAAACAGTAGGCTGTCACCCTGACAAGTTTGTTGAAATCAGAATACTTTCAAATTAGTGATTGGTTCAACCTTTTCATTTGAAAAGATTAAATTTAATGTCAAGTTAACTTGTTCCACAGGCCATTGGTCTGTATCACAGAGCCACTTTGGTCCCATAAACCAAGTTTTGTTTGACTTCAACAACTTGTAGGATAAACCTCTGGTCAGAAAGTCTGCTGGATTCTGTTTAGTTGGAACATAGTGAAAGTTTACTTGTAGGCTTTCATTAGCGTCAGCTATTTCTTTTAGCCTATTTCTTACAAAGATATTCTTACTATTAATGCTATCATTCCGTATCCAGGCAAGACAAATCTGACTGTCAAGCCAGACGTGGATATGACTTATGACACGTCATAGTAAGCATCCTTAAGCAATGAAATGGTTTTAATGGCTAATGTAGCAGCCAATAGTTCCAATTGAGGTATGGTTCGAATAGGTTTGAGAGGTGCTACTTTCCCTTTTGCATAAATTAGATGACTTTCTGTAGGGCTTACAAGATACGCACAGCACCCATAAGCTTGTGTGCTTGCATCAGCAAACACATGAAGTCTCTGGGGCTTATCCCTAAACCCACAGCACCTTTGAATTTTAATGTTCTGCACTTTTGTTAAATCAGTAGCTAACTTCTTCCAAGATTTTTGATTTTCATTTGTTATTGGATCATCCCACCCAACATTTGTCCTCCAAATTTCTTGGAGGAGAATCTTTGATTTTATTGTTGAAGGCAGGAATAGACCCATAGGATCAAAAATTTTGGAAGCCTCTGATAATATTTGTCTTTTAGTATTTGCTTCCTCATCAAGTTTAAAACCTTTAGTACAGATTGAATCATGACTGTTAGAAGTTGCATCCAAATACCAGTTCATACCTAAAGTTTTAACTCTGTCTGATGGCTCAGTAAGACCATTATTATCTTTTAAAATCTTTTTGTTTAAATCCTCATTATTTGAAATCCACTCTCTAAGTTCAAAGTTACCTTGTTGCATAATGTTTTGAGAGTGTTCATAGACTTCAGATAATTCAGATTTTGTTGTCGTTGAGCCTATTAGATTGTCTACGTAAAAATGTTCCTTAAGGAAGTTCAATGTTAGAGAGTTATTAAACTGGTTTAAATGATGTTTAATTGTCAATGCTAATAGGCTAGGTGAGCAATTGGCTCCAAACAACACAACATTAAATCTATAGGTTATGAACCCTTTATTCAAATCAAATGGATCCTTGAACCATAAGAACCTAAGTTGGTTCTTATCATATTCATTTTTAAGATTTATTCTCAAAAATGCCTTCGAAATGTCACTTTGTACAGCATATTTGTCTAACCTGAACCTCAGTAAGATCTTCACAAGGTCAGAAATGAGATTAGGACCCTCAATCAAGCAATCATTCAAGCTGTGTTTATCACTGTCTTTGAGGCTACAATTATATACTACTCTAAGTTTTGTTGTTGGGGCATCTTGTCGATAAACCCCCCTGTGGGTTAAATAATGACAACCATCTTTTTTAAAAGGGTTATCTGTTACTTCTTCAATGAAGCCTTTCTGTAGCTGTTCTTTGAAGACATTATTATATATTTTTACATTATTATCTTGTTGAGTTTTTTCATTACTTTATATAAATGTCCTTTAGCTACTTTGAGATTCTCTTAAAGTTGGACAATTTATTTTCCAAGGTAACTCAATAAAATAACTATTGTCTTTACACTGAATGGTGTCTTCAAATCTTTCTACCATTAACTGATCTTCTGAAGTTTGATGTGTGTCATGTATACCCACAGATTCTAGTAACCATAAAGTTTGAATTGCCTCATCCAAAGTTTCATTTGATAATGATGAATTAATGTTCTCAGTTGAGATAATATTATTCAAAGTGTTGCTATTCTTACAGGTGTTATGTAGGACTGAGTTGAGGCACATAGTATTTGTTGGTCATGCACTGTTTTGGTTTAGGTCTAGGTTGTAGTCTGATAGGTCACCCAAAGGGGCTATCCCTGATGGAGTCTGAATAGCTATACCATTACCTATCTCTACTATGCCCTTATGAATAAGATTAATATAATCTGCCCCTATTAGCATTTCAATGTTAGCTATTGTGTTGTTAGTGATATGTCTATCAGCTATTTTGTAGTGTTTTTTCAAATGATTTATGGTTTGTTCTAGTTTGGGTATAACCAGTTTGTTTTGTCCTACTTTAGAAATAATAACTGCTTCAATTTTCTTGAATTTACTTTCTAAATGTAGTTCCAGGTCAATTGTCTTATAGCTATTTTTGTCCGAGTTATCCTTAACAAAGGACGCAATATTGAAGTTTTGTTCATTCGGGTTTGGTGTCAAACCCAATTTATTAACTAAATTTTTTGAAACAAATGTTTGTTGAGAACAACAGTCTATAAGACATCTCACTGGAGTGGTACTACCCTCACTATTCACTAAGTCCAAAGTAATAGTTGGTAAAAGAATCTCAGTGTTTCTTGTTACATTGTTTGAACAAGCAGAATGTCCCATGAAAGTGGCATTTTCTTGATTACCTTTGTTTGGGGGAGGTATCTTTTGAGTTTGAGTACTATTATTTGGACACTTTGGTGAATCACACATTGATGAGACATGTCGTAAACTTTTACAAAACTTACACTTGAATCTTAACCTAGATTTACAGTCTTTCTTATAATGTCCCTGGCCAGTACACTTTTTACACAGGTTCAACTGTTCACATCTTTTAGCCCTTTGGTTAAAATCTGAATATTTGTCACACCCAGTACTACTGTGTTCATTACTTGCACAAAATTTGCAATATGGTGTGTAAGTTGAGGCAGCAGTTACATTAAAGTTCTGTAATGTAGGTGTTCGTGTTTTATAGTTGGTCACATTTGATTCTACAGTATCAAGTTTTGTCTGTTTGGCTGTAGCTAGTTGGTCTCTGGGAACAGTCTTTGGTTTATCCAGTCTGGGTCTTATTTTGTATTGTTTGGTCTCTGGCCAAGGGAGGCCATAAGACCCTTGTAATAGTTTTCCTTATGGCCAAGGTAGGCCATAAGACCCTTGTAATAGTTTTCCCTATGGCCAAGGTAGGCCATAAGACAATGTTTAGCCCATGGCCAAGGTAGGCCATAAGACATTTAATGTTTGGCCCATGGCCACAATAAGCCACAAGACCAAGGTTCAATTGTTTTGGCCCATGGCTGAGGTAGGCCATAAGACCTTTATTGTTTGGCCCATGGCCAAGGTAGGCCACAAGACCAAGGCTCATTGTTTGGCCCATGGCCAAGGTAGGCCACAAGACCAAGGCTCATTGTTTGGCCCATGGCCAAGGTAGGCCACAAGACCAAGGCTCATTGTTTGGCCCATGGCCAAGGTAGGCCACAAGACCAAGGCTCATTGTTTGGCCCATGGCCAAGATAGGCCATAAGACCCTCATTGAGTAACCCATGCAATCCTTGCTTATGTTCAGATAGGTTGAGTGTATTTGTGGCACATGTAAAGAGTACAGTGTATATATACATATATATACACACAGATTGCAAGGAATGCATGTGCCTGTTGAAAAAATCTGTTGAGTGATTCTTCCTTAAAAGAAGAATTGGATGCTTGGAGTTGTATGCATTTTAAATGCTTGTTCACTAATGTTGTTTAACTGGGGATCGTAATGAAATATAGGACAAGAAGAAATTACCAGAGAAGAGAGAGCACAGACAAAAGAGTCAAGTTTAAATTTGGTTTAATCCCCCCAAGTACTTATGTCACTCAGGTCTAAGCTTATAAGAGAATGAGACTCCTTTAATGTAAATGTTTCCTAGTTAGGCCCTAGGTTGTAGACCTAATTAGGCTTGATTAGCTTAGGCTTAGGCTAGACTTAGGCTATTTAGCCTAATTCTGCAATTTTTTGTTAAGTAAGGTTAAGGTTTGTAAATTCCCCACACACGGACCACCAATGCGAAAAATGCTCTGTATGAATTGGTCCACAATTAACCCACCCCTTATATCTCCAGTCTAACTATAGAGTAGATCAAGTCTAGCCTAGAGGGGTCAGCCTAGAGATTCCGGAAATGGTCCAGAGCGGGCAGATAAATTGAGGTCCACAGTAGGATTCCTCACAAGAATTAGGTTAGGGCAATCTACCTTCACCTTTGTTAAGCTATGAGTTGATGCTGGGTCTTAGGCCACAATGTAGGCCTAACTTGTCTGACCCAGCTTAATTTAATGAGATTAACTTTGGTGTAAAAACTCAATTAGTCACTTACTTTTTGTTATCGGAGTGTCTCCCTTCTCCGGTTATGTTTTCGAGAGCGCACTTTGCTGGTACGTCCTCTCGCCCCGTTCTTCGTTTTCGTTCTCTCTTTGTTCTCCTCTTCGCGGGGCTTCTCGTACCAGCGTTGTCTTGGTTTATTCCTCGGTTGGTTGAGCGGTAATGTATCCTTATTACCGAGCACGCTCCTCCCACACAGTATATACATACTAGTGTGTAGAATAACTCTGGTGAGCAACCAATTGGTTTCATCCACCCAGTTATTGACATAAAAGGAATTTAATGATTGTTAGATTAACTACCTACCTACTCAGTGAACCATTTTCGTTACCTCCCAACTACCCACTCATCAGTTTTCCATAAGGGTATCAGGCAATCAACCCATAGCCCTATATAGTTTTTTTCATAGTAATCCTCAAAATGGAAATACTTCGAACATTGGAGTGGAGTACCTATTTTATGAGCAGCAAAGTGGTGATAATACAGGTCCATATATTGTAGATGTAGGCCTAGATACAGGTGCTTCCCGAACTGTCATGTCCAAAACAGTTTTTGACAAAACTTTAAAAAATACACCTAAACTACATGCCTCTAAAACAATACTAAAAAAATATGGGGACATACAAATACCTATTTGTGGAGAAGCATCCATCACAGTTACACTCAACAAGAAAACTTTGTCTCATCCCTTAACTCTTTTAGTGGTGGATGAGCAAGGGCCTACTCTACTAGGCCGTGATTGGATTGATGCTTTGAAAATACCTATTGACAAAATTTTGCCAAAGGGTCAGGCAGATGTGCATACACTCGCGTATCCGTCTGACAGAATCATTGTTAAAGGAGTTTTCTTCTCTTTTTGGGCTTGAAGTAGGCAAACTAGAAGGCCATCAGGTCTGCATAGAGGTAGACCCTAATGTAACTCCGAAATTTTGTAAGGCTCGTTCAATTACACATGCACTGCGGGAGAAGGTAAATTTAGAAATTGACAGGCTGCTCAAAGGTAAAATTACCGAACCAGTCACTGCCCCGGTAGTTCCTGTACTAAAACCTGACAAGTCAGTGTAGTTATTTGAGGATTACCGTTTAACAGCAAATAGAGCAGTTCTTCTAGATTGCTACCCTATAGCCTAGCGTGATGAATTATTAGCTCTCTTGCTGGGGTAAATATTTCACAAAACTAGATATGTCCCAAGCCCATGCTCAACTAAGTTTAGATGAAAATTCTAAAGAGTTAACTATCATAAATACGCACCGAGGCCTATATAGGTATATAGGTATGCTATGGAAAAGCATCGGCTCCGGGTATTTTTCAGAGAACAGTGGACCAAGTTCTAGGTCACCTTCCGGGTGTACTTTGTTTTCTAGATGATGTCCTCATTTCAAGTTCATCTAAAAAAGAACACCTGTGACCTAACTAGATTAGCAACAGTTCTAAAAAGACTCCGGGATGCCGGACTTAAGCTAAAAAAAAGAAAAGTGTCCTTGGGTCACTAGTGAGATTTCATATTTGGGGTTCTGCATAGATGCCTCAGGCATTCATCCAACGGTGGATAAACTAGAAGCAATACAAAATGCACCACCTCCACAGAACATCACACAGTTACAAACTTATTTAGGTCTCCTAAACTTTTATAGGAAATTTTTGCCTAATGCATTGACTTTCCTTGAGCCCCTAAATAAGTTATTACGATCTGGGGAACAGTGGAGATGGGAGAAAACCCAAAATGAAGCATTTGAGGCTTCCAAGGACATAGTACTAAAGTCCACTCTCCTAGTGCATTATGATCCTAAACTTCCTCTCATAGTTTCAGCAGATAGCAGTTCTTGTGGAATTGGGGCAGTGTTATCTCACCACATTGATGGTGTAGATAGGCTTGTGTGTTTTGCTTCTAGAACACTAACTGAGACTGAAAGACGATATGCATAACTTGAACGCGAAGCCTTAGCCTTAGTATTTGTAGTAAAAAAATTTCATTTCTATCTATGGGGTCATGAATTCAAACTAATTACTGACCATAAGCCTCTTTTAGGTTTATTTTTGCCTATTAAAAATATTCCAGTTATGGCCTCAGGTAGGATCCAACGATGGGCGCTGATTCTACAAGCCTATAAATTTGACTTAGTACATAGGTCAGGCAAACTTCTAGGTACGGCTGATGTTCTAAGTAGGTTGCCTTTAGAAAATCCAAATGTATGCGTACCTATACCTACAGAATGGGTTCACTTCGTGGAATTTTTGGAATCCACTCTAGTATCTGCAGTACAAATAGAGCAGTGGACAAAATCAGATCCTATTCTGTCTAGCCAAAATGGCCAAAATGGCCAAAATGGCTGTCTCTTATGGGGCAACAGAGTGATAATTCCGAATGAAGGCAGATCGAATTTAGTGAAGGAACTTCACGCTGAACACATGGGTGCAACAAAAATGAAAGAGCTGGCGAGAGCTTATTTCTGGTGGCCCGGTTTAGATGGAGAACTCGAATCATTGGTTCGTTCTTGTCAAAACTACCTAGAGAACAGAGATCTTCCAAGGAAAAGTCCACTTCATCCGTGGGAATGGCCTACTATACCTTGGCATATGATCCATGATGACTATGTGAAAAATGCTCTGTATGAATTGGTCCCCAATTAACCCACCCCTAATATCTCCAGTCTAACTATAGAGTAGATTAATTCTAGCCTTGTAAGGGTCAGCCTACAGATTCCGGAAATGGTCCAGAGCGGGCAGATAAATTGAGGTCCACAGTAGGATTCCTCACCAAATTAGGTTAGGGCAATCTACCTTCACCTTTGTTAAGCTATGAGTTGATGCTAGGTCTTAGGCCACAATGTAGGCCTAAGTTGTCTGACCCAGCTTAATTTCATGAGTTTACTTCTAACTGGGTTAAAACACAATTAGTCACTTACTGCTAGTTATTAGAGTCTCTTTTCTCCTTCCTGTATAATTGTCGAGAGCGTACTTGCTGGTGGGGATCTTTTTTCGGTGTCTGTTCTTCTCCCTTCTCTCGTTCCGTCTTGTCGCCCCGTTCCTCGTTTTCGTTCTCCTTTGTTCTCCTTTTTCGCGGGGCTTTTTCCACCAGCGTCCTCTTAGTTTTTTCTTCGGTTGGTTGATCGGTAATGTACTGTATATCTATTACCGAGCACGCTCTTGTCACACAGTATATAAATACTAGTGTGGAGAATAACTCTGGTGAGCAACCAATTGGTTTCATCCACCCAGTTATTGACATAAAAGGAATTTAATAATTGTTAGATTAACTACCTACCTACTCAGTGAACCATTTTCGTTACCTCCCAACTACCCACTCATCAGTTTTCCATATACTGGGGGCCCCGGGAGATAAAAAGTTTGGTGTCATTGTCACCAATTTTTATGTCTGAGTGTAGACTAGCTAACTATTTGACTGTAAATGCCTGTTAATCTGATTAACAGTGACTATCCTCACCTTCTCATGGAGAAGGTGTAGCATTTAATTAGAAGAGAAAATATACATCCATAGGATGAAACTGTCTATGGTCTTTACCATAAGAAAAGAAAAAGTGAAAGTTAGAAGATAAAATTACAATTCCCCAGCATCTATTTTTTGTTGTAAAACTAGTCGCGCCTTTAATGCTGTTTGTCGCTGAGGTCTTGTGTCTGTCAATGTTGTAGTAGGATGCGTTACCACTCCTACTGTCAAAGGAATAGTTACTGGAAGTTCAGTGTCTCCAGTTGTTACTGTCAGTGGAGAAGGTTCTCCAAAGTCCATTGTTTTGGGTCCAGACTCTAAAGGGTACAAAAGAGAAATGTCTCTTGTTGTGTCACCCGTTGAAGTCCTTAATTTGACCACTCTTGTTACCCCGTCTGCCCCTGGTCTGAGTTCTAAAACTCTAGCCAGAGGCCAGCATTGTCTTGGAGTACTGTCATGTATGAGAACAAGGTCCCCTACCTTAATTGTGTCAGACCAATCCTTCTTAGTCATTTGTTTATGTCTCTCCCTTAGACCCATCAAGTACTCAGTTTTCCACTGTTTAATGAAATGAGCTTTAACTCTAGTTAAATGTTGTAACTTAGTCTGGAGCTCATCATGTCGTTGAGTCCAGTTTGGGTCTTCTGAAGAGTCTATATTGTAGTCCGGCAGGAGACTAACTTGTTCTCCCCGAATCAAATGATTTGGAGTTAATGGTTCCGGGTCATTAATGTTGTCACTCACATAAGTGAGTGGTCTATTGTTAATGATGTTCTCAATCTCAGCCAGGAGAGTGAGCAACTCAAACAAGTGTATCTGTTTTTTACCAATTGCTTTCTTCAAGCAATTCTTTACTGTTTGTATATTCCTCTCCCAGATAGAACCATACCAAGGAGAGGCAACTGGAATATACTTCCACTTTATGTTTGAATTTTGTATATATAATTGTGTGAGTTCATCGCTTAACAAGTCGTGGATGACTTGTTCACCAGCCTTGAAATATGTAGCATTGTCAGTCCAAACTGTCTTGGGTACTGAATGTCGTGCACAGAATCTCTTAAAGACAGCAACAAAAGATTCTGCTGTAAGGTCCTCCACAACATCCAGATAAACAGCTCGTGAGGCAGCACATGTAAACAGTACAATGTACATTTTTTGTTCAGTGTCAACCACCCCTACAGTCAATGCTCCTGTATAGTCAATGCCTACAGTCTCAAAGGGTCTGTTGAGAGTAACTCTCTCCTCTGGCAAAGCAGGAGGATTTGGTTTCCTATAGGGCCTAGCATGAATACGCCTACATGTGACACACTCACTCAGGACTGTTTTAACAGTGATCCTTCCCTTGGGTATCCAATAAGTTTTTCTTAATGTAGTTAGTGTCTGTGGTACCCCCATATGATATACATCATTGTGTGTTTTTCTGATGATTAATGTTGTCAAATAGCTAAATCTAGGTAAAAGGATTGGATGTTTGCTTTTGTATGACAGTTTTGATTTGTCTAATCTCCCTTTACACCTTAGAAGGCCTTCCTCATCTCTGAACAAATTTAGATCCACAACTACTGATGGTACAGGTATTATAGACCTTTACAAGTTTACGTAGATAATTAACTAAATGCCAGGGTCACCAGCGCCCAAATACTAGATTGGCATCCAGCAGTGCGGCGCAAAATTAATTTTAATAAAAGAAGGGAAGGACTGATTATAAAATCATCAATATGAATTTTGTATTTTATTGACAACAATTAATAACTATATGCAAAAGGGGATTTTTACCCGTAACAACTTTGATGGACATATAAATGCGAGATTAAATAATGGCCCGTTTAGCTAATATATAACAGTCTGCAAATAATACTGATTATAATAATAAATATGTAATACAAATAATAGTACAAATGATATGTAACACTAATAATATAACTAATAATAATAATAATAATACTAATAATAATAGTACAAATAATAATGCAACCTAATAATAGTAAACTAATAATAATAATAACTAAAAATAATAGCCACAATGACAACCTTGTCTGCAAAGAGACAGACAAGAATACTGTAAGTGATATTTCAGAGAATAAGAATAATAAAAATGGCAATAATTAATAATTAAAATACATATGCTCTATATAGGCCCAGTAACCCGTGGATGATAAATTACAGTTAATTCTCATTATGGGATTGTGTTAAGTTGAATGGGAGAACTAAGGAAGTATGTAGGCCACAAATGACTAGTAGGCCATCTGCTAAGAAAATACATGACATAATAGGCTTATATTATAAAGTAAATATACTAAGAAAATTAATAGGCAGGCCTATGCCTCTTCAATATATCGAGCTGAGGTTAATCTAAAACAAAGACTATGGTAGGCCTCAGCTAGGCTAGAGTTACAATTTGGCTTTTGCCTAGACCTAACTTAGCCTAAGGTAATTTATTGTATGAATCTTACATTACTATTTGTAGTATAAATCTTAGTACTAATTGCAAACAGTATAAGGCTTGTTAGTATCTGCAGTATGCGGTATTGCATACAGATATGAAATAGTAAAGAATATAAACATTATAAATACAAAACATACCATACAATTTTTGCTTGCTGGCGCGGTGCTTTCAAATAATACGATGTGTGAACAGCGTCCTGTGTGTTGTCGTTTCACATAAGTTTGTTTTTACTATACAATTTTACCAACAAGCCAAAATAATCCTTAAAAGCCAATTCATGTCTAGTCACACCACACTGAATTCTTAAGAATTAAATTTGATCACTGGACATATTTAACTTGTATTTATTTATTTATTTAGATTTAAATATTTCACTCATGCCAATTTGTGGCAGTTTTCACTAATAAAAATAATCTTGTGGTGCAAGGCACTACACAGGTTCTTTTGTTTGTTTCCCATTAGTCAAGAATTCTAACTCTTTATTGTACTCCGTTTGTTGTGCATGCCCTATCCAGTACTTGGTTGCAACTTCTGTATAATTATGATTGTTTTTATTTAGCTGTTTGTTTATTGTAGTTAAACAGTTGTGAGCAAACCTCAAACAGTAGGCTGTGACCCTGACAAGTTTACTGAAATCAGAATACTGTTCATAATTAGTGATTGGTTCGACCTTTTCATTTGAAAAGATTAAATTTAATGTCAAGTTAACCTGTTCCACAGGCCATTGGTCTGTATTACAGAGCCACTTAGGTCCCATGAACCAAGTTTTGTTTGACTTCAACAACTTGTAGGATAAACCTCTGGTCAGAAAGTCTGCTGGATTTTGATTAGTTGGAACATAGTGAAAGTTTACTTGTAGGCTTTCATTAGCTTCAGCTATTTCTTTTAGCCTATTTCTTACAAAGATATTCTTACTATTAATGCTATCATTCCGTATCCAGGCAAGACAAATCTGACTGTCAAGCCAGATGTGGATATCAGTTATGTTCACATCATGGTAAGCATCCTTAAGCAATGAAATGGTTTTAATGGCTAATGCAGCAGCCAATAGTTCCAATTGAGGTATGGTTCGGGTAGGTTTGAGAGGTGCAACTTTCCCTTTTGCATAAATTAGATGACTTTCTGTAGGACTTACAAGATACGCACAGCACCCATAAGCTTGTGTGCTTGCATCAGCAGACACATGAAGTCTCTGGGGCTTATCCCTAAACCCACAGCACCTTTGAATTTTAATGTTCTGCACTTTTGTTAAATCAGCAGCTAACTTCTTCCAAGATTTTTGATCTTCATTTGTTATTGGATCATCCCACCCAACATTTGTCCTCCAAACTTCTTGGAGGAGAATCTTTGATTTTATTGTTGAAGGCAGGAATAGATCCATGGGATCAAAAATTTTGGAAGCCTCTGATAATATTTGTCTTTTAGTATTTGCTTCCTCATCAAGTTTAAAACCTTTAGTACAGATTGAATCATGACTGTTAGAAGTTGCATCCAAATACCAGTTCATACCTAAAGTTTTAACTCTGTCTGATGGCTCAGTAAGACCATTATTATCCTTTAAAATCCTTTTGTTTAAATCCTCATCATTTGAAATCCACTCTCTAAGTTCAAAGTTACCTTGTTGCATAATGTTCTGAGAGTGTTCATAGACTTCAGATAATTCAGATTTTGTTGTTGTTGAGCCTATTAGATTGTCTACGTAAAAATGTTCCTTGAGGAAGTTCAATGTTAAAGAGTTATTAAACTGGTTCAAATGATGTCTAATTGTCAATGCTAATAGGCTAGGTGAGCAATTGGCTCCAAACAACACAACATTAAATCTATAGGTTATGAACCCTTTATTCAAATCAAATGGATCCTTGAACCATAAGAACCTAAGTTGGTTCTTATCATATTCATTTTTAAGATTTATTCTCAAAAATGCCTTTGAAATGTCACTTTGTACGGCATATTTATCTAACCTGAACCTCAGTAAGATCTTCACAAGGTCAGAAATGAGATTAGGACCCTCAATCAGGCAATCATTCAAACTGTGTTTATCACTGTCTTTGAGGCTACAGTTATATACTACTCTGAGTTTTGTTGTTGGGGCATCTTGTCGATAAACCCCCTGTGGGTTAAATAATGACAACCATCTTTTTTAAAAGGGTTATTTGTTACTTCTTCAATGAAGCCTTTCTGTAGCTGTTCTTTGAAGACATCACTGTACATTTGAATATTATTATCTTGTTTGAGTTTTTTCATTACTTTATATAAATGTCCTTTAGCTACTTTGAGATTATCTCTTAAAGTTGGACAATTTATTTTCCAAGGTAACTCAACAAAATAACTATTGTCTTTGCACTGAATGGTGTCTTCAAATCTTTCTACCATTAACTGATCTTCTGAAGTTTGATTTGTGTCATGTATACCCACAGATTCTAGCAACCATAAAGTTTGAATTGCCTCATCCAGAGTTTCATTTGATAGTGATGAATTAAAGTTCTCAGTTGATATAATGTTATTCAAAGTGTTGCTATTCTTACAGGTGTTATGTAGGACTGAGTTGAGGCACACAGTATTTGTTAGTCATGAACTATTTTGGTTTAGGTCTAGGTTGTATTTGGATAGGTCACCCAAAGGGGCTATCCCTGATATAGTCTGATAAGCTATACCATTACCTATTGTAATGAGTCTTTACTAATTATTGTTTTCTGTGTAACAAGTCTTTACTAATTATTGTTTTCTGTGTTTCAGATCTATGCTATGTTTATGTTGAATAAAGCCTCAAATTGGCCTTTACTTTATCTTTAGCCCGCTAACAAACGCGGCACCACAATTTATTCAACATTTCAATCAGCCATTCAGTCGGCCTTTCAGATACAGCAAGCAAATATTCATCCAGTAATCTTACTATATCATGGAGAAGGTGATTCGCCCGGATAAATTTATTACTTCTCCGAATTCTCCCGAAGCTGGGAAACTATGGAAATTATGGTCGCGTGGATTCAAATATTTCTTGAGTACTATCGCCGAACACAACCCCAATAAATTGGAGGTTCTATTCGTACATATCGGCCCCGATGTCGCTGATATCATTCAAGACTGCTCTACTTATGAGAATGCCATGGCAGCCTTAGAGGCCACCTACGTCAAGAAGCCAAACGAGGTATGCGCTCGCCACCTGTTGTCCACCCGTCACCAAAAGCCCGAGGAAACCCTCGATGAGTACTTGCAAATTCTTCAACAACTAGCCAATGACTGCAACTTCAAATCGGTTTCCGCCGACGAAAACAGGAGTTCATCTGTGAGAGACGCTTTCATCCGAGGAATTAGAGATAGCGCCATCCGCACCCGCTTACTCGAAAATGACACACTCTCACTGGAAAAAGCTATCGTCCAGGCTCGAACATTAGATCAGGCCCAGAAAAACTCAGAATCGTACCTCACTCATTACGGTGCTGTTGCAGCCACTGGCTCTCGCCACGAACCGTCGCCGACTACTGACTCTGCCCGGCCTGCCTGCGTCCAAGGAGACGATCTCCCAAACTCTTCAGCCACTACGAATTTCGACAACAAAGCCGCTCTGTGCTTCTTCTGCGGGTCTCGACGCCACCCACGAAGCAGTTGTCCGGCAAAGGATTCTATCTGTGCGAAATGTGAAAAGACCGGCCACTGGGCCAAAGTCTGCCGCTCAAGTACTTCCTCGGCACGTCAAAAACAGGATAAAACCACAGCGTCTCATTCAGCCGCAGCATTAGCGACCATTAGTACCACTCTATTGTGTAGCTCCTCCATGCCTACCAACTCAACAGTCGATATCCTCGTCAACGGCCGTTCGTGTCTCGCCTTGTTGGATACTGGCAGCTCGGACAACTTCATTCGTGAGGATCTAGCCAAACACTTAGAGCTGCCCATTCTTCCGCACTCGGGCGTCGTATCAATGGCTTCGCCTAATCTATCCGCAGCCATCTCAGGTCGATGTACAGTGAAGGTTACGATGGGAGACCGCGACTACGAAAAGCTCGAACTATCCGTCTTGTCGGATCTGTGCGCTGACATAATACTCTGTACCCCATTCTTAATCAGACACAAGGAATTGAACATCAATTTCGGAGGTCCGGAGCCAGCACTCCATATATGCGGCCTTACTCGATCAAGAATTTCAGCCCCACCACTATTCGGCAACTTAACTGCCGATTGTCGTCCCATCGCCACGAAGTCCAGACGATTTTGCTCTGAGGACAAAATTTTCATTGGGAAAGAAATCGAAAAGCTACCAGGGATGAGATAATTGAACCCAGTAACTCACCCTGGCGTGCTCAAGTAGTCATCACATCTACCGAAACAAAAAAAAAACGCATGGTAATCGATTTCTCTCAAACCGTCAACCGATTTACCATGCTAGATGCATATCCTCTTCCGCGAATCGATGATATAGCCAACAAAGTCTCACAACACAAATATTACAGCGTAATTGATCTGTCAAGCGCATACTACCAGGTAGAAATCGATCCGTCTGAACGACCTTTCACAGCATTCGAGGCTGACGGAAATCTATACCAATTCAGAAGGATCCCTATGGGAGTAACTAACGGAGCCGCGGCCTTCCAGCGCGTCATGAACGAATTCATATCCTCGAACAACTTATCATCAACATACGCCTACCTCGACGATCTCACCATCTGCGGAACCACTTGGGAAGAGTACGATGAGAACCTTCGACATTTCTGGGAAGCCGCTAAACGAGTAAATCTGAGTCTAAACAAGGAAAATGCAAGCTTTCGATGACATCAGTGCACCTGCTCGGATATTCTATCATGGCGTATTGCGGCCCGATCCCGAACGCCTCCGGCCACTACAAGAACTTCAAACTCCTCGCAACAAGTCGTCTCTACAACGCGTAATCGGACTATTCGCATACTATGCTAAATGGATTCAGAACTATTCCCTCAAGATCAAACCTCTGCTCAACGTTTCATCATTCCCATTAACTCGCGAGGAAGTATCAACGATCCAAACACTCAAAGATGATATCTCGAAAGCTGTCGTCGGTTCAATCGATGAAGAACTGCCGTTCACTGTGGAGACGGACGCTTCCTCTTCAGCAATCGGAGCCACCCTCACCCAGAACGGCCGCCCGGTGGCGTTCTTTTCTCGCGCTCTGAATAACACAGAACGTCGCCATCACATCGTTGAAAAGGAGGCATACGCTGTAATCGAATCCATTCGCAAGTGGAAGCACTTCTTAGCTTATCGACACTTTACTGTCGTCACCGACCAGCGGAGCGTATCTTTCATGTTCGATGGAAAAGCTACTGGTCGTATTAAGAACGATAAGATTCTCCGTTGGCGTGTAGAACTAGCCGGCTACTCATTCACAATAAAATACAGACCGGGCCCCGAGAACCGAGCCGCAGACGCATTGTCGCGATCATTTTGCGCTGCTACTCCAAGAATATCCCTCGCCCAGCTGCATGTTAATCTGATACACCCAGGAGTCCGCCGAATGACTCATTTTGTGAGAGCTAGGAACCTACCATTCTCAGTGGATGACATCAAACGAGTTACGTCGGAATGCCAAACATGCGCTAAATGTAAGCCACAGTACTATAAACCAGAAGTTAGTCACTTAATACGGGCCATGTCCCCGTTTGACCGACTTAACATCGACTTTAAAGGCCCGCTTCCGAGCGCAACTTCGCGACCTTACATCCTAACAGTAATCGACGAGTATTCACGCTTTCCTTTTGCCTTCCCGTGCCGTGATACGAACACGTCAACCGTTATGCCCGTCTCACCGAGTTATTTTCTACCTTCGGAACTCC
This sequence comes from Bathynomus jamesi, assembly GCA_023014485.1. Lineage (NCBI taxonomy): Eukaryota > Metazoa > Arthropoda > Malacostraca > Isopoda > Cirolanidae > Bathynomus > Bathynomus jamesi. The sequence goes on from JAJOZX010003877.1 coordinate 376,051, forward strand.
CTCTTACATCCACACAGATCGAGGGACATCGTTTATGTCTTCGGAACTAAAACTGTTCCTAACTAAACATGGTATCGCGACTAGTCGCACAACGCCGTATCACCCCCAAGGAAACGGGCAATGCGAACGTTACAATGGAATCATCATGAACACCATCAAACTAGCCATAGAAGATCGCGGGTTGCCGATGTCGCAATGGGAGTCCGTCCTACCAGACGCGCTGCACTCGATTAGATCGCTGCTGTGTACGGCCACGAACGAAACTCCTCACGAGCGTCTATTCACGCACCCGCGGCGTACTTCTACCGGTTCTGCACTACCGACGTGGCTGTCTTCTCCGGGAACTGTACTCCTTCGCCAATTCATTCGCCGATCCAAGAACGACCCCCTCGTCGAGGAAGTTGAGTTAATTGAGGCAAACCCCAACTACGCGTTTATACGGCATCCGAATGGGAGAGAAGATACTGTATCCATCAGGGACCTGGCACCGGCGGGACGTAGCAATACGGATGACACGAATCACTATGAACCCCCCGTACCCAGTCCGCCAATCAATTCCACCCCGCTAACGGACGACTCAGAACCCGCTGAGATCCGCCGACACACGGTCCCAACAGCTCCCGTCGAAGCAACTCCAGTCGAAGTCGAGAGAGGCCCACCTGTGTCAGTAACCTCCGAGACGAGTCCCCCTCTGAGAAGAAGCACTCGAATCAGATACCCAGCTCAACGCCTAAACTTGTAGACTCTTCTTTCTTCCAAAATATCTTGAACTTGTCGTTTTGTTTCTTACCGTGCAAAGTATCACGTATTATAAAAGAAGAGAGGAATGTAATGAGTCTTTACTAATTATTGTTTTCTGTGTAACAAGTCTTTACTAATTATTGTTTTCTGTGTAACAAGTCTTTACTAATTATTGTTTTCTGTGTAACAAGTCTTTACTAATTATTGTTTTCTGTGATCACGTATTATAAAAGTAGAGAGGAATGTAATGAGTCTTTACTAATTATTGTTTTCTGTGTAACAAGTCTTTACTAATTATTGTTTTCTGTGTTTCAGATCTATGCTATGTTTATGTTGAATAAAGCCTCAAATTGGCCTTTACTTTATCTTTAGCCCGCTAACAAACGCGGCAACACACCTATCTTTACTATGCCCTTATGAATAAGATTATTATAATCTGCCCCTATTAACATTTCAATGTTAGCTACTGTGTTGTTTGTGATATGTCTATCAGCTATTTTGTAGTGTTTTCCCAAATGATTTATGGTTTGTTCTAGTTTGGGTATAACCAGTTTGTTTTGTCCTACTTTAGAAATAATAACTGCTTCAATTTTCTCTAATTTATTTTCTAAATGTAGTTCCAGGTCAATTGTCTTATAGCTATTTTTGTCCGAGTTATCCTTAACAAAGGATGCAATATTGAGTTTTTGTTCATTCGGGTTTGGTGTCAAACCCAATTTATTAACTACATTTTGCGAAACAAATGTTTGTTGAGAACAACAGTCTATAAGACATCTCACTGGAGTGGTGCTACCCTCACTATTCACTAAGTCCAAAGTAATAGTTGGTAAAAGAATCTCAGTGTTTCTTGTTACGTTGTTTGAACAAACAGAATGTCCCATGAAAGTGGCATTTTCTTGATTACCTTTGTTTGGTGGAGGTATCTTTTGAGTTTGAGTACTATTGTTTGGACACTTTGGTGAATCACACATTGATGAGACATGTCGTAAACTTTTACAAAACTTACACTTGAATCTTAACCTAGATTTACAGTGTTTCTTATAATGTCCCTGGCCAGTACACTTTTTACATAGGTTCAACTGTTCACATCTTTTAGCTCTTGAGTTAAAGTCTGAATATTTGTCACACCCAGTACTACTGTGTTCATCACTTGCACAAAATTTGCAATGTAGTGTGTAAGTTGAGGCAGCAGTTACATTAAAGTTCTGTAATGTAGCTGTTCGTGTATTCCAGTTGGTCACATTTGATTCTACAGTATCAAGTTTTGTCTGTTTGGCTGTAGCTAGTTGGTCTCTGGGGACAGTCTTTGGTTTATCCATAGTTTGGGTCTTATTTTGTGTTGCAATATTTCTCAGTTTGTAATTAGTTAGGAGAGTTGGAAAATGTTTTCTGATATTTTCAAGAGTAGGATAATTTTCTCCCGTCTTTAGAACAAAAACATCTTTAACCCTCAAAGGAAGGCACCTAAGAATTATGCTTTGTATAATCCAAGATGAAGCTTTAACATCTATCTCATTGCTAACCAGTTGTCCTATAATAGCTTCTAATTTTGAATAAAATTTTTCCATATCACTATGGTTATCTTTTATGGGTGCAAAATCAATAATTTGTTGAGATAATTCAAATACAATCTCATCTTTATTAATGTAATTACGTTTTAAGAGATCAATAGCTACTTCATATGAATTCCCTACGGCTGGTAAATAGGCTATCAGGTTATAGGCTGGGCCTTTAAGGAAACTAGTTAAGTAGCTAAACTTATCAACAGTTGAAATATAAGGTTTATTACCTATTAAACTCTCAAATTTTTCAATGAAAGATGGGAATTGTACCGTGTCCCCTTCAAATGTTGGTACTAGCAAAGTGGGTAAAGTAGCCCTAAATTCTTGTGACTCAGGATTTGGCATGCCACTTAAATTTGGTTGAAAGTTAGCTCTCCTTTGATTAAAATCAGAAGTAGGTTTATGTGGTGTTAAGTCAGTCAAACGAGACTGTAGTCTCCTTATTTGCTGTTCAATTGAGATTACCTGAACATCATTATCAGCGTAAAGGTCTATCAATTGTTCTTCAGCCATTTCGGATTCAACTAACTCTGAAATACTCTCATCAATGGCTATTATTTCCTTCTTTTTAGTTTCCAATTTAAGAATTACACACTCTAAATCTTCCTTACCTGGTTGTGTAATATTGTTAAAAGTGTTCACGGCCTTTGTAACAGCACCCAACTTTCCCCCCCTTTTCTTTTTTAACTTTTTCAATTCCTCACTGTCCATGTTTAAGTCAAAATTGTTTAACTGGGGATCGTAATGAAATAGAGGACAAGAAGAAATTACCAGAGAAGAGAGATCACAGACAAAACAGTCAAGTTTTAAATTTGGTTTAATCCCCCCCAAGTACTTATGTGTCACTCAGGTCTAAGCTTATAAGAGAATGAGACTCCTTAAATGTAAATGTTTCCTAGTTAGGCCCTAGGTTGTAGACCTAATTAGGCTTGATTAGGTTAGGCTTAGGCTAGACCATTTAGCCTAATTCTGCAATTTTTGTTAAGTAAGGTTAAGGTTTGTAAATTCCCCACACACGGACCACCAATGTGAAAAATGCTCTGTTAGAATTGGTCCCCAATTAACCCACCCCTAATATCTCCAGTCTAACTAAAGAGTAGATTAAGTCTAGCCTTGTAAGGGTCAGCCTAGAGATTCCGGAAATGGTCCAGAGCGGGCAGATAAATTGAGGTCCACAGTAGGATTCCTCACCAAATTAGGTTAGGGCAATCTCTACCTTCACCTTTGTTAAGCTATGAGTTGATGCTAGGTCTTAGGCCACAATGTAGGCCTAAGTTGTCTGATCCAGCTTAATTTAATGAGTTTACTTCTAACTGGGTTAAAACACAATTAGTCACTTACTGCTAGTTATTAGAGAGTCTCTTTTCTCCTTCCTGTATAATTGTCGAGAGCGTACTTGCTGGTGGGGATCTTTTTTCGGTGTCTGTTCTTGTCCCTTCTCTCGTTCCGTCTTGTCGCCCCGTTCGTCGTTTTCGTTCTCCTTTGTTCTCCTTTTTCGCGGGGCTTTTTCCACCAGTGTCCTCTTAGTTTTTTCTTCGGTTGGTTGATCGGTAATGTATATCTATTACCGAGCACGCTCTTGTCACACAGTATATAAATACTAGTGTGGAGAATAACTCTGGTGAGCAACCAATTGGTTTCATCCACCCAGTTATTGACATAAAAGGAATTTAATAATTGTTAGATTAACTACCTACCTACTCAGTGAACCATTTTCGTTACCTCCCAACTACCCACTCATCAGTTTTCCATAACTATGTAGGTCCTATAAATAATGCTTATTTCCTAGTCATTGTGGACGCCTACTCTAAGTGGGTGAAAATGTTTCCAACCACTTCCACGACTTCCGGTGTTACTATTCGCTTACTCCGTTCGTGTTTCGCTCGATGGGGTTTACCCATAGTTCTGGTTTCTGACAATGGTACTTGTTTTACCAGCGAGGAATTTCGTTCTTTCGTCCGCCTAAATGGTATTAGACATGTCCTGTCTAGTGTTTTTCACCAGTCTACTAACGATCTCGCGGAAAACATGGTCCGTACTTTCAAATCGGCCTTGCGTCATTCTCATGGGGAGGAAATGCAAGTGGTGTTGGATAAATTTTTGTTTAAATATCGACTAACACCTCACACAACGACGAGGATGTCTCCTTCTAAACTTATGATTGGCCGGGGAATTCGTTCAGTTTTCGATCTGTTACCCCCAAAGGAAACGTTACAATAACGAGTTTTTCGCCATCAGGAAAAACAGAAGTTGTACCACGACACTAAAAAAAGGAGAGTTATAGAAGCGCAACCCAATGATCCAGTTATGATTCGCAACTATGGGACTGGACTAAAATGGGTTCCTGCAACGGTGCAGGAGAGAACGGCCCTGTTTCATTCAAGTGCCAACTAGAAGATGGTTGTGAAAAATGCTCTGTATGAATTGGTCCCCAATTAACTCACCCCTAATATCTCCAGTCTAACTATAGAGTAGATTAAGGCTAGCCTTGTAGGGGTCAGCCTAGATATTGCGGAAATGGTCCAGAGCGGGCAGAGTAAATTGAGGTCCACAGTAGGATTCCTCACCAAATTAGGTTAGGGTAATTTACCTTCATCTAATTTGTCTGACCCAGCTTAATTTATGTCCCTTAATTAACTGGGCTAAAAAACACAACTGATCACTTACCGAGTGTTATTAGACAGTCCCTCTTCTCTTTCCTGAATTGTTGAGAGCGTACTTGCTGGTGGGGATTTTCCGGTGTTTATCCTCTTCCTTCTCTCTGTTTCCGTCTTGTTCTCTCGTTGTCTCTTTTCGTTCTCCTCTCTTCCCTCTGTCCTCTTTTCGCGGGGCTTTTTCCACCAGCGTCCTCTTGGTTTTTTTTCAGTTGGTTGACCGGTAATGTATGTGTATTACAGCGCACGCTCTATCACACAGTCAGAGCTGGGCAGTATTTAAATACATTTGTATTTAAATACGTATTTAAATACATTTGTGTATTTAGAACTGTATTTATAAATACATTGTTTTTCATGTATTTAAATATAGTATTTAAATACTTTAATGAGTATTTAAATACAATGTATTTAAATACTCAAAATATAAAAATGTAAATACTTCTACTGGTTTAATACACGTTCTGTACTAGCACAGTACGACGCGTCGACAGTGTAGTACAGCATGGTTCATGTTTCAACGTGTCAGTTCAATCAGTTGGGTGCCACTCTTAGTCGAAAGCGGTTGATTTCTTTATTATGTGCGTGTCATGGCTTAGTGAATTAGTGAATGCATATGTTAAAATTTGTATGTATTTAAAATGTATTTACAAATGTATTTAAATACAATTGATGTATTTTGTATTTAGTATCTAAATACATTCGTAAAATGTATTTAGTATTTAGTATTTAAATACATTTCTCCCATGTATTTAGTATTTAGTATTTAAATACATTCAATGTATTTACTGCCCAGCTCTGCACACAGTATATAAATACTAATGTGGAGAATAACTCTGGTGAGCAACCAATTGGTTTCATCCACCCAGTTATTGACATAGAAGGAGTTTAATAATTGTTAGATTAACTACCTACCTACTCAGTTAACCATTTTCGTTACCTCCCAACTACCCACACATATCAGTTTACCATAATGGTCGTTCTATTAAACGCCATCAGGACCAGATATGGGAACGTGAATTACAGGAGGACCAGTCTTCTGGAAGTGAGATCCGATCCTCTGGAAAAGGGTTCAATTCGCCCGCCTATGCAGGTTGCATCTATTCCTACTACATCAACCCCGCTCCGCAGGTCGTCTAGGGTCTCTCACCCCCTTTGACAGTCTAAACTTATAGGGGAGGACTGGAGGAGTGAGGCAGGCTTGCCAACAATGTTCCCTCTAATTTTTTTTAGTCTGTGTGCGCAAGAAATTTTCGTTGTGCATACATTTAGATTCATGGTGAAAAATTGTGCAAACTTTTCTGAGCGCTATTATCTTCAAAATGAAATATATATAAATATTAAATACTTAATAAATATTATTTCCATAATGTGATAGCTTGATCATTACGGTACTATTAAATGGATATTAAAAAACTGTTTACAATATTATATATTCTTAAAAAAGAAAACATTTTATCCATTCTAAAAATATGAATAAAATAAAAAATAGTAAAATAAAATTCAACAAAATAAAGAAATAAAATAAAAATAACGTTAATTGAAAATGACTTTTAGTTATCATTTCTCTAAACAATTTTTAGCATTTAGCAATTTAAAATAGATTATCAAGATTAATACATGATTTTATCCATTCACAAAATAGGAATAAAATAAAAATAATAAAAAATTCAATAAAATAAAATATAATCAAAATAACATTAAATGAAAGTGCCTTTCATTTAAGTATGATTGAGATTTCTCCCTACGATCTTTAGCATTTGCCCATTCCAAATAAACTCTATGAAGATTAATACATCCGTCATCCTTCAGGTAACATTTAATTCGCATGAGCATGTCCAAATGATTTTCTTTCAAGCGGTTTCTTAATTTGTCCTTTACAGAATTCATTAAACTGAAGCCACGCTCACAGTCCACACAAGATGCTAGGAAAGTTCCCCCAATATCCATCAACTTTTTTAGCAAGGTCACAAAATTGTTCATTTTGGAGGGCGAATGTCACCATATCATCAAAGTTTTTAACCAGCTTACTTTTTATTTTCTCGCATACAACAAATTTAAAATCATTGTACTGTTCGATTATAGTAGAACTTTCACCAAGAAAATCTGCATATTTTGCACATAAAACTTTAACATGCTCAATGCCAAAGTCAAAGTCTTTCTGTAAAATAACCGAGCAATCAAAGGCAGACCATTCTTTTACTTCATTTTCAGGAAACCTGTCTTCCAAATGGGCATGATACGCTTGAACCTGTGCGCATTTTATTTTGCTGTGTGCGCGGGTTTCACGACTCGTGTGCGCGCGCACACGCGCACACCTTAGAGGGAACATTGCTTGCCAACTCAAATTTGATATTTTGAGCTAAAACTGCTTTTAAAAATGACTAAAATCGACTAAATTTTTTTCCATTTTGAGCTAAACTTATGGCTAAAGAAAATTTTGTTTTTTTATATTGATATATACTCAGTACAATTTTATTTATTAAAAAGTGTAAATTTAAACCATAAAAAAAAAAAATTTCGTGGGAGGCACTCTGAAGAAGTATGAGAAACAGCTAGCTGAAGAGGTGGCATACACATCTAAACAAAATCAGCGATGGGACTTCTCTTTTAAGTGTTTGATATACACCATTATTGATACCTATCATGACGCTAGCATTATCAGTCCCAATGGCTACAAGTTTAAGTTAAGATTTTTACTTACCAGTTCACCTTTTAGTACTTTAATAATACCATCAGCATTACACTCTTCTAATTCCACAAGATTAAGGAAAGTTGAGATAACCTTGTTTTTAGATCTGCTATAATAAATTATTGCAATCCCAAGCATTTTATGAGCACTAATATCATTAGATTCATCTAAAAGTAAGCTAAATTTACCATCTCCTATATCTTGAATCAAGTCCTCCACAAAATGAACACTTAAGACATTTATGGAAAACTGATGAGTGGGTAGTTGGGAGGTAACGAAAATGGTTCACTGAGTAGGTAGGTAGTTAATCTAACAATTATTAAATTCCTTTTATGTCAATAACTGGGTGGATGAAACCAATTGGTTGCTCACCAGAGTTATTCTCCACACTAGTATTTATATACTGTGTGGGAGGAGCGTGCTCGGTAATGGAGATACATTACCGCTCAACCAACCGAGGAATAAACCAAGACAACGCTGGTGGAAAAAGCCCCGCGAAGAGGAGAACAAAAGAGTACGAAAACGAAGAACGGGGCGAGAGGACGCACCAGCAAGTGCGCTCTCGACAATTACACAACCGGAGAAGGGAGACACTCCAATAACAAACAGTAAGTGACTAATTGAGTTTTTTAACCCAGTAAGTTAATCACATTAAATTAAGCTGGGTCAGACAAGTTAGGCCTACATTGTGGCCTAAGACCCAGCATCAACTCATAGCTTAACAAAGGTGAAGGTAGATTGCCCTAACCTAATCTTGGTGAGGAATCCTACTGTGGACCTCAATTTATCTGCCCGCTCTGGACCATTTCCGGAATCTCTAGGCTGACCCCTCTAGGCTAGACTTGATCTACTCTATAGTTAGACTGGAGAAATAAGGGGTGGGTTAATTGTGGACCAATTCATACAGAGCATTTTTCGCATTGGTGGTCCGTGTGTGGGGAATTTACAAACCTTAACCTTACTTAACAAAAATTGCAGAATTAGGCTAAATGGTCTAGCCTAAGCCTAAGCCTAAGCCTAACCTAATCAAGCCTAATTAGGTCTACAACCTAGGGCCTAACTAGGAAACATTTACATTTAAGGAGTCTCATTCTCTTATAAGCTTAGACCTGAGTGACACATAAGTACTTGGGGGGGATTAAACCAAATTTAAAACTTGACTGTTTTGTCTGTGATCTCTCTTCTCTGGTAATTTCTTCTTGTCCTCTATTTCATTACGATCCCCAGTTAAACAATTTTGACTTAAACATGGACAGTGAGGAATTGAAAAAGTTAAAAAAGAAAAGGGGGGGAAAGTTGGGTGCTGTTACAAAGGCCGTGAACACTTTTAACAATATTACACAACCAGGTAAGGAAAATTTAGAGAGTGTAATTCTTAAATTGGAAACTAAAAAGAAGGAAATAATAGCCATTAATGAGAGTATTTCAGAGTTAGTTGAATCCGAAATGGCTGAAGAACAATTGATAGACCTTTACGCTGATGATGATGATCAGGTAATCTCAATTGAACAGCAAATAAGGAGACTACGGTCTCGTTTGACTGACTTAACACCAAAAAAACCTAATTCTGATTTTAATCAAAGTAGGGCTAACCTTCAACAAAATTTAAGTGGCATGCTAAATCCTGAGTCACAAGAATTGAGGGCTCAGTTACCCATTTTGCTAGTACCAACATTTGAAGGGGACACGGTACAATTCCCATCTTTCATTGACAAATTTGAGAATTTAATAGGTAATAAACCTTATATTTCAACTGTTGAAAAGTTTAGTTACTTAACTAGTTCCCTTAAAGGCCCAGCCTATAACCTGATAGCCTATTTACCAGCCGTAGGGAATTCATATGAAGTAGCTATTGATCTTTTAAAACGTAATTACATTAATAAAGATGAGATTGTATATGAATTATCTCAACAAATTTTTGAATTTGCACCCATAAAAGATAACCATAGTGATATGGAAATTTTTTATACAAAATTAGAAGCTATTATAGGACAACTGGTTAGCAATGAGATAGATATTAAAGCTTCATCTTGGATTATACAAGGCATAGTACTTAGGTGCCTTCCTTCGAGGGTTAAAGATATTTTAATTCTAACGACGGGAGAAAATTATCCTAATCTGGAAAATATAAGAAAACACTTCCCCAATATCCTAACTAATTACAAATTGAGAGATTTTCCAACACATAAGACCCAGACTATGGATAAACCAAAGACTGTTCCCAGAGACCAACTAGCTACAGCCAAACAGTCAAAACTTGATACTGTAGAATCAAATGTGACCAACTATAATACACGAACACCTACATTACAGAACTTTAATGTAACTGCTGCCTCAACTTACACACCACATTGCAAATTTTGTGCAAGTAATGAACACAGTAGTACTGGGTGTGACAAATACTCAGACTTTAACCAAAGGGCTAAAAGATGTGAACAGTTGAACCTGTGTAAAAAGTGTACTGGCCAGGGACATTATAAGAAAGACTGTAAATCTAGGTTAAGATTCAAGTGTAAGTTTTGTAAAAGTTTACGACATGTCTCATCAATGTGTGATTCACCAAAGTGTCCAAACAATAGTACTCAAACTCAAAAGATACCTCCCCCAAACAAAGGTAACAAAGAAAATGCCACTTTCATGGGACATTCTGTTTGTTCAAACAATGTAACAAGAAACACTGAGATTCTTTTACCAACTATTACTTTGGACTTAGTGAATAGTGAGGGTAGTACCACTCCAGTGAGATGTCTTATAGACTGTTGTTCTCAACAAACATTTGTTTCAAAAAATGTAGTAATAAAATTGGGTTTGACACCAAACCCGAATGAACAAAACCTCAATATTGCATCCTTTGTTAAGGATAACTCGGACAAAAATAGCTATAAGACAATTGACCTGGAACTACATTTAGAAAGTAAATTCAAGAAAATTGAAGCAGTTATTATTTCTAAAGTAGGACAAAACAAACTGGTTATACCCAAACTAGAACAAACCATAAATCATTTGGGAAAACATTACAAAATAGCTGATAGACATATCACTAACAACACAGTAGCTAACATTGAAATGCTAATAGGGGCAGATTATATTAATCTTATTCATAAGGGCATAGTAGAGATAGGTAATGGTATAGCTATTCAGACTCCATCAGGGATAGCCCCTTTGGGTGACCTATCAGAATACAACCTAGACCTAAACCAAAACAGTTCATGACCAACAAATACTATGTGCCTCAACTCAGTCCTACATAACACCTGTAAGAATAGCAACACTTTGAATAATATTATCTCAACTGAGAACATTAATTCATCATTATCAAATGAAACTTTGGATGAGGCAATTCAAACTTTATGGTTGCTAGAATCTGTGGGTAACATGACACAAATCAAACTTCAGAAGATCAGTTAATGGTAGAAAGATTTGAAGACACCATTCAGTGCAAAGACAATAGTTATTTTGTTGAGTTACCTTGGAAAATAAATTGTCCAACTTTAAAAGACAATCTCAAAGTAGCTAAAGGACATTTATATAAAGTAATGAAAAAACTCAAACAAGATAATAATATTCCATCATATAATGATGTCTTCAAAGAACAGCTACAGAAAGGCTTCATTGAAGAAGTAACAGATAACCCTTTTAAAAAAGATGGTTGTCATTATTTAACCCACAGGGGGGTCTATCGACAAGATGCCCCAACAACAAAACTCAGAGTAGTATATAACTGTAGCCTCAAAGACAGTGATAAACACAGTTTGAATGATTGCTTGATTGAGGGTCCTAATCTCATTTCTGACCTTGTGAAGATCTTACTGAGGTTCAGGTTAGACAAATATGCCGTACAAAGTGACATTTCAAAGGCATTTTTGAGAATAAATCTTAAAAAATGAATATGATAAGAACCAACTTAGGTTCTTATGGTTCAAGGATCCATTTGATTTGAATAAAGGGTTCATAACCTATAATTTATGTATGTGTTTGGAGCCAATTGCTCACCTAGCCTATTAGCATTGACAATTGGACATCATTTGAACCAGTTTAATAACTCTTTAACATTAAACTTCCTTAAGGAACTTTTTACGTAGACAATCTAATAGGCTCAACAGCAACAAAATCTGAATTATCTGAAGTCTATGAACACTCTCAAAACATTATGCAACAGGTAACTTTGAACTTAGAGAGTGGATTTCAAATGATGAGGATTTAAACAAAAAGATTTTAAAGGATAATAATGGTCTTACTGAGCTATCAGACAGAGTTAAAACTTTAGGTATGAACTGGTATTTGGATGCAACTTCTAACAGTCATGATTCAATCTGTACTAAAGGTTTTAAACTTGATGAGGAAGCAAATACTAAAAGACAAATATTATCAGAGGCTTCCAAAATTTTTGATCCCATGGGTCTATTCCTGCCTTCAACAATAAATCAAAGATTCTCCTCCAAGAAATTTGGAGGACAAATGTTGGGTGGGATGATCCAATAACAAATGAAAATCAAAAATCTTGGAAGAAGTTAGCTGCTGATTTAACAAAAGTGCAGAACATTAAAATTCAAAGGTGCTGTGGGTTTAGGGATAAGCCCCAGAGACTTCATGTGTTTGCTGATGCAAGCACACAAGCTTATGGGTGCTGTGCGTATCTTGTAAGCCCTACAGAAAGTCATCTAATTTATGCAAAAGGGAAAGTTGCACCTCTCAAACCTACCCGAACCATACCTCAATTGGAACTATTGGCTGCTACATTAGCCATTAAAACCATTTCATTGCTTAAGGATGCTTACTATGATGTGTACTTAACTCATATCCACGTCTGGCTTGACAGTCAGATTTGTCTTGCCTGGATACGGAATGATAGCATTAATAGTAAGAATATCTTTGTAAGAAATAGGCTAAAGAAATAGCTGAAGCTAATGAAAGCCTACAAGTAAACTTTCACTATGTTCCAACTAAACAAAATCCAGCAGACTTTCTGACCAGAGGTTATCTACAAGTTGTTGAAGTCAAACAAAACTTGGTTTATGGGACCTAAGTGGCTCTGTAATACAGACCAATGGCATGTGGAACAAGTTAACTTGACATTAAATTTAATCTTTTCAAGTGAAAAGGTTGAACCAATCACTAATTATGAACAGTATTCTGATTTCAACAAACTTGTCAGGGTTACAGCCTACTGTTTGAGGTTTGCTCACAACTGTTTAGCTACAATTAACAAACAGCTAAATAAAAATAATCATAATTATACAGAAGTTGCAACCAAATACTGGATAGGCCATGCACAACAAAAAGAGTACAATAAAGAGTTAGAATTCTTAACTAATGGGAAAACAAAAAAGAACCTGTACCATCAATAGTTGTGGATCTAAACTTGTTCAGAGATGAGGAAGGCCTTCTAAGGTGTAAAGGGAGATTAGACAAATCAAAACTGTCATACAAAAGCAAACATCCAATCCTTTTACCTAGATTTAGCTATTTGACAACATTAATCATCAGAAAAACACACAATGATGTATATCATATGGGGGTACCACATACACTAACTACATTAAGGAAAACTTATTGGATACCCAAGGGAAGGATCACTGTTAAAACAGTCCTGAGTGAGTGTGTCACATGTAGGCATATTCATGCTAGGCCCTATAGGAAACCAAATCCTCCTGCTTTGCCAGAGGAGAGAGTTACTCTCAACAGACCCTTTGAGACTGTAGGCATTGACTATACAGGAGCATTGACTGTAGGGGTGGGTGACACTGAACAAAAAATGTACATTGTACTGTTTACATGTGCTGCCTCACGAGCTGTTTATTTGGATGTTGTGGAGGACCTTACAGCAGAATCTTTTGTTGCTGTCTTTAAGAGATTCTGTGCACGACATTCAGTACCAAAGACAGTTTGGACTGACAATGTACATATTTCAAAGCTGGTGAACAAGTCATCCACGACTTGTTAAGCAATGAAATCACACAATTATATATACAAAATTCAAACATAAAGTGGAAGTATATTCGGTTGCCTCTCCTTGGTATGGTTCTATCTGGGAGAGGAATATACAAACAGTAAAGAATTGCTTGAAGAAAGCAATTGGCAAAAAACAGATACACTTATTGGGTTACTCACTCTCCTGGCTGAGATTGAGAACATCATTAACAATAGACCACTCACTTATGTGAGTGACAACATAATGACCCGGAACCATTAACTCCAAATCATTTGATTCGGGGAGAACAAGTTAGTCTCCTGCCGGGACTACAATATAGACTCTTCAGAAGACCCAAACTGGACTCAACGACATAATGAACTCCAGACTAAGTTACAACATTTAACTAGAGTTAAAGCTCATTTCATTAAACAGTGGAAAACTGAGTACTTGATGGGTCTAAGGGAGAGACATAAACAAATGACTAAGAAGGATTGGTCTGACACAATTAAGGTAGGGGACCTTGTTCTCATACATGACAGTACTCCAAGACAATACTGGCTCTGGCTAGAGTTTCAGAACTCAGACCAGGGGCAGACGGGGTAACAAGAGTGGTCAAATTAAGGACTTCAACGGGTGACACAACAAGAGACATTTCTCTTTTATACCCTTTAGAGTCTGGACCCAAAACAATGGACTTTGGAGAACCTTCTCCACTGACAGTAACAACTGGAGACACTGAACTTCAGTAACTATTCCTTTGACAGTAGGAGTGGTAACGCATCCTACTACAACATTGACAGACACAAGACTCAGCGACAAACAGCATTAAAGGCGCGACTATTTTACAACAAAAAATAGATGCTGGGGAATTGTAATTTTATCTTCTAACTTTCATTTTTTCTTTTCTTATGGTAAAGACCATAGACAGTTCATCCTATGGATGTATATTTTCTCTTCTAATTAAATGCTACACTTCTCCATGAGAAGGTGAGGATAGGCACTGTTAATCAGATTAACAGGCATTTACAGTCAAATAGTTAGCTAGTCTACACTCAGACAAAAATTGGTGACAATGACACCAAACTTTTTATCTCCGGGGCCCCCAGTATATGGAAAACTGATGAGTGGGTAGTTGGGAGGTAACGAAATGGTTCACTGAGTAGGTAGGTAGTTAATCTAACAATTATTAAATTCCTTTTATGTCAATAACTGGGTGGATGAAACCAATTGGTTGCTCACCAGAGTTATTCTCCACACTAGTATTTATATACTGTTTGGGAGGAGCGTGCTCGGTAATGGAGATACATTACCGCTCAACCAACCGAGGAATAAACCAAGACAACGCTGGTGGAAAAAGCCCCGCGAAGAGGAGAACAAAAGAGTACGAAAACGAAGAACGGGGCGAGAGGACGCACCAGCAAGTGCGCTCTCGACAATTACACAACCGGAGAAGGGAGACACTCCAATAACAAACAGTAAGTGACTAATTGAGTTTTTTAACCCAGTAAGTTAATCACATTAAATTAAGCTGGGTCAGACAAGTTAGGCCTACATTGTGGCCTAAGACCCAGCATCAACTCATAGCTTAACAAAGGTGAAGGTAGATTGCCCTAACCTAATCTTGGTGAGGAATCCTACTGTGGACCTCAATTTATCTGCCCGCTCTGGACCATTTCCGGAATCTCTAGGCTGACCCCTCTAGGCTAGACTTGATCTACTCTATAGTTAGACTGGAGAAATAAGGGGTGGGTTAATTGTGGACCAATTCATACAGAGCATTTTTCGCAACATTCTTAATGATTTCTGATCATTTTGTTCTGTGCATTTTTAAATTTGAGGTAATTTTACTGTCAGTAATTGTGTTTTTGCACATTTCAACTAAATGATCAGTGTTCATAATAGCAGAATGGCATGCTAAAAACAAAGCATATTTCCTTCCAACTTAGCAGTATCACTACACTTTGGCCTACAGAAACTGGTTATAGGCAGCGTTTTAAATGGAATTGCATTGATATGTTTTTTAGATTTCATGTGATTTATTAAATAATAGTATTTAGCATTTATGTCACATTTGCAAAACTTGCAATGCGCTCTGCTAGGATTGGTAGGAACTTCACATAACCAATTCTTGAATAAATCATTATTCGTCCATTCTTTTCTATATTTCTGCTTATAATTTATATCTTTAGGCATTTTGAGGGGTACTGAAAATTTTCACTTTAAACAATTTTGCTAATCATTCACGTTAAACACAGTGCTACTACAAGCTCACTCAGAATCATTAAAACTGGCCTGGCCTGAGGCGCCCGCGAAAATAAAAAACAAAAGACAGGCGGGATTTTGTCGCGAACATGTTATGAAAAACTATATAGAGCTATGGGTTGATTGCCTGTTACCCTCATCCGTTGGAAATGTCCAGCAGATTTCAGTGGAGAGTGAACGACAAAAGCCCTTATATTTTCGTTAGAGTTATGAATATGTAGGTCTTTAAAGGACCTCTTTATATTTAATTGTTTATGGTAATTTTAGCGTCGGGATTTTAGACGCCTAATATTAGAATGAAAATGAAATTGCCTCACCTTCATTTTGATGGATCTTAGTTTGCTTCGATGCAGGGCGTTACGATCTTTTTCGGTGTAGGGCCGCCACGATGGAGTTACGCAATGAGTTAACGTCTTGTAATAAATATGGGCTGTCACAATATAGACACTGCTGGGGATAGGCCTATCCTATTTTATGTATTAATTTTATTATAAAGAATTCACTCAGAACTTGAGGGAAAAGACAAAAACACATTCTCCCTGTTTAAAGCGTTCGCTGTAACATCACAAAAATTAAGTGCAGAACTGTAACATCACAAAAATTAAGTGCAGAACTGTAACATCACAAAAAATAAGTGCAGAACTGTAACATCACAAAAATTAAGTGCAGAACTGTAACATCACAAAAATTAAGTGCAGAACTGTAACATCACAAAAATTAAGTGCAGAACTGTAACATCACAAAAATTAAGTGCAGAACTGTAACATCACAAAAATTAAGTGCAGAACTGTAACATCACAAAATTAAAATTATACATACAGTATATAGGTAATCTAACAAGGGTTTTGTGGCCTCCCCTTGGCCACAGCCCAAACTATTACAAGGGTCTTCTGGCCTCCCTTGGCCACAGACCAAACTATTATTACAAGGTTCTTGTGGCGTTCCTTGGCCACAGACCAAACTATAACAAGGGTCTTGTGGCCTCCCATGGCCACAGACCAAACTATTACAAGGGTCTTGTGGCCTACCTTAGCCACAACCCAAACTATTACAAGGGTTTTGTGGCCTCCCCTTGGCCACAACCCAAACTATTACAAGGGTTTTGTGGCCTCCCCTTGGCCACAACCCAAACTATTACAAGGGTTTTGTGGCCTCCCTTGGCCACAGCCCAAACTATTACAAGGGTTTTGTGGCCTCCCCTTGGCCACAACCCAAACTATTACAAGGGTTTTGTGGCCTCCCCTTGGCCACAACCCAAACTATTACAAGGGTTTTGTGGCTTCCCCTTGGCCACAACCCAAACTATTACAAGGGTTTTGTGGCCTCCCCTTGGCCACAACCCAAACTATTACAAGGGTTTTGTGGCCTCCCCTTGGCCACAGCCCAAACTATTACAAGGGTTTTGTGGCCTACCTTGGCCACAACCCAAACTATTACAAGGGTTTTGTGGCCTCCCCTTGGCCACAACCCAAACTATTACAAGGGTTTTGTGGCCTCCCCTTGGCCACAGCCCAAACTATTACAAGGGTTTTGTGGCCTCCCCTTGGCCACAACCCAAACTATTACAAGGGTTTTGTGGCCTCCCCTTGGCCACAACCCAAACTATTACAAGGGTTTTGTGGCCTCCCCTTGGCCACAACCCAAACTATTACAAGGGTTTTGTGGCCTCCCCTTGGCCACAGCCCAAACTATTACAAGGGTTTTATGGCCTCCCATGGCCAGAGACCAAACAACATAAAAACAGTACAGGATTCAAAGCCCAAGCCCTCCAGATCTACCTGTGGAGGAGTAACATTTACTCCACTAAAACTACGGGTATTGACTAGTCTGAAGTGGTAGGAGGTTTGAATACAGTACAAACTCTTTCAACCAAACAACATAACATGGAAGTACAGTACATTTCAATTAACTCACCAACGTAGAAGTCACTTTAATTAATACATAAAATAGGATAGGCCTATCCCCAGAAGTGTCTATATTGTGACAGCCCATATTTATTACAAGACGTTAACTCATTGCGTAACTCCATCGTGGCGGCCCTACACCGAAAAAGATCGTAACGCCCTGCATCGAAGCAAACTAAGATCCATCAAAATGAAGGTGAGGCAATTTCATTTTCATTCTAATATTAGGCGTCTAAAATCCCGACGCTAAAATTACCATAAACAATTAAATATAAAGAGGTCCTTTAAAGACCTACATATTCATAACTCTCTAACGAAAATATATAGGGCTTTTGTCGTTCACTCTCCACTGAAATCTGCTGGACATTTCCAACGGATGAGGGTAACAGGCAATCAACCCATAGCTCTATATAGTTTTTCATATGGTGGCCCGTGTGGGGAAGGGTTATTTGCTGTGAAAACCTTAACCTTGAATAAAATAACAAAACAGAATTAAAACAAACAAAAAAATAATAAAATTACGCCTTATCAAACATTTTGACATCTGAACAGAATTTATTCCATGTTTGGCTTTTTCACTACATATAAATAATAATAAATTACGAAGCCTACCTCACAAAGTAGACCCTACTCTTTACACTCAAGGCCTATTCTAACTAAAAACACTAAATTTATAATTCAACCTGTGGCAAGGGGAGGCCACAAAACCCATCTTAGATTACCTATAATTTACGTTTTATTTGTTATTCCATTTTTGTTTTGTATATATTTATATACTGTATGTATAATTTTAATTTTGTGATGTTAAAGTTCTGCACTTAATTTTTGTGATGTTACAGTTCTGCACTTAATTTTTGTGATGTTACAGTTCTGCACTTAATTTTGGTGATGTTACAGTTCTGCACTTAATTTTTGTGGTTACAGTTCTGCACTTAATTTTTGTGATGTTACAGTTCTGAACTTAATTTTTGTGATGTTACAGTTCTGTACTTAATTTTTGTGATGTTACAGTTCTGTACTTAATTTTTGTGATGTTACAGTTCTGCACTTAATTTTTGTGATGTTACAGTTCTGCACTTAATTTTTGTGATGTTACAGTTCTGCACTTAATTTTTGTGATGTTACAGTTCTGCACTTAATTTTTGTGATGTTACAGTTCTGCACTTAATTTTTGTGATGTTACAGTTCTGCACTGAATTTTTGTGATGTTACAGTTCTGCACTTAATTTTTGTGATGTTACAGTTCTGCACTTAATTTTTGTGATGTTACAGTTCTGCACTTAATTTTTGTGATGTTACAGTTCTGCACTTAATTTTTGTGATGTTACAGTTCTGCACTTAATTTTTGTGATGTTAATGAGTCTTATGAGTAAGTTAAATTGCTGAAATAAATTTTATAACCTACACCATAGGTTGAATTATAAATTTAGTGTTTTTAGTTAGAATAGGCCTTGAGTGTAAAGAGTAGGGTCTACTTTGTGAGGTAGGCTTCGTAATTTATTATTATTTATATGTAATGAAAAAGCCAAACATGGAATAAATTCTGTTCAGATGTCAAAATGTTTGATAAGGCGTAATTTTATTATTTTTTTGTTTGTTTTAATTCTGTTTTGTTATTTTATTCAAGGTTAAGGTTTTCACAGCAAATAACCCTTCCCCACATACGGGCCACCATGTGAAATGTATTTCAATTAAATATAAATAATAAAATTTCAAATTAGCCATAAAATGAAATTACATCGGCTACAAGATTCTTTAAATATGGCCAGAATTTCGGCTATCCGCCAATGCAGTTTTTTCTCGCTAGATTTCAGTAAAAGTGGCCAGATTTGGCCCAATAATGGCTAAATTGGCAACACTGGAGTGAGGTGACGTGTGTATATATATATATATATGTATATAGTCTAAAAGTCACTAAGGGGAAAAGTCACTAAAAGAAAGCTGAATGGCAACACAAAACGATAAACAGCGGAACGCGGTCTGTTCGTTTGTTTGGACTGAACTAACAGCATGATTAGTTATATCTGACTAAATCGTTGGTGCTAAGTTTAATTTGGTGATGTTTCTAAAGTGACAAAGTTAAGTAGGAAGTTGTCTAATAATTATATCAGTTAGGGGTAAAGTCTATAGCTTCTATCAGGTCATCCCATAAGTAATGTCGTTTTTTAGATCGGAATTTGAAGGACAAAAAAAACTCGACTGAAACTTTTTAATCTAGTATATATTTCCATCGGAATCAATGACACTCTGCAACGTCCTACAAGCTTTTCAATGCCATGTTTATAAAATTCAGGCGGTTTTGAGGCAAAAAACGTACAAAGACTGGTGTGCAGGTCATCTAAAGAAGTATACTGTTTCTCGTCAAGATAGTTTTGCAAATTCCTGAGGAGATGATAATCTGAAGGCGCAAGGTCTGGAGAATATGGAGGATGTGGAAGTTTTTCCCACCCAAGCTCCTCAATTTTTGCAGAAGTGATCCGAGCGGTATGAGGACGTGCGTTGTCGTGGTGGAACACGATTCCTTTCCGATTAACCAAAGGTGGTCTCTTTTCTTTTCGTGCAGTGTTCAATCGATCCAGTTGTTGACAGTAGACTTGAGCGGTGATTGTTTGGTTGTGTGGTAAGGTTTCAAAGTGTATTATACCACCTTTATCCCACCAAACACTAAGCAACACCTTCCGACGGTGAAGATTTGGTTTTGGCTGTGGTGTTGTAGTGCCTTGCACCACAAGATTATTCTTTATTAGTGAAAACTGCCACAAATTGGCATGAGTGAAATATTTAAATCTAAAATAAATAAATAAATACAAGTTAAATATGTCCAGTGATCAAATTTAATTCTTAAGAATTCAGTGTGGTGTGACTAGACATGAATGGGCTTTTAAGGATTATTTTGGCTGGTTGGTAAAATTATTAAGTAAAAACAAACTTGTGTGCAACGACAACACAAAGGACGCCACTTTACACATTATATTCGAAATCACCCCGCCAGCAAGCAAAGTTCCTTTGTGGTATGTTTTGTGTTTATAGTATTTATTCTTTACTATTTCATATCTGTATGCAATACCGCATACTGCAGATACTAACGCCTTATACCGTTTGCAATTAGTACTAAGATTCATACTACAAATAGTAATGTAAGATTCATATAATAAATTACTTAGGCTAAGTTAGGTCTAGGCTAAAGCCAAATTGTAACTAGCCTAACTGAGGCCTACCATAGTCTTTGTTTTAGATAACCTCAGCTCAATATGTTGAAGAGGCAAAGGCCTGCCTATTAAATTTTCTTAGTATATTTTACTTTATAAGCCTATTATGTTTCATGTTATTTTCTTAGCAGATGGCCTACTAATCATTTGTAGCCTACATATTTCCTTTAGTTTTCCCATTCAACTTAACACAATCCCATAACCAGAATTAACTGTAATTTATCATCCACAGGTTACTGGGGCCTATATAACCTATATGTATTTTAATTATTAATTATTGCCATTTTTTATTACTCTTTTTCTCCAAAATATTACTTACAGTATTCTTGTCTGTCTCTTTGCAGACAAGGTTGTCATTGTGGCTATTATCTTTGTTATTATTATCTTTTAGTTATTATTATTATTATTACTATACTATTATTATTACAATATTATTATTACTATTATTCGAATTAATTGTATTATTGCATATTCATTATTATAATCAGTATTATTTGCAGACTGTTATATATTAGCCAAACAGGCCATTATTTAATCTCACCATTATAAGTCCATCAAAGTTGTTACGGGTAAAAATCCCCTTTGCATATACTTATTAATTGTTGTTAATAAAATATAAAAATTCATATTGATTTAATAATCAGTCCTTCCCTTCATTTATTAAAATTAACTTTGCGCCGCAGTGCCGGATGCCAATCTAGTACTTGGGCGCTGGTGACCCTGGCATATAGTTAATTATCTACGTAAACTTGTAAAGGTCTAAATAAATAAAAACCGGACTCTTACAGTGTCGCTGGTTCTCCGGCACAAACCCACTGTCGACGGCGCTTAACATTCTGGTACAGTATCCACTTTTCATCACCAGTCGCTAAACGGTGCAAAAACGGATCTTGGAGTTCACAGGAATGAAGAGCTGTGCTAATGTTTATCCGCACCCTCAGATTGTCGACCGACAATTCATGTGACACCCATTTTCCTAACTTAGTCACTTTCCCGAGTTGTTGCAAATGTCGATGGATGGTGGACGGGGATGAATTGAGTTTCTGGGCCAATTCTTCGACAGTTGTTGAACAGTCTTCTTCAAGTGCGGCTAACAGCAGGTCATCATCAAACTCAGCAGGGCGTCCAGAGCGTGCTGCAAGCGTCAAACAGCAGTCACCATTGCTAAACTTTTGAAACCATCTTTGACATTTCCTCACATGCAGAATATCGTTGCCATAAACGTCCTGAATGTTTCGTGTTGCTTCAGTAGCACTATTCCCTTTTTTGAACTCGTAAAGCATTATATGCCTGATATGCTCTTCTGATACCGCCATGTTTATGAGGGGTTCACATAAAGCAAAACACACGTCTTCACTGGTCAAAATCTGTAAAGTATGTAGCGAAACACGATAGATCTCCCCTTAGATATAACCTTCGGAAAATTTATGCTTAAACGAGTAGGACTAGTTTAAACTTAATCTATCGTAAAAAACGACATTACTTATGGGATGACCTGATAATTTAGTAAAGTTAGAGAGTTAGGCAGGCCGCTTTGTGGGGCGCTGGAAATCTATGGTAGGCCCTAAAGAAGATCTAACTCAAAGCACCAGTAAGTGCCTCTGTTGTTGTTTAGAAACCTAGTAACTTAGCGGGGTCATAAACCCCAAGTTATTACCGTATGCTATGTAGGGAACCAGAATGGTGTAGTGCCATTTTTATGCTTACAACGCGTAACCTACCTACCAGCCAAATGTTAATCCGGAAGAATATATATAATTTCATTACTAGGGTCTAAAACAGCTCTAATGTTTTATTGTACAATGTCCTGTCTTCACATACTGTGTACCTCACCTATATGGCAATCTTGGTTCAGACAACTGCTGGTTTGCAATACCTTATTTTTGTAATGTAGCAAAGATTATATATGCATATTAAGTTGTGTTATAATAAGTGTTATAGTAAGTGGCTATGTTATAAAAGTGTTATAAGTTGTCTCATGTAATAACAATATACATAAAATTGCCAGATAATTAATCAAACAGTATGCAATATGCTAGGTTGAGTGGCTATGTTGGCCTTATTTTTGTATTAAGCTCAATGTATATGTAAGATTGTACTTATATGTTAGATTAAGTGGCTATGGATTGTGAATGATCCGCAATAAAGATGTTTTGTTTTTGTTTTGTATTCAAACTAATAACTTAATCTGGGTTGACACAGGCTAATGGGTGAAAATATCGCGTAAGTGCCACATCAATGACCAACACTAACTGCCAACTACAATCCACAGTTATACAATCTGGCCTCTCTTACTAATATCATCTTAGGAGGAGACTTCAACGCTAAAGACACTGGTTGGTACCTGCACAACCAAAACAACACCAGAGGCGCCAACATAGCCACCAGACATGGGGTCAATTACTGGGTTTCTATTACTATTACTTTTGATTCTTTCTATTGCTATAATTTTCATTACTGTTACTTAGTCATCTATTACTATTACTTTTGTATGTGGGGTACTTCACTCATTTGAAAAGGACCTTTATGTCTATTTAAATGCAATTAGATGCAGTGTGTTAAGAAACAAACAAAAACTTTATTTCAGACTCAACAGGTACAAACATTATTCAAGAGGTCCATAGAAGAAAGAGATAGTTGTCTGGAGCACTGAGTAAGTAGGCCAGTGAATCACTGTGTATAATGAACATACAATTGCCTACGCCAATGCTTCCAGATTTCAGATTTATAAAATATATCTGAGACCAGTCCACTAACCATGGCTTCTATTATCTTATTGACTGACTGTTATTTTTTATTTTATTGGGTTCAAAATCCCAGCTGAGCCGTGAACGGCCAAGCTCTGAAGGGCCAGTTTAACCTACAGCCCAGGTTAAACTGGACTAAAAACTTACGGACTTGGAGGTCCTATTAGGTCCTACCTCAGGGTTGCTGACTCGATGTGGGACTACCTTAGGCCTCAGTTGTATAAAATTAAGATAAAAACAAAAGGGGCACTATTTATGGTCTTCTTTCTAAACCTTGCAACAACAACACAACCTGCACCATTGCACGATGCAACAATCTTGTATCTAAACAACCAAACTGAATTGCAAGAGAGCTCTCTATAAGACCACACCCTGTAAGTGCCGCATTCCACAAACGAGTAGGAAGGACGCGCAGCGCCCCAAAAAAATGATGCCACAAGAGTGCCCAAACAATGATGCCACAAGAGCCCAAAAATGCTAGCTCTAAATTAAGTGAATTTTTCACTAACCTTACAATTATGAGAAGGATATATATACACACCTTAACTTAATAGTATATACAAGCAATGCTGCATCAATCAGCTTAGTCATCATATCGCCTTGGGACAACAATGGCTCTTCCTCTTCTAGATTTTCTAACACTGACTCACCAAGACTAGTGATAAATCTAAATCCAAAAATGCGAATGACACTGGCACAGTTAGACACCTTATTGACTACAAACAGCATACTGACACTAGAAGGAGCACCATTTACAAATTTTGGTCTTTAATAAACTAAAAATATTATATGCAACATATAATTTCCTCAAATTACACATCCTGTAGTTCCACCACAAATGAGCTGTATACATTAGAGTACAAAAAGTTTTGAACAAAATCAACTTAACATTTAATGTACACATATGAAATTTTCTAACCAAAGTATTTCCCTGAGCATACAATTGTTTACATTGCCTTAGAATATCACAGTCATCTGAAAGACTATCCATTAGTGTGTGTGTGGCCATGATATTACTTAGTCTGGGTTACTTCTGACAGCACCATACCATTCAATTGAAATTTAGGAAATTTTATATACTTATAGGCCTTGGTCCTCATAATCATAACATGACTTTTGTCTGGATTATATTTTATGTCGTTATCCTTCCCATACCTTTCACACACCTTCAAAAGTGTGCTGAGCCCTTTTACAGATGGAGAAATAAGAACTAGATCATCTGCATACATCAGATGATTAACAATCATTGTACCAATATAGCAGCCTATTTTACAGGTGTTCGGCACAACCGGTGGCGGCTCGTGATAAAATAAAATGGAGGGACTGCAAGCTTCACACAACAGTAGGGTACACAAATTTGACCTACCTCACGTATGAGTTGATGTCCACGGATTTTCAGGGCATGGTAGTAGTAGTAGTAGTGGTGGTGGTAGAAGGGATGGTAGGGGTGGTAGTGGTGGCGGTAGGGGTGGTAGTGGTGGCGGTAGGGATGGCTGAGGTGGTGATGGTAGTATTACTTGAAAATAAAATCGGTGCGTCGGCTCTTCGATGTAGCAAAATGGTTTATTACTTTTTCATTAAAATCCTTCATTTCTGTTATAATTTTATTTTCAATGGATATCATTACTAAAGCAGACAGTCTGTCATTCACCATGGTATTGCGCAAAAAGGTTTTAATTTTCTTCAAAGTTGAAAAGCACCTTTCTGCTTCTGCCGTTGTCATTGGAGTTGTTATTAAAACTTTCAGCAACTTGACAGTGTCTGAAAATGTTGACTGTAGATGATTGTCGTTCATCATCTCCAACAAGTCTATGATACTTTCTGATTTACACAAATCTTCTCTTGTGTACAGTACAGTAAGTTCGGTTCTCAATTTGTCTTTTTCAAGCAAGGGATAGGCTGCAACTGCTTGTGCAAGTTCATTACTCGGGAAATTTTTGGCATACACTGAAAATTATTCACTAAAAGTAACTTGCTTGCTTCCAAATAATTAGTAAAGCTGAATCTCTCTCTGCACTGCAGCAAAATTACGTCACAGACCTCCTTTGCAGCAGCTGATCTATCTGTATTAAATTTTCTTCTCTTCTGCTCAGGAGGCGACACTATGGCATCACATTCATCTCTTAACTTCTGAACTGCGGAATTAAAAACTTTTAAAGAGGCGTTAGCCTTAGCTGCATCAATATTTCTAGACTGAAGCTGAGAGAACATGATGTCAACATGAGGCATTACTTTGGAGAAAAATTCCAACCAAAATTCGAATTCAGGACAATTCTTTTGATACCAGCTGCTGCAGATCCAGTGTCTCCTGAATTAGATGCTTCCAGTGTGCTGCAACATTCAATTAGTGCATCTTTCATTTCATGCACAGCATTGACTGTTCTGCTCTTGAAATTCCAACGTGTTGCAGATGGCCTTGGAATTCGATGGCCAGCAACATTCTCCAATGCAGTCATTCTTTGTGGAGACTTAGAAAAAAATGCTGGTATTCCTGACAAGCTATTGAAAAATACTTGAACATTAGTATTCTGTGATGTTGCCTTTTCCAAAATCAAGTTCAGTTGATGTGCACAACAGTGGATAAAGTGGGCATTGCTATACACTTCTTTTATTCTGGTTTGCACACTTTATTGACTCCACTTAGAGCAGCTGCACCATCGTAAGTTTGGGCAATGAGCTTGTGTGGACAATCACCAATTAAAGTCTGGAGCTTTTAAAGTAACACACTTGATAAGGCTTCTGCTGCCTGGTTGATAGGGTTAAAAAATCCCCAGAATCTCTCAACCATCTGTGTTTTATCGTAAATATCCGTTGTCTTGTAAGAGTCAGATTTATTATTATAGACCTTTACAAGTTTACGTAGATAATTAACTAAATGCCAGGGTCACCAGCGCCCAAATACTAGATTGGCATCCAGCACTGCGGCGCAAAATTAATTTTAATAGAAAAGGGAAGGACTGATTATAAAATCATCAATATGAATTTTGTATTTTATTGACAACGATTAATAAATTATATGCAACAATTATTTATAAATGCAAAGGGGATTTTTACCCGTAACAACTTTGACATATAATGGAGAATTAAATAGTGGCACCGTTTAGCTAACATATAACAGTCTGCAACTAATACTGATAAACAAGTAATGGAACTAAATATTAATATACAAATAATTATTGTGCAAATAATATACAAATAATATTAATATATAAATAATGATGTAACACTAATAGCCACAATGACAACCTTGTCTGCAAAGAGACAGACAAGAATACTGTAAGTGATATTTCAGAGAAAAAGAATAATAAAAATGGCAAAAATTAATAATTAATATACATATGCTATATAGGCCCAGTAACCTGTGGATGATAAATTACAGTTGATTCTCATTACGGGATTGTGTTAAGTTGAATGAGAAAACTAAGGAAGTATGTAGGCCACCTGCTAAGAAAATACATGAAACATAATAGGCTTATATTATAAAGTAAAATATACTAAGAAAATTAATAGGCAGGCCTATGCCTCTTCAATAAATAGAGCTGAGGTTAATCTAAAACAAAGGCTACGGTAGGCCTCAGCTAGGCTAGAGTTACAATTTGGCTTTTGCCTAGATAGACCTAACTTAGCCTAAGGTAATTTATTGTATGAATTGTACAGTAATATTTATAGTATGAATCTTACAGTACTAATCACAAACACTATAAGGCTTGTTAATCTCTGCAGTATGCGGTATTGCATACAGATATGCAATAGTAAAGAATATAAACATTATAAATAGGAACTTACCACGAAGAACCTTTGCTTGCTGGCGCCGTGTTTTCAAATAAATAAAATGTGTGAACGGCGTCCTTTGTGTTGTTGTACATAAGCTTGTTTTTACTATACAATTTTACCAACAAGCCAAAATAATCCTTAAAAGCCAATTCATGTCTAGTCACACCACACTGAATGCTTAAGAATTAAATTTGATCACTGGACATGTTTAACTTGTATTTATTTATTTATTTAGATTTAAATATTTCACTCATGCCAATTTGTGGCAGTTTTCACTAATAAAAAATAATCTTGTGGTGCAAGGCACTACAGTCTCATCACACATAACTGCCAAATATTCTGCATTCTTTACTTCTTCCTTGATTTTATTTTTGCAGATTTCCAACATAGATTCTGAAAGTTTATTCTGTATTGATTTAGATGTTCCTTTAAAACTGTAGCGGTCTTTAAATGAACATCTAAGCTAGAATCCAGTTCACAGGCAAAATCAACTAATTCACGAAATACTCCCGGATTCTTGGAGCTCGTAGTTTCATCATGTCCTCTAAGAGGAAACTCAAATTTTCCACAAAATTTTGCACAGTTTATGATTTTGGATAACACATCTGTTTTTTCTCACCTGTTCATTGTGTTTTGCAATGTTCACTTTACCCAGCAACGATAAATCAATCATGTTATTCATGTGTTTGGCTGACTGCTCATGTTTCATTATTTTCTGTGGCAAATGCCTCAAGTCAGTCACACCACTTTTCGTCCATGATGAGTCCCCACCAAACAATAAGCATGGAAAGCAGAATAAAGCATTTGCCTCGTCACAACCACAGAGCCATTCACATTTCTGATAAACACTGATGTTAAACTGGCGTGTATATTCTTTGTTCCTGCTTGTACTATTCTGTTGAATAGCTAAAACTGGTGTAACCGCACGGTCCGCACGCATTGTAAACACGAGACTGAGCTGCAC
Organism: Bathynomus jamesi; assembly: GCA_023014485.1. Classification (NCBI taxonomy): domain Eukaryota; kingdom Metazoa; phylum Arthropoda; class Malacostraca; order Isopoda; family Cirolanidae; genus Bathynomus; species Bathynomus jamesi. The sequence continues at coordinate 404,474 of JAJOZX010003877.1, forward strand.
CGACTGCAGCTCATTGTTTCCAGATGTGGCGCCAATTAATAACAGACATGAATCGTACAGCAACTATGAAAGTAACTTTGAATTTTCATTAAAACCAGACCAAAATTTCTTAGTAACGTATTGAAAATAACATATAATGACTTTTTATTACGATATTTTTGTTAGTAGTATATTATTCTGGTGTGTGTCTGAAGGAATCATACGCCTGGCAGTGAGTGTCTGGGGGACTGCAGCTCTGCAGCTCCTAGGCACGAGCCGCCACTGAGCACAATAGATAGCTTATCCATATAAACATTGAATAAGTAGGGGGATAGTATCCCTCCCTGCCTGACACCATTGGTCACAGAGAATGGCTCTAAATTAACCCCAGCCCATCTTACAATCATTGTCTGGTGATTATATCAGAATATTAATATACGGACCAAGTAACCAGGTACATTACGATTTATAAGTTTCATGAATAATTTGTTATGATTAACACGATCAAATGCTTTAGAGGCATCCAGGAAATACAAAAATACATTCGCATCTAGAGTTTGGTATTTACCGACTGCATTCCCAGCATCCCGATTCACCAAGGCCCTTTGGGGGGTACCCTGTGTGAGATGGTATTGAGCTGGCGATGTAGTAGTGTCTGGATTCAGGGATCCAGAATGAGGCTGAGAGGCAGAGGGCTCTGCACTCATGGATCCAGGCTGAGGCTTAAAGGCACAGGGCTCTGAACTCATGGATTTGTTTCAACTAAATCATTACAATTTCAGAGACTGTAGGTCTTGATAAATTTTACTTTATTGAAGGAAAAATTTGCCACAATATTAGTTCACATATATGTTTATTTTAGTTTAGAGTAGATTTAGTTAATTTTTCAGTTCTTTGTTCACACAATTTGTCCAGTGCCACTGTAACAGAAAAGTAATAGACTATTATATATTACTTTGCCTTCTATTACTATTACTATTACAGCCAAAATTATGATCTCTTACTATTACTATTACTTGAAAAATCCTGTAATAGTCTATTACTATTACTATTACCTATTACTATTACCCCATGTCTGATATCCACACAACTAAACAGCCTCTTCATTCTTAACAACACAAGAATATACATACATACATACACATCAAGCAGGATACTCAAACTCCTCCCCAGACAAAACGTTCTGTTCCCCCTCACTAGCAACACATACACACTGGAGAACAGAAAAGCAGCAGTCATCAGACCACCTGCCCATCATCATTACAACACGTTCTACACTCTGCCCCAACAGCCTTAGGCACACTTACAGAAATTACAAGAAAGCTGATTGGGAACAGTTCAAAATACAGACTGAGGAACAATTCACCACAATAAACAGCACACCCATCTTAAACATCAATACAACACTCAAGACATTTAATCAGATCATCAATAATGCAAACAAATACATACCCGAGGGAACATTGGGAAATACAACCCAAATTACACTAGAGAAGTAGCCCACCTCATAAGGCAACGTAACAACCTCAAACATAACACACAAACCAAACACCACACACAAAAGCCATAAAACAGTAGATACAACAGCTCAACACAGAAATAAACAACAAACTTAAAGAAAAACAAACCGAAACATTTAGGAAATTCATAACAACATTAAACCACTCCACAGATACATCCAGGCTATACAAGACTATAAAAAGCATTACCCACTCTAACAGCGGCATTCACACCTCACAAGCGTCTATCTGTCGCAGCCAAAATAATATCCCAACATATACACAACAAGCTAATATTCTAGTTGATCACTACGCAAAGATAAGTCACCTAAACAGAGACAACAACAACCAGAAACACGCAGACAAACAAACAGCCAGACACAAGAAAACCTACAGACTCGACACGACCATTACACCCTTCAATACAGACCAGACCACCAAGATCATCAAAAACATTAAGAATTTGAAGGCTACTGGACCAGACAGCATATCTAACATACACCTTAAACACTTGGGCCCACAGGGAATACTAGCTCTCACAAACATCAGCACATATTCATACTAACACTGTATTATTCTTAACATATGGAAACAAAGTAAAATTATTACACTACTCATACCAAACAATAATCCAACAGAACCAGCTTCCTATAGACCCATTAATTTACTATGCACAGCTTCCAAAAATAACAGAAAGACTAATCTTACAAATCATAAACCCACACATACCACTATCGCCTACTCAACATGGATTCAGACCTCACCACTCAACCACAACATTACTCGCTAACCTAACGCAGCACATCATGGATGGCATCAACTCCAGACGACCAATTTGATGCTATCCCACGCTTCCCTCTCATAAACAAAATACTCAACACAAACATGCACAATAACACCAAAAGGTGGCTGAGCAACTATCTTTCAGGAAGATACTCTCACGTCACATTTAATGCCAAGTCATCCAAAATCAAGTTTTTTCCGAACAGGGTCCCTCAAGGCTCTGTTCTCTCACCAACGCTGTTCAACTTATACATGCATGACATTCCAACACCCATAGATAGCAAGCTTATCTTATCAACATATGCAGATGACATCACTGACATCCACCCACAACAACATGACCGCTACAAAATTAACCATCACCTTGCTAACAAGCAACACAAAAGAACACCAGATACTCCACAACTTACACTAAACAACACCAACATTCCACACACTCACAGGACCAAAATACTTGGGGTCACATACAACACATCATTATCTTTTGCAAACCATATTCAGGACATTAAAAACAAATGTACGTCAAAACTTAACACGCTTAGGGTACTAACAAGCACAAATTTTGGCCATCAGCAGGAAAAAAACATCACTCATATACAAACAATATATTCACTCATTTATGAACTATGTTAGCCCATGCTGGGCACCCATTATCTCAAACACACACATAAACACCTTACAGACAATACAAAACAACGCACTTCGTATCATAACAGGATGTACTCAAACACCACCAATAGAACACTTGCACACAGAAACAAAAATACTGAAAGTTAGGGAACATTTAAATATGAGGGAAACGCAATTCATGGCAGCAACGACAATTAACCCACAACACCCTTGTCACTACGTGTACAATCATGCACCAACACCTCGCACCATTAAGGTAACACCAGAGAGACATTATAACCAAATACTCCGTTCCATACCACGCCCCATAGACATCACACAGTACAGAAAACACACACACACACACACACACACACACACACACACACACACACACACCTAAACCACAAAGCACTGACACGACTCGGTCTGAATACGGTCCTAGGTGCGAAGCCATTGACAGGTCAGAGACCAGCCTGAGCAGATCGGATCAAGTTAACTTAGCACGATCCTATGTGGACATCACCCCAACTTACAGACATATAAACACAGACTAGACAACTCCACAAACGCCACCTGCCACCTGTGCCAGGACACACCACAAACAATTGAACACATTATGACAAACTGTACCGTTCTAGCACAACACAGAACACAACACAACATTACTACTGCCCTGAACCTCTGGTCCACTCCGGAGAGGGCGATCGGTTACCTGCGTGCCGCCGGCTTGCTCGATCAGAGTGGACTGATCGGCTAACCAACAACAACAACAACACCACTAACTACATGCTTCCTTCTTCAAGGAATGCACGCAGTACCAGATTTTCGACATTCTCATTCCTTTTCTATCCAACTCAAACCTGAGAGGTTAATCGATATTCTCACTCTTTCATCTACTTAAGTGGTCAACTCTAGAACAATCTTCCTCAATCAATCTTTCTTGCTGTCTACGACCTCCCATCTTTCAAATGCAGAGTATTCAGGCATCTCGAAAACTTTGGATCTCGATTGAGGTTCTCCTCTTCTATGTAGGGGGAGGGACGTTTTTGTGGGCATTTATCCTCGGCCCCTCCTTCATGCATTAAAACAAAAGTTAAAAGAAACGCTTCAATGTTTGTAAACCAGAATAAAAATACTTGTAGCGTGTTGAGGAGCGATTTCTCCATTTAGAGGGAAAGTCGAGACCCCAAATTTTGAGAGGACTGATTCAGTTACGGGAGTGTACGATAGTATAACTATTTTATAAGGACACTCTTCGTCACGACGTTAGAAATTTTAAACTATCATATAACCAGTGGTGGGCACCGTTAACCAAAAAGTTAACTTCGTTAACCGCTAATCCGTTAACCAAAAAGTTAACTTCGTTAACCGTTAATCCGTTAAACATGTAACGGAAGTTACCGATAAACCGTTAACGTTAACTTTTATTATAAAAAAAATGAAAAACACAATATATATATATAATTTAATTTTCCCTCTTCTTCTCGTTCTCCATTTTGTCCATGAGATGCATGTTGCCCTTCATGAAAATTAGCATACCGTATCAAAGTTTTCATCAGACAGGGATGATCTCTTGGCCCTCAGGATGTCCTTGCCCATAGAGAACAAACGCTCCACTGCAGCACTGGAGGGGATGGCTGTGTTGAACTTGATGAACAAGTCCACCAACACTTGCTCACCCAAGAAGGCAGCATCTGTCAGCAAGTCCTTGGAGTTGGTCTCCAGCCAGGTCTTGACCAAGTTCTGGGCCTTGCCCTTGAGTGACCTGTGGCTTCTGCTGCTCTCTTTTGTCTGGATGACAGCACTGAAGAAGTCATCCTCCTCCTCCTCCTCGTTGTTGCTGCCTCCACTGTTGCTGCCCACTTCGTTGGATGTGGTACCTAGAAGTACCGCCAGGACATAAAGGGTTAAGGTGAAAACGCTCCCATTGTAAGACATCAATTGACTTAATTTATGTCATCAAAGTGACATGAGAATTGAAATCTTACCTGATCAGTTTTATGGTTCTTGAAATGTATCAAGGAGACTACTAATAAGGTACTCACAGACATATTATAAATATACATGACTTACTTGACAACGATTATTTTTAAATATTCACTAGCACAAACATGTTGCGCAAGAGACAGACTGCAAATGAAACGAATGTAGTTATTTGTTGTAATTGTTACATATATATTATTGAAAGTGCCTTAAAATGCTCGTGATATTTCTTGAAAGAAGTTGAAACATTCAACTCAAATGGCAAATCTTTCCGCCTGATTTTACAGTCGACCATGTTTTGCTCAAACCAATGCCATAAATAACTACCATATTTGGTAAGACACAAATTGTGGCGACGGAAACAAATATATCGCCTGATTTTGCACTGCGGAAATGGAAATTCGTTCATCACTATTAACAGTGGCGGATTAATTGCGCACCTGCTCAGCACTGAAAATAATAGAAACTTTTAAACGTTTATTTATGAATTTTTTGGGTTAACGGACTTGAGTTAACGGAAGTTAAATGTAACGGAAGTTAATTAGTCCGATAATGATTTTCAAAGTTAACTTAAAAGTTAAATCGTTAACGAAAAAGTTAACTTCGTTAATTAACGATTAACGGATTAACGGTTTGTGCCCAGCTTTGCATATAACTAAGGATGGCATAAACTGTAAATGTAATGATGCAAATTGGACGAATAATTCACCGTGTAACAAAAAAAAATTTTTTCTTTGTTTCTGGGCAATAACCTTTATTTTCTGATTCATTATGCTTCAAATCACTGGAAAAAAGCTGTCAGTGATTTTAAACTTCGGGTTTGTTGTCAGTACATCGATTTTGTTGAAATAAGAATATTATTATTTTTTAAATTAATCCATTATTTTTACTTTTTCAGACGTGTGACGTGTGACGAAGTTACTGTTATGGCTGCTCGTGGTTGCAAATACCCAGCGGATTCCTTCTGCTACGTGTGCGGCGAGTTCTTCGCAAAGACGGCTAAAAACACTGCTTGGACAGTTGCACCCGTGCAAAGGAAGCCTATCATGCCTACTTCGGAATGCCAGTCGGTGACCAAGACAAACGCTGGGCACCACATGTCATCTGTGACTACTGCCGCCGCATTCTTGAAGGTTGGTTTAGAGGAGAGAAGAGGGCAATGCGTTTCGCTATCCCCCGTGTCTGGCGTGAGCCCTCAGACCATCTCACGGACTGCTATTTCTGTATGGTGGACCCAACAAAACGAAGAAAGGGGAAGAATGCGCCTCCCATTGAGTACCCTGACATTCCGTCATCTATTGCACCTGTTCCCCATAACGCGACGGACCTACCTGTGCCACAGCCTCCCTTGAGAGATCAATCTTGTCCAGCAGAAGAAGCAAGCTATGATGATTCCGAGGAGGAGCAAGGTGCGTCATCTGCTGCGCGCCGTCGACGCCGGGTGGCCGGTGAAAGGTGCCCCTACTACCCCAACCAAGAGGACATCAACGACCTCATCAGGGAAATGGCCTTGACAAAATCCAACGCCGAGCTGCTCATTTCCAGACTGAAGCAGTGGGACTTACTGGACGACAGCGTTCGAATTACTTCCCAGAGGAAGCGGCATCGCGGCTTTTCAGTGTTCTTCACTCTTAGAGATGGGTTGTGCTACTGCCATGACATCAGAGGACTCTTCGACGCTGTGGGCATTCCCTGCAACACCTCTGACTGGCGGCTCTTCATCGACAGTTCATCTAAAAGCCTCAAGGCTGTTTTACTGCACAACACAAATCAGTGGCCCTCGATTCTTCTGGCTCATTCAGTGCACATGAAAGAAGAGTACCAGAACGTCAAAATCCTGCTGAGTGCACTGAAGTACGACCAATTCAGCTGGGAGGTCATTGGCGATTTCAAGATGGTGGCCTTCTTGATGGGGCTTCAGGGAGGCTTCACCAAGTTCCCTTGCTATCTGTGCCTCTGGGATAGCCGAAATACAGCCCTTCACTACGAGAAGAGAACTGGCCCCTCAGGACCGGCTATGAGGTTGGGGCCCATAACGTGAAGCAAGAGCCGCTGGTGGAGCCAACGAAAGTGCTGATGCCACCCCTGCACATCAAATTGGGCATCATTAAGCAGTTTGTTAAACAGCTGGATCCAGAGGGTGAAGCCTTGAAGCACATCCAGGAGCTGTTCCCGAAGTTGTCGGAGGCGAAGATCAAAGCAGGAGTATTTGTGGGCCCTCAGGTGAAGCGACTTATTGACTCCGACAGCTTTCCTGAGAAGCTGTCTGAGGTTGAGCGGGCAGCTTGGACAAGCTTCGTTTCTCTAGTCAAAGGTTTCCTCGGAAACCACAAGGCAGAGAACTACAGGGAAATCGTTGACGAACTTGTGGACACGTACCGGAGCATGGGCTGCCGGATGTCGCTGAAACTGCACGTACTACACGCCCACCTTGATGAGTTCAAAGAAAACATGGGAGACTACTCAGAAGAACAAGGTGAAAGATTTCACCAGGATGTCAGCTCTTTCGAGGAACGCTACAAGGGACAGTACAATGAAAGTATGATGGGGGACTATATCTGGAACCTTTTGCGTGAGAGTGAACTGAAATACAATCGCCAATCTCGTAGACAAACTTCTTTTTGATTAAACTATAACGCTAGAATTTTTGTATCAATTCTGTATCAATTCTCCGTAGCAATACTCTTTATCAACGCTCTGCATCACTGCACTGTATCACTGTCTGTGTATTAACATATAATACATAATTATTCCCTACTCGTTTCCTTCCTTTTATTTTCATTTCTAAAGACGGGGCCTGGAGAACTTCATTTTTCATCATTGATTTATCATAATAATCGTGTTAACATCAATTAAAATTATACTTAACAGGATTCATTTGATTTAAAAGCAGATAGTGTGAAAAAACCTTAAATTAATAAGCAAAAATGGCAAAAAATCAATAAATCGATCTCATGAACTCAGAACCGAAGTCTGAACTTGGTGACTGCTCATTTTTACTTATTTATGCCCTAAAAAATCAGAAAATAATAGTTTTAACTCATGGACAAATTTTGTGTTACACGGTGATAATTTATTAGATATTTTAATGGAGACGCGAGGAATATCGTAGAAATTCCTATCTATGAAGCAGTCTTCAGTACCCCAAAATGTGACAAAGCGATACTTGACATAGATACATTCTTTGAAGAGAAGTTGCAAGGAGAGTATATAACAGACTGATTTTACCCCAGAAGATGTAGCGAGAGCTATAGGACAAATGAAACCACATTCAGCTGTAGTCTGGACAACTGGAACGCATTATTGATTAAAAACTGTAAAAATGAAATAGCTTCACACTCATACTGGATATGGAGAAGATTCCTAGACACTAGGGAAATACCGAGCATCTTGAAAAGAGCGAACATTGTCCCTATACATAAAGGAGGGGATATATCTCAAGAAAAGAACTATAGACCAGTGTCATTGATGTCCCACCTCACCAAAGTATTTTAAAGAAGAGAAAATCTATGATTTCTTGGAGACACTGGAAAGAGTCAGCGAAAGTCAGCACGGATTCCGATCAGGAAGATCATGCCTATCATAACTTATAGAGCACTATAGCAATATCCTAGACGCACTGGAAGGTAATGACAACTACGATGTCATAGACATGGATTTTGCTAAAGCTTTCGACAAATGTGATCATGGTATAAGAGTGCATAAAATGAAACACCTGGGAATAACAGGCAAAGTGGGAAAAATGGATCTACAACTTCCTCAGAGAATGTCTACAGGTCGTCAAAATTCAAGGTATATCATCATCAGAATTAGAAGTAGGCTACGCAGCTCAGTAGCACAAGGTACAGTACTGGCCCAACTCCTGTTCATTATTATGCTAACAGACATAGACAGTGGAGTAAACAACAACAGTATAGTAACATCCTTTGCAGACGATACAAAGATCAGCAGAAAAATCAGAGATGCAAATGAAGTGGAGGCCTTGCAGAGGGACACGAACAAAATATACAAATGGCCAGAAGACAACAACATGACATTTAACACCCAGAAATTTCAACTCTTGAGATATGGTAGAAATGAAGAACTTAGACTGCATATTATGCTCCAGATAGACAGGAAATTCAGAGAAGCACGAAAGTGATCGATTTGGGGGTAATAATGACCGATGATGTGAAATTCGAAACACAAAATCACATAGCGATAAACAAAGCAAAAAAAGTCGCGGGACAGGTACTAAGAACGTTCAAAAGAAGGGACAGGACAGTAATGATTCCCCTGCTAAAAACACTGATTATACCAAAGCTTGAATACTACTCAGTCTTCACGTCCCCATATAAAAAGGAAGAAGCTAATAAACTAGAAGAAATTCAGAGACATTTCACAGCCAAGATTGATTGCAAAGAACTCAGCTACTGGGAAAGACTACGTAAACTAAATCTACTCCCTGGAAAGAAGAGACAGGTACACCATAATCTACATACGGAAAATGATCGAAAAACTGGTACCAAACCTCAAACTAAACCCAATTACCATTCAAACAACGCTGGAAAATAGGAAAGACAGAATGTGTAGTGTTCCCAAATTAAAGGCCCAACAAGCGACTTCTTCAACATTGAAGGGAAATAGCTTGGTTGTCAGGGTGCCAAGACTTTTTAACCAGCTTCCAAAAGACCTCAGAAACATTACAGGGGTCAAAGTTGAAGTTTTCAAGAGAAGACTAGATGCCTGGCTCAGGACAGTACGAGATAAGCCGGGTGTACCTGGCTATGTGCGGTGGAGAGCGCAAGAAAGCAACTCGCTCCTCTACCAAGCCAGACCTAGAGGCGGGGCCACCAGCTTGACCTTCGTGTCAAGAGAGACCAACACACGGAACATCAACGAGGAGGAGGTATACATTCCACTAGGACGCCACTGTCACCGGGACTGAACCGAGGGGAACTACCCTAAATTATGAACAGATTAAAAGCATCGACAGGCTCCTTTATATTAGATTAAATCATTTCATGCCAGTTAGGTTAAGAGTGTTCATGAATTTGACTTGTCCATAATCTGGGGATATAGCCAAACTTATTATTACTGCTGTGACTTGAGGTTAGGATGGTGTCCCATATCGGTGAAAGCACAAGCGGTGTGGGGACTGGAGAGTATCTCGCTGTTGTCGTCTTTGACATATCTTTTGAAAATATACTTTGCAGTTCTGATGCGAGGAATAGCTTCAACTGCGAAGCTTGCACGCGACGTGGGTGAAAAGGAAGTGGTGCATGGCGGACTGTTGTTGGAATAAACATTAAAATTACTGGAATTATCTTTTCACATTTACATTTTTCTGACTTGGTTCATCATCAGTGGCGGCTCGTGACTTTCAGTTATGGGGGTGCTGCCTCAGAAATTGCGAACAATTGTGTCGTATATATATATGATATATATATATATATATATATATATATATATATATATATATATATATATATATATATATATATATATATATGAGAGAGAGAGAAAGTCGAATAGATAACTACTCACTACTCAGTCATAAAAATAAGTAAAATAGTATCATAAAATCAATTATAGGGTACTTACGCTTAACAGGTAATTTCGAATTTGCCAAAATTTTTATTTATAAACAAATTCCATTCTTCTGTTTTTATTCTGAGCGAAAAGGTCTATTACTTTTTCATTGAAATTCTGTGTACTGTTGATCAAATTTTTCTCTATTGAAATCATTGCAAGAGCATTTAGTCTTTCCTGATTCATAGTGCTCCTTAAGAACGTCTTTATTCTTTTTAATGTTGAATGGCAGCGTTCGGCCTCGGATGTAGTCATGGGGACGGTCAAAAGAATTTTTATGAGCTTAGCTAGTTCTCCAAGAACATCTACTAGATTATTTTCAGTGATAAATTTCAGCAGATCAATTAACCTGTCGTAATTGTGCATATCAGGTCTACTGTAGAAAACTTGTAGTTCAGTAAGAAGCTTTTCTTTTTCAATCATGGGATATACCTCAGTGGTCACCGTTACCTCTTCCATAGGCATTTTCATATTATAGCTATCGAAGTTTTCCTTGGTAAACAGCTTAGCAGCTACTAATTGTTTGGTAAATTAATACCTCTCAGCTATGTCAACACATACGCAGTCGCACACTTCCTTTGCTTCAATCATGAGTGTTTTGAAAGGATTTTCACAGTACTCCGAATTTCTTATTTTTAAAATGGCATTGTTGAAGTTTGCTATATATTCTTGTACTTTACATGAGTCAATAGTTCGAGATTGCATTTGATTGTAAGTGACTTCTACGTGAGGCATTACACTAGGCAACAAATTTCAACTTTTTTTTTGTTACAGACACGTGAACTACTGATTCCTACTAAAGCGCTGATGCTGATTTCAGATCTGATATCAAAATTTCTCTATCACGTCCAGATTTTGTGTAACCGAAAACCCCTATTTTTCATTTTTTTTCTCACCCGCTTCTATTACGAAAGCCGTCTAAGCTACTTTTCCGTGCCACGTTTTATGTTAAGCATACTTAAATAATTAGTGAACAGGGATGTCTTTCCTCCTTTATTCTGGCTTAAGACAGACAGCGGAATTCCGCTGGCGGAGTTACCACCCCTGCGCCCAACCATCCACCCAAAGCGCGTTAGTATTTTGTTGTTACTACTGAAAGGCAAATTCCTGTTCTTAAGTGAAACTTTGGTGTGTCCTCTTCCTTTGTCGCTTGTAGGATGACGAGCTCTCCTTCTGCAGGAACCAACAATAATCTCCCATCATATTTGGGTTGAAATTACCTTGGTATCTGTTTTCCATAACTGAGATCTGTTGGTGGAAGCGCTCACCATGCTCGTCACTTACAGCCCCAAGGTTGGCCGGGAAGAAGTCAAGATGAGAATGTAAAAAATGAATTTTCAAAGATTCTGCATCCCATTATTTCATAAGATTTAAGCATGTTTTCTACGAGTTTACGGTGGTTTTCAGCTTTGTGGTTTCCAAGAAAATTTTTGACAACTTCAACGAAAGATGTCCATGCTCCTAGTTCATTCTCATTTAGGTTAGATGGAAACGATGAGTCGTGGATGACACTGCGGATCTGTGGTCCAGTGAAAACTCCAGCTTCTAGCTTAGCATCTGTCAATATTCCTTTGAATTTATCCTTTAAATATTGGAAACCACTACCTTGATGATCCATACCCTTCACGAAATTTTTCATAAGGCCAAGTTTAATGTGAAGTGGTGGAAGATGTACTTTCTGAGGGTCAATAAGTGCTGGGTGTTTTCACATGTATTTACCAACAACATGTTCAGTTCTAGATGGCCAACCATGTTTTTTGTAGTGGTTCTTGTCATCTCTGCTGTTCCATAGACACAAAAAGCACATATGCTTTGTGTAGCCCAACTGTAACCCAAGAAGTAATGATACAACTTTAAGGTCGCCACAAATATTCCATGTGTGGTCCTTATATTTGATGAGTCTTAGCAGCAGTTTCATCGATTCATAAGTCTCATTAAGGCCAGTGGCATGTGCTACAGGTATTGAAGGTTTTTCATTGCCGTTGTGCAGTAATACAGCTTTAAGGCTAGCTTTACTAGAGTCAATGAACAGTCTCCATTCTTTTGGATCATAGCGACAGCCAATCCCTTGCATCAGACCACTGATATCGTGGCAGAAACAAACGTTTTCTTCCTGTAAGTAAAATGATGAAAACTGCAAATGGCGATGGCGGAAATGGGAAACTTTGGTGTTTGGTTGGAGAAGATTAAATTCTTGAAGTCTTGAACCAAGCAACTCTGCCTTTTCTTTTGGTAATTCCAAATCGCGCACTAAGTCATTTAACTCCGCTTGACTTAACAAATGTGGGGAAATATTTGCATCTGGAACATATATGCCATCTTTCCCTGTTTCTATATCACTAGCAGAATCTTCAGATGAACTGCTGTCTGTTATCGTTGCTGGTGGAACTGGTGGTGGATTTGTTTCATCATGTGGTACTGGTTTCATTGCTGATTCGCAGTTTGGGTACGTGATCTTTGATTTGTTTTTCTTTGTGAAACCAGCAATCTTTGTCAAACAAAAATAACAATCATTGAAGTGATTTTTCGGCTCACGCCAAACCATGGAGACTGAGAACGGCATAGCTTTTCTTTTACCATTCATCCAAGCTATTAACATTGCATTGCACTGTGCACAGCAAATATGTGGTGCCCAGTCCCTCTGTTGGTCTCCTAACTTACAGTCAAAATAACACTTGTAGGCAAGTTTAATCTTTGTTGTTATGTTTCTACGTTGTGGCTTAGGTGTATATTGTCCACAGACAAAGCAGAAGTTGTCTGGGTGATTTACACAAGCACGTCTATTTGATGCCATTTTGAATTACCATACAATATCTGAAAAAACGTAGAAAGTAATTATTACGATGTGCAAAATAAAAAGAAATACACACCGTAGTACAAACAAATGCTATAAAAACACACAAGTCACCACAACCTGTCACTTGCTCATCAGCAGAGAGCTTCAACAACCGTTCTGCTTGACTGTCACGTAGCGACTGACCGTTGGGCCGTTGCCCGTTACTATGCTCTTGACTCAGTGTTGCCAACTCGGGATAAATTTTATTTATCAAAATTGTTCGAATTTGTATATAGTTGGCAAAAAAATTGCTTTAACCTTGAAAAGCAAGTTTCATATTATTGGCATTAAGCCGATTAAAACCAAAATCTGGACGTGGTAGAAAATTTTACTAAAAGTGATTTGCATTTTATACAAAATCTAGACGTGATAGAAAAAATCTAATTATAGATTTGAAATCAGCATACCGAAATTAGCTAGGAGCACCTATTTGGTCTTCTGTAACAAAATCTTTGTTGCCTAGTGAATTATCTGATGAAAAAGTTTCAACCAAAAGATGAAGTTTTCTTTATTCAAAACGTGCAAAATTCCTGTTGCTTCTGAAATGGTTTGATCTGCGTTTGCTGTCGACTGTATTTCTTCAAGGCATTTTTTTAAGGGTTCGAAATTTTCATAGACGCGGTTTACGGTGCGTATATAAAAATTCCATCTAGTAGGGGATGGACGAGGAATGCGGCTGGCCATATGTTTGCTTAAGATAGAGAGACGAAGTGGTGACCTGGAGAAAAATGTTGGTATAGCCAAGAGGTTAGAAAAGAATATTCTTGAATTTCGGGTAGTACTTGCTGCATTTTTCATAATCAGATTCAGTTGGTGGGCATAACAGTGAATGAAGTATGCATTATTGTAAACTTCTTTAATTTTAGCCCGAACTCCCCCTTTTTTTTCCTTTCATGACATTTGCGCCATCAAATGTCTGAGCAATTAGTTTCTGCTTGTTTCCTTCGAGAAGAATATCTAGCTGATCTAGAATGCACTTAGATAGTCCTTCTGCCATTTGATTTTCCGGAGTAAAGAAACCCCAGAAGCGCTCAAAGATTTCCTCATTCAGGTCGTATCTCAGAACAATAACCATTTGAGTGTGTTCAGAAACATCAGTTGTGTCATCAGCCATGACCGCCACAAACGAAGCTTCTTTAATTTCTTTTTTTATTTGATTGCAGGATACCTGCAGCACACAGTCAAGAATATCATTCTGAATGGTTTTGGAAACGCCCTTGAAGACTGTGTTGCTTTTTAAATGTTTTTTTCAAATCGGGATCTAATTTTGATGCGAAATTAATTAATCCCCTGAATACACCTGGATTTGCCGAATCATCTTTTTCATCATGTCCACGTAAAGAAATCTCAAAATTTCCGCAGAATTTAATGCAGTCTATTATTTTCGACAATATTTCACGATTTTTGGTAACTTTGTTATTATGTTCGATAATCGAGAGTTTGTAAGCCTCACTAAGTTTTTCTTTGATATTTACCGTTCCTAAAAGTGACAGGGAAATCACTATCAATATGCTTCTTTGAACGCTCATGCTTTTCAGTTTTTCTTTCATTTTGTTTATATTGTAAAACCACTTTTTGTCCACGTCAAGTCACCACCGAGTAGTAGACACGGGAAACAAAATAATGCATTTTTAATTTTACAACCACAAAGCCAACTTTTTCTTTGGTACCATTCTGAATTAAAACTACGAATATATTTCTTATTGTTACTTATTCCGGGCTGAGATATTTGAATTTCTGGTGTAGGGCGTCCTTCAGTTTTAATAGCTATTTTTTCTTGAGGAGATAACTGTGAAAAATTACGAGACTGAATTTTACTCACTGTCACCCGACTCACTTCTGGGGCTAGCGCAGCCATGATAATAGAATAGGCGCCTAGTTAAAATTTCAAAAAAAAAAAAAGTCACTTGTGAAAAAAATATTCTAAGAAATGAAAGCTATATATTGTAAATAATCCAATTATTATATAATTAATTTCAATCTCACGACAAAAAATAAGTGATAACTAGTCATTGATAAATGCAATTCGGAAATTAAATTTCGAATTAGCAAACGATACAGCAACACAACTACCACGTCAAACAAACAAATCGGCACTGCTCTGTCCTCAGTGCTTTGGATCCTCTTAAACCCGCGATTCTGACTCGCTCTTCGTACGTCCGCCACCGAGGTTTCAAGCGTTTTGAACAAAATCTGGAACTGTTAAGTACGCAGTTCCACGGGAAGGCTGAAGCTACTTTCGTGATTCATTCGTTCGGCATTGAAATAGTTTAAGGAAAAAAGGATATAATCTGATTTAAAAACTCAAAGTTCATTGAAAAAAACAATCAGAGAGGCTATTTTAAATATTTAAATATAAAGATCATAAGATCACGGGGGTGCTGCAGTTCCACAGTGCCTACCTGCGAGCCGCTCCTGTTCATCATATATTTGCATATAAAGTGTTCTCACTGACTCACTGTTGCTCTGTTGCTCTCAGTTCACCACTTCGTGGGATTTTCAGTAGGATTGGGCACAAAACTTTCCCTATATCCCCCCCCCCTAGCGATCAACTTGTCACGTGCAGTGCTACCAATTTAGTCGTGTGAAAAAACTATATAGGGCTATGGATTGATTGCCTGATACCCTCATCCGTTGGAAATTTCCAGCAGATTTCAGTGGAGAGTTAAACGACAAAAGCCCTATGTTTTTTCGTTAGAGAGTTATGAATATGTAGGTCTTTAAAGGACCTCCTTATATTTAATTGTTTATGGTAATTTTAGCGTCGGGATTTTAGATGCCTATATTAGAATGAAAAGAAATTGTCCCACCTTAATTTTGCTGGGTCCTTGGTTTGCTTCGATGTAGGGCGTTACGATCTTTTTCGGTGTAGGGCCGCCACGATGGAGTTACGCGACGAATTAACTTGATGTAATTAATATAGGCAGTCACAATATAAACACTTTAGGGGATAGGCATGTCCTTATTTTATGTATTAAGTTTATTATAAGGAATTCACTCAGAACTTTAGGGAAGACAAAAGCACATCCTCCCTGTTTAAAGCGTTCGCTGTAACATAAACAGCCCTGAGAGCCGTTCCTTGGTTCGCTTGTATTTTAGTATAAATTGCTGATTTGGCAAAGGTTGTTGACTCTTTCTCTCTTGTATTTTACATGAGTCAGCAATGGAAAATTTTGTTCACGTGAAATAAATGTTTCTCGTGGTTATGCAGACCCGACGCCTAAATACGGGTTCTATGTATGTATGGCAATCATTTCATTCCCATTAGGCTATGTCGCCAATCCCGAGGCAATTTTGTATAGATATTTAATTCAATTAATTAATAATTTATATTTGATTATGAAATAAAGGTACCACATATGATACCATGTTGTGAGCGCGTATAGTTTTTCCATATACGGGGGGGGGGGGGGGCGGAGAAAAATTTGTATGTTATCGATCAAATTTTTTGATAAACTGTGTTTTAAACCATGTGAAATGGATTGAAAAGAATGAAATAGGAATTTAGGAAGAGAGAGGTTACTCAAGACCTATTTAAATATAAAAGTTCAAGAGGCCAACTTCTCAAGTTTAGTTAAAGTTATGTTAATCAGTTTGACTCCCTTTAGATATAGGAAATTTATGGAATTAAAGTAAAATTAAGCATTTTAACTTTGCTCAGTTTGTGTAAGGGTTATAAGTCACTAGTCTTAATTTTTTCTTGTAAAGGTTTTCTGGCTTTCAAAGCAGGCTTTCTTTGAGGCCTGTCTGGTTTAGTCTGAGTTACATCAGGTACATTGAGAGATTCCTCTCCAATAGTATCCTGATCCATCCCTTGGGGTAATGGTTCTAATTTAGCCCCACACTCCAAAGGATATAGTAATGTGATATCTCTGGTGGTTTCACCAGTTGCTGTTTTCAGTTTTACAACCCTGGCAATTTCATCTTCACCAGTTTTGAGTTCCAAGACTTTTCCCATTGACCAATGTTGTCTTGGTGTCTTGTTATGTATCAACACAATGTCCCCAATTTTGACTGAATCATTCCAATTTTGTTTTGTTAATTGTTTATGTCTTTCTCTAAGACTTGTTAAGTATTCTTCTCTCCATTTTGTTATAAATTGAGTTTTGATTTGTGTCAAATGTTGGTATTTTGTGTCCTATTACCCAATCTCGATCCTCTGTACTGTTATGTTCAGATTCTGGTAACATGTTTATTGTTTCTCCCTTAATTAGGTGGTTTGGTGAGAGAGGTTCTGGCTCATTAATACCATCTCCCACATAAGTTAATGGTCTGTTGTTGACAACATTTTCAATTTCTGACAGAATAGTCATGAGTTCAAAAAGTTGTAGATGTTTGGTCCCAATAGTCTTTTTAAGGCGGTTCTTTACAGTCTGTTTTTCACAAATATATTTTTGCAAGAAGTTGTATCTGTGTTGGTCACACATGTTAGACAAATTTGACTATCTGTCCATAAGTAAATGTCTGTTATATCAACTTCTTTATACACTTGTGAGAGAAAGTCTTCTGTTTTAAAAACCAAAGCATTCCAAGTGTTTTTATGTAATTGTTTGGTGCAATGTTTCCATTGTTGTCTTTTGTTATTTGTTCATTTAATTTAGGAGAATTTAAAAGAGTTTGTACTGTATTCAAACCTCCTACCACTTCAGACAAGTCAATACCCGTAGTTTTAATGGAGTAAATGTTATTCCTCCTTCACAGGTAGATCTGGAGGGCTTGGGGCTTTGAATCCTGTACTGTTTTTGTGTTGCTTGGTCTCTGGCCAAGGGAGGCCACAAGACCAATGTTGTTTGGTCTCTGGCCAAGGGAGGCCACAAGACCCATGTTGTTTGGTCTCTGGCCAAGGGAGGACACAAGACCCTCGTTGTTTGGTCTCTGGCCAAAGGAGGCCACAAGACCCTTGTTGTTTAGTCTCTGGCCAAAGGAGGCCACAAGACCCTTGTTGTTTGGTCTCTGGCCAAAGGAGGCCACAAGACCCTTGTTGTTTGGTCTCTGGCCAAAGGAGGCCACAAGACCCTTGTTTAGTCTCTGGCCAAAGGAGGCCACACGACCCATGTTGTTTGGTCTCTGGCCAAGGGAGGCCACAAGACCCATGTTTGGTCTCTGGCCAAGGGAGGCCACAAGACCCATGTTTGGTCTCTGGCCAAGGGAGGCCACAAGACCCATGTTGAATAGGTTGGGCTATGGCCAAGGGAGGCCATCAGCCCTTTGATGAATATGTTGGGCTATGGTCGAGGTAGGCCATCAGCCCTTTTGATGAATTTGTTGGGCTATGGCCAAGGTAGGCCATCAGCCCTTTTGATGAATTTGTTGGGCTATGGCCAAGGTAGGCCAAGGAACCCTTTAGAGTAGAGTAGTTTGTTTGTATGTGTCACTGTCTAACCATATAAATTTTGGCACAAAATTATGTGCACAGAATCAGAGCGCAGCAATAAAAGCTTCTACTCTCCGATCCTTGGTTATGTTTAGACAGGTTGTTGTGTTTGAGACACATGGAAAGAGTAGTGTGTGTGTGTTTGTGTGTGTGTGTGTGTGTGTGTGTGTTGCATTCCTCCGAATCCAGTTGGTCTTCAAAACTTGGATTCACCACTCCAATGAAGTCAATACCCGTAGTTATGAATGAGTAAATGTTGTGTATGATTGTATCCTACAGGTAGGTCTGGAAGGTTTGGGGTTTTGAAGGAATCCAATCTGTTTGCAAGGAATGTATGTGTCTGTTGATAAAATCTGTTGTGATTCTTCCTTTAAAAGAAGAATTGGATGTTTGGAGTCGTATGTATATATTTATATACTGTACCGTACGTATGTGTGTAAATGTGTATTTTGTTATGGGGTTTTATTTTTGGGTTTTGGGTTAGGTTAACCAATTTGGCTGAGTAAAGATCCTCAAACGTTGCATTTGAGACCCTTATATCAAGCCTTGTCTATCTTATGCCTATATGTCAAATAGGACTTGGTATGCCTATATGTCAAATAGGACTTAGAATTTGTTGGGCCTATATGTCAAATAGGACTTGGTATGCCTGTATGTCAAATAGGACTTGGAATAGGTTGGGCCTATATGTCAAATAGGACTTGGTATGCCTATATGTCAAATAGGACTTGGAATAGGTTGGGCCTATATGTCAAATAGGACTTGGTATGCCTATGTTGGTTTACGTCGTCGTCGTCGTCGGCCTAGGCAAGCTACGGCTTGGGACCGTAGCGCATCTATCCGGTATAGGTTAACCTGGATGATGTAGCCATAAGCACTGCCGCTAGTTAAGTGCCAACCAGTGATTATCTCACTAGCCGTATTGAGTCCGTTAGGCGAAACTGCGACAGTACCAAAGGTGGAAAATATAACCATTGGTTTTCTATTATTTATTTGTAAAATGGACATGGTATTAGATTAAAATAAATATTTGAATATAAATAATTAACTGACAATTGTGGTATATAATTAATTATGTTTACATACAATAAAATAATATAGTATACATAAAATTAGTATTAATGTGGTTCACAATTGAATTATAATGGGGTAACTAATTTAAAATGAATTTATACTATTCCGAAATTCAAGACGGTAAATTAACATTTATCTTGAAACTAAAATAAGAGTATTCACTACACACTCCCCCACCAGAGAGGAAGTTCAAAGAGTTCCGAACGACACAGATTTCCGCTGAACCTTTTTGGTAGCTACTTGTACCTCGCTTAAGGTTGATTCCAAAAACGCAGGCTTAAGGCGATCGATAGAAAACCTTGTCGACCTTGGAACCGCGCTGGATGAGAAATGATTTGCGCGTACGTCGGAGAACTTCATAGGGCCCGTCATATGGACATTGGAGAGGCCGTTTTGGGACAGGTACACGAACGAAAACGTGGGTGCAAGACTGGAGGGCTGGGGAAACAAAGATGTTCTGTTGGCTAGTCAATCGAGGGGGAACAGGCTGAAGGGACTGCATGTGAGAGAAAGTGTTTGAGCGAATTCCGTAGGATCGCATGACTTATCCCCTGCAGTGAAGTAGCCACCTGGTATCCGCAGTGTTGTTTCCATAGACTAGTTCAGCCGCTGTAGTCTTCAGATCACTCTTAAATGCAGAGCGAATACCAAGCAAAACGAGTGGAAGCTTATCCATCCAATGGGAGTCTTCGTGACACATAAGGGATGACTTCAGCTGGCGATGGAAGCGTTCGACGAGGCCGTTAGCTTGCGGATGATACGCACAGGTATGCGCATGTACTGTACCCACAAGCTGGTAAACTTCTTCCAAAAGCGAAGACTCAATTGGCGACCTTGGTCAGTGATGACTTTTGTCGGCAATCCAAATCTTGATACCCATCCAT
Source organism: Bathynomus jamesi (assembly GCA_023014485.1). Lineage (NCBI taxonomy): Eukaryota > Metazoa > Arthropoda > Malacostraca > Isopoda > Cirolanidae > Bathynomus > Bathynomus jamesi. The sequence goes on from JAJOZX010003877.1 coordinate 425,069, forward strand.
GAAGAAAGGCTCTTGCAACAGTGTCCGCTTGGATATCAGGAAGTGGGGATGGCTTCAGGCCATCTGGAAAAGCGGTCGAGACAGTGAGCAGATAACGTTGGCCTTGAATCACTGGAAAGAGGGCCAACAATGTCTACATGAATTACCTCAAATCGCTGGGATGGGGGCGGAAATGCGTCAAGGGGGACCTGGTGTGCCTTTGGACTTTGGCACGCTGGCAGGCAAGGCACGTTTTGGTCCAATGTTTGACATCCTTCCGCATCGAGGCCAAACAAAGCGAGAGGTAACCAGGTGTTGCGAAGCACGGATACCAGGATGGGAGGGCTTATGAAGAATCCATGAAGACTGCTTTTCTGTGACATGGAGGGACATAAGGGCGAATAGCAGCTGTTGATACGTCGCAATAGAGGGGCACAGACAATCCTGGCATACTCATTTTCTTGAGGGAAAGTGAGTGAGTGAGTCTTCTCTGAGCAGGTCTTGTAGTTCCGTATCCTTATCTTGATCCTGTTGCAATAGCATTCCACAGTGTAGAGCTGAGGGTAACAGAAGTAATCTCTATTCTTGAAAGTGCATCCGCTGGAGTGTTCAAGACACCTTTGATGTGGCGGATATCTGTGGTAATTGCGAGATATAATCGAGTTGCCTGATGACTCTGGGAGAGTGGTTACAGCTGTTTTTATTGAAGACAGTGACCAAAGGTTTGTGGTCGGTAAAAACACAAAAATCTCGGCCTTCAAGGAAATGTTGAAAATGCTTCACGTTTAAGTAAATAGCAAGAAGTTCACGTCCGAAAGCACTATAACGCGTTTGGGCTGGCTGCAGCTTTTTCGAGTAAAACGCGATGGGTGCTTGTTGACCGTTAATGGTTTTTTCCAACACTCCACCGATCGCAACATCTGAGGCATCGACCGTCAGAGTTAGGGGGGCATCACTGATAGGAAATGACAGAGACAATGCACTATTGATAGCATTTTTGGCATTGTCGAACGCCTGTAAACTATCGCCACACCATAACAATTTCGTTACCTTGCGTTTGTGTGATCATAGCGTGTAGAGGAGCAAGAACACTGGCACAGTTTTTAATGAACTTGTGGTAATAATTTACCAAACCTAGAAACCGACGTAACTCACGCTGATTATTTGGCATTGGGTAATTTTTTATCACTTCACACTTGTCCTGAAGGGGGTAATTCCGTGCTGCGAAATCGTGTGACCAAGAAATTCCAAGGTTGGCTGTGCAAACACACACTTAGATGCATTAATAGTAACACCGTATTGTTCTAAGCGTTGAAAGAGGAGTGAAAGATGTTCCTTATGTTCCTCTTCCGTTGAGCTGGCCACAAGCAAATCATCGATGTAGGCATAAACAAAGTCTAAGCCTCTGGTGACCTCATCTATAAACCTCTGAAAGGTTTGCGCAGCATTCCGTAGCCCGAACGGCATCTTCAAAAATTCGAATAACCCAAATGGTGTACAAACTGCAGTCTTGGGAATATCCGAAGGCTCTACGGGAATGTGGTGGAAAGCCTTAACGAGATCTATTTTACTGAAGATAGATTTGCCGTGGAGAAGAGAAGTAAAGTCTTGGACATTTGGTACCGGATATCGGTCCGGGATGGTTGTCGAATTCAAAAACCGGTAATCCCCACATGGTCTCCAGTCTCCTGACTTCTTCTGGACCAGGTGTAGGGAGAGGACCAACTGCTTTTGGAAGGTCTTATTATCCCAAGATCCAGCATAAGCTGGAATTCCGATTTGGCAGCTTTCAGTTTGTCCGGGGCAAGACGTCTGGGTTTTGCAAACACAGGGGACCTTTTGTTGTAATGTGATGGGTAATGGTGTGCTTAATGGTATCACCCATCTGCATCGGTTGAAGAATTCCTGGATATCGCTGGAAAAGGCACTGGTACATGGAATTAGGGGGAACGAGGGAAAGTGCAGAGTTCGAGGCGTCCGGAAGGGCAACCTGTTTGGCAAGAACAGAAAGCAGTGTGGCCTGGTCGCATAAGCGTCGCTTGTCAAGATCCACCAGGAGTTTGAAATGCTGGAGGAAGTCAGCGCCGATTATGGGATGCTGCACTTGAGCACAGATGAAAATCCACTTGAAGGATCGGTGAAGGCCCAAGTTTAGTTCACGCGACTGAGTACCGTACGTGGGTATGCGTGAACCGTTAGCAGCGTATAGAGGCGGAGATTCCGAGTGCTTATGACCAGATTTTTGAGGGAATACACTGACTGACGCTCCGGTATCGACCAAGAAATTGATACCAGAGTTCCTGTCCTTTATGAATAACAGGTTGGCAGTGCGAGTACTAGACGCCATTAGGACTCGCTGCTGGGGTTTTCCGACGAAAAATTGCAAGGGGAGATGCACTTCCTAGCCTTCTTTCCAATTTCGCGTGGTAGAAGCAGATCTTCCCGGAACTCGAACGATGCCTCTTCATAAATCTTGACCGAGAATGGCTTCTTTGCCGTTGATTTTGTAGCAGAGAACAAACGTGGTTGAGTTGTTGACTTAACTCTTTCACTTTCAACTCCAGTTCCGATTGTGTGTTCACGTTGTTGACCGAGCTGTGTCAATCTCCACTACTTTGTCGGCAGTTTCTGCTAGTTTATCAACTGGAGTAGCAGGATCCATAGTGGCCAAGACACGCTGAGCTGATGGAGGAAGTTTCTGCAAGACAACTGTCTAAAGATGTCCTTATCGAAGGTTTGTGCGCGTTCGCCTAGAGCGCACTGCATAGCCCTCAGCATTTGAGTGGGCTTACGGTCTCCAAGTTCTTCTTTGAGATTAACTGATGTAGTTTCTCACGCTCGGAGACAGTGGTGCGGCACAGGATGGCAGACTTCAGATCGTTTGTACGGGTCCTCACTCGTGGAAGTAGATACGATGACGTCACGGACTTCAGAGATGATGCTCTCGCTGGTAGAGAGGACAAAACATGATCGTATTTTGTCCTGCTAGCGGTGATCCTTCCCAAGTTGAATTGTGATTCCACTTGGTGGAACCAAATAAATGGATCACCCGGCCAGAAGACGGGGAGCTTTACGCTCAAGTGGGAGATGGCACCAGCGTCGTCAGGCATCTTCTCCTATGCTTGCTGACGTACAAGCAAGACGACAAGTTACCAACGAAGGAGTGGAGGTTGAGACGAGCGCAGGCACAGAGCGCACGGGCAGGGGTGAGGGGCAGAGAGCACGAGCGACATTACAGTCTGGTCCTAGTCGCTCGGGTGAAGGGGGTGGTGGGCACGAACGACGTTACAGTCTGGTCCTAGTCGTTCGGGTGAAGGGGGTGATGGGCACGAACGACATTACAGTCTAGTCCTAGTCGTTCGGGTGAAGGGGTGATGGGCACGAACGACATTACAGTCTAATCCTAGTCGTTCGGGTAAAAGGGGTAATCCAGCTCCGGGGTCACCAATTGTTGGTTTACGTCGTCGTCGTCGTCGGCCTAGGCAAGCTACGGCTTGGGACCGTAGCGCATCTATCCGGTATAGGTTAACCTGGATGATGTAGCCATAAGCACTGCCGCTAGTTAAGTGCCAACCAGTGATTATCTCACTAGCCGTATTGAGTCCGTTAGGCGAAACTGCGACAGTACCAAAGGTGGAAAATATAACCATTGGTTTTCTATTATTTATTTGTAAAATGGACATGGTATTAGATTAAAATAAATATTTGAATATAAATAATTAACTGACAATTGTGGTATATAATTAATTATGTTTACATACAATAAAATAATATAGTATACATAAAATTAGTATTAATGTGGTTCACAATTGAATTATAATGGGGTAACTAATTTAAAATGAATTTATACTATTCCGAAATTCAAGACGGTAAAATTAACATTTATCTTGAAACTAAAATAAGAGTATTCACTACACCTATATGTCAAATAGGACTTGGTATGCCTATATGTCAAATAGGACTTGGTATGCCTATATATCAAATAGGACTTGGTAGAATTTGTTGGGCCTATATGTCAAATAGGACTTGGTATGCCTATATGTCAAATAGGACTTAGAATAGGTTGTGCCTATATGTCAAATAGGACTTGGTATGCCTATGTGTCAAATAGGACTTGGTAGAATTTGTTGGGCCTATATGTCAAATAGGACTTGGTATGCCTATATGTCAAATAGGACTTGGAATAGGTTGGGCCTAATTGTCAAATAGGACTTGGTATGGGGTTAGGCCTATATGTCAAATAGGACTTGGTATGCCTATATGTCAAATAGGACTTGGTATGCCTATAGTCAAATAGGACTTGGAATAGGTTGGGCCTATATGTCAATAGGACTTGGAATAGGTTGGGCCTATATGTCAATAGGACTTGGTATGCCTATATGTCAAATAGGACTGAATAGGTCGCGCCTATATGTCAAATAGGACTTGGTATGCCTATATGTCAAATAGGACTTGGTATGCCTATATGTCAAATAGGACTTGGAATAGGTTGGGCCTATATGTCAAATAGGACTTGGTATCAGGCAGGGCCGGATTAAGACCTTTAAAGGCCCTAAGCACTTAAAAGATTTTGTGCCCCATATATATGTAATTCAAAATATAAACAAAAATAAACCATAAAATAAAATTTTATTTTTTGAATGAAACAAAACTTACAGTAAGATGGAAAATAATGTTTATTTTTGTATACTTCCACTTCATTTATATTTGAAAAGTTTTCTCCTACTTTTTTTAATTGCAAAGTCTTTGATCAGATCCTCAAAACTAATCTTACGTAACACATCTGCTTCATACTTAGTAGAGATAAGGCATCCAGCCTGCCTTGTTGCATAGTTGTTCTGTTGGTATTTTTAATATACTTCACTGAGAAAATGAACGCTCAGCTGAGCAATTTGTGACCATTAATGTTAAAAATATCGAAAGGCAATTTCTACATTTGGGAAGGCACACTCAATATTGTCTTCTACAATTATTTTATAAAGTTCAGCATGACTGAATCTTGTTTTTACATTTTTTTTTTGTACTGAACTTATGGCACACATATGAGTGAAACTGCTGAAGCTCAGCAGAGAAATTAGTGTTCAAGTCCTCTGGGTAAGCATCAATCATCTTTTTACAACCCTGAGAATACCTTTCAATTTCAGTAGATGATGAAGTGGTGACATTATGTGGCACATCACTTAGAAAAGAAAATCTCTCTGCTATTTCTTTGTATATCTCTCCTCTTCTTCTCATCTCAGTTTCAATTTGTCAACAATTGTGTAAAAGGTGGTGATAAGAAATTTATCTCTGGCATTCAGATATACTTCTGGTGCATCTCCGTCATTGGGTACCTTCTTTCTGATACGTTTGCGAGTTTGAGCTGCCTTGTAATCAACATCTGGTAGCATTTCCTTTGTAGCTGCTTCATATCTTTCAAATTCATCTCGTGAAGTGCACAGTTGGTCAGCTAATGATCCATACAGATCTGCACATGTTTTTAAGTTCACATCCTTATTCTGTAGAACTTTGCTTACTCTATGAAAATTTTGCAAAATCTCATCCCAAAAATTCAACATAAAAACGAATTCTAGCTCTTGCATCTTATTTGCAATATTATTTGCTTCTCTTCTAGTGTCTCCCTTTTGTGACTGGTCTTCAGCTATACATTCTAACGCTTCTAAAATTTTAAGGAAAGATTTCAAATTGCTGCTGTTGCCATAGCATGTGCCTCCCATCTGGTATCAGAGAGGATTTTAAGACACTTTCATTTCCAATACAACCTTTAAGAATTTCCCACCTGCTGGTTGAGGCTAAAAAAAAGGTATAGAGCAACTGCACTGTAGAGAAGAAATTAACCGCCTCTTGACAGCAGTCAACAGCACTTCGGCCTACCAGATTTAGTGAATGGGCTGCACAGGGCACATATATAGCAAACTTGTTTGTTTCTAAAATTTTTTGCTGCATCCCCTTATAACGCCCAGACATGTTGGCAGCGTTGTCGTAAGATTGACCCCTACATTTTGAAAAGTTTAGCTTACAAACTTCACGTAAGTACTGCAACACCTGATTTGCCATTTCCTCACCAGTATGGCTTTTCATTTTCAGAAAGGTTAAAAAGCGTTCAATAGGCTGTCCATCTTTTAAGTACCTAAGTACAACACTTAACTGATCGATATGTGATAGATCTGGTGTTGAATCAACTGACAAACTAAAATAACCAGAAGATTTTACTTCGTCAACAATGAGTGCGTGGACCTTTTGAGCCATTAGTTGAATGAGTTCCTCACAGGTGGTTTTGGACAGGTAAGAAGGATTTCCTTTGCCAGAATTTCCATATTTCAAAATGTGACCTGCTAAAAATGGATCAAACCGGCTTATGAGCTCAAGCAGCCCTAAAAAATTCCCATTCTGCAATGATCCAAATCTTTCTTCTGTTCCTCGAAAAGACAAGCCACGTTCAGCTAACGTACAAATAACAGCTATGACACGCCTCAAGACATGTTCCCAGTAATCACACTCTTCCTGAATTTGTTTTTCCAACTGTTGTCCCAACCCCGCACCTTGTCTGCGAGTTAAGTATGTTAGCATAGAGTCTCGGTGAGTAGTGCTTTTTTCATGATGATCAATTACAATAGTATTTCGCCAGTCACTGAACCCTTCTCTTATAACAAAATGTGAGACATTTTTAGGAGCAAACAGTTTACAAACATAACAGTAAACTGATCCTGTTGATGGTGAATACAATAACCACTCTCTCTTGTATTTCTCACCATTGGCTTTTGTCCCAACGAAAAGTTTTTGTGAACAGTATCTTGCTGGTTTGCCACTACTGAAATGCCGGTAAGACTTGTCAAATGGCCCATTGTGGTGTTGACAGTCACTGGGTCCACAAGCAATCCAATAAGCCACATCATCAGCAGAGAAATCAAGCCACAACCCTGGATCTTTTGCTATATTTACTTCATCTTCTGCAGACTGATTCATTTCACCACCATCACCATGGTCCACTAAACTTTCATTTTCAGCAATTATTTCAACCCCAGAATGTCTTGTAAAGCAACTTGAATCAACATTTGCAGTAGAGGTATCAAGAGAATTTACAGGCAAAGTGAGATCAGTAGTGAGACATGTGGTAGATGAACCTGCTTGTGACACCTCGGTGATTCCAACGTCATCATATTTTGATTTTGAAGTGATCAAAGTGGTATTTGTGTCCACTTCTGATGACGGAGATTGGTTTTGATTCAGAATCGGTATATCATGTTGACGTTGTGGTCGTGGAACTTGTGTGAAGAAATCAGTCAGCTTTGCAGTCTTGGACTCTAAATCCAAAGTCTTCTCTTGTTTCTCTTTTGATAGTTTTCGCTTTTGTGCACCACTTAACTGAACACGTTTCATCTTGGTTCTTGGGGTCTGTAAAATACAGAAATAAAAAGAATATTTTATTTGTATATTATGTGGCAATCAACACAGTTACACATATCACAATCTTGGCTTTGTTCTTTTATTCTCAGAAAGACAAAATGGGAACCGTACACAACCAAAGTGGCAATTTAAATATAAGTGGCAATTAAATATAACTCAACCGAAATATCAACTCGAAATGTTGAATACAAATCAAATCGAAAGAAGGAACCAAAAGAAGGAACCGAAAGAAGGAACCGAAACCTATAAAATAAAAATACTTAACATTAGAATTAATAATACGCAATCTATAAAAATATCAATATTAACATTTCACTATTAACGAGCCACATTTTATATTTACATTTATTTATTTATTTAAAACACAATATTTAATTATAGGAAATATGAACATTTGCTTAGGGCCTAAATTGTCCTAACTACGTTTGATGTTATATATACATTACAAATTATTCACTCTGGTTATTACAATCTAAATTCTTTTATACTGTTATGACAATAGATAAATAAATTATAAAATAAAGATACGTGTATGATAAAATATTGTTATATATACAAATAAAGTACACTTCATAGACTTACCCTAGAGAAGAAGAGAGAGCAACAGATAAACTTCTTCAACGCTAATTAACTTAGGTCAGTATATCTTATTATTATAATGGCCGTGATAAACATCACTTGATACAACAGCAATATAGAGAGTTTATAGTTTCTTTTATTTTAATATTAATTTATATTACAATTCTATAAACCTAAATCTTTCTGTAAAACAATACCAAATGATTATGTAAAATATATATTTAATATTATATGCACAAATCACACGTTCAGAATAACTTCCTATAGCACACGAAAATATTTAATCTATATGTATTTTTAATATGGCGCTCAAAGATTTGATATAAACAAAATAATAACGCAAAGCGTAAAGTGTGTGATTACAACGAAATATATTTATTCTCTCAAAAGGGTTGTTGTTCACTACAAATTCAAACAATGAAAAAAAATAAATACTATATATGAATATATATAATTCAGTTTTCAACAGCTTATAGGCTATAAGCCGCGATTATAATAGTATAATAAATCCATGGTAAATCCGACAATGGAAAATTTCTGTGGTGCCCCCCTTCCCTTGATGCCCTAAGCACGGGCTTATTTTGCTTAATGGTTAATCCGGCCCTGGTATCAGGGCTGTGGAGCTGGAGCTGGAGCCGGAGCCAGGAGCTGGAGCTTGAAGCAATTTTGGTGAGTGGAGCTGGAGTTGGAGCTGGAGCCAGTTATTTTTGGGAAGCTGGAGCTGGAGCTGGAGCTGATAAAAAATGTGTCAGCTCCGGCTCCGGAAGATTTCACAAAATATTTGGACAGAATAGATAGATCAAATGCAAAACGTCTCAAAGTAGAATTAAAGAATCCTCCACAGATAAAAATAACCAAATTCAAGCAAGAATTCTATGCTGAATTAAAGGAAGTAGAAAAATACAACCGCTCCTCTAAACTGACAGTTGACGATGTCATACCCTTATATCCAAAGATTATATAGGAATGTAGCTAGTATCGTATCAGCTCTACCACCCACACAAGTCAGTGTAGAACGCCTCTTTTCAGCACTGAGAATAGTGAAATCTGATTTAAGAGCATCAATGAAGGATGACTTAGCAGAAGCCATTTTATTTCTGAGGACAGGCATGTAATGATGTATAAAAAGTAATAAAAATTATTTTAATTTTTTTAAAAGGCTACATTTTCCAAATAAACATTCTATAATACAAACGAATAAGGTTTTTTTTTGTCTTTTTGTAAAACATTTTTTTTTGTCATGAAAGGTGTAGGTAATATTATTATTAATAAATGATAAAAAAAAGCCACAAAGGCATAGCTGTAGTCATTAGAATTTAGATTAATAGCTGCAACAGGCTTTGGTCTAAATTTTAAAAAGTAGCCTGATGAATCATGTGATGGTGATGAAATGTTTTGTGTGGCTGCCTGCTATGGCCTATGAGTAGCAAGGTACAATTTCAAGAGATTTATCAATCATTAATATATGGTGAGAGGAGCTGGAGCCGGAGCCGGAGCCGGAGCTGGGCATAAAAAAATGCTGGAGCCGGAGCCGGAGTTGGAGCCAGAAATTTGAAAATGCTGTAGCCGGAGCCGGAGCCGGAGCCGGAGCTTAAGATTTTGGTGCCAGCTCCACAGCCCTGCTTGGTATGCCTATATGTCAAATAGGACTTGGAATAGGGTTATGAATAGGTGTTAGGTGGGTGTAGGTTTGAATTTGTGCAATTGCTTTAGGTCTTTGTGATGTTACAGTTCTGAGTTGAATTTTGTGATGTTAATGAGTCTTATGAGTAAGTTAAATTGCTGAAATAAATTTTATAACCTACACCACATGTTGAATTATAAATTTAGTGTTTTAGTTAGGATAGGCCTTGAGTGTAAAGAGTAAGGTCTACTTTAAGAGGTAGGCTTATTATGTAAGGTAAAGTTAGGTGGGCCTACTAAATGGGCCTATTTTTGTTGGCCTACTAAGTAGGCTTATGTTTGGGCCTATTATTGTATAGGACCTTAAATGAGTTAAGCCTGTTAAATCAACAAGGCTTTGTTTTGAGTTTGAAGAGTAAGACCTATTAAATAGGCTTAATGTTGTGGGCCAATTTTTATAGGACCTAAATTGAGTTATGCCTGTTAAATGAACAAGCCTTTGTTTCCGGTTAGTGTAAAGGTAAAGGGATCGGTTCCCAGTTGCATAGGCCACCATATGAAAAACCTATAGTGGGGTTACGGTTGAAATTGGGGTTAAGCCTAATGAGCTAAGCCTAGCCACTGCGTGTGTCAGTGTAAATTTTAGAGGGGTTAGTTCCCCACACACAGGCCACCATGTGAAAAAACTATATAGGGCTATGGGTTGATTGCCTGATACCCTCATCCGTTGGAAATTTCCAGCAGATTTCAGTGGAGAGTTAAACGACAAAAGCCCTATGTTTTTTCGTTAGAGAGTTATGAATATGTAGGTCTTTAAAGGACCTCCTTATATTTAATTGTTTATGGTAATTTTAGCGTCGGGATTTTAGATGCCTATATTAGAATGAAAAGAAATTGTCCCACCTTAATTTTGCTGGGTCCTTGGTTTGCTTCGATGTAGGGCGTTATGATCTTTTTCGGTGTAGGGCCACCACGATGGAGTTACGCGACGAATTAACTTGATGTAATTAATATAGGCAGTCACAATATAAACACTTTAGGGGATAGGCCTATCCTTATTTTATGTATTAAGTTTATTATAAGGAATTCACTCAGGACTTTAGGGAAGACAAAAGCACATCCTCCCTGTTTAAAGCGTTCGCTGTAACATAAACAGCTCTGAGAGCCGTTCCTTGGTTCGCTTGTATTTTAGTATAAATTGCTGATTTGGCAAAGGTTGTTGACTCTTTCTCTCTTGTATTTTACATGAGTCAGCAATGGAAAATTTTGTTCACGTGAAATAAATGTTTCTCGTGGTTATGCAGACCCGACGCCTACATACGGGTTCTATGTATGTATGGCAATCATTTCATTCCCATTAGGCTATGTCGCCAATCCCGAGGCAATTTTGTATAGATATTTAATTCAATTAATTAATAATTTATATTTAATTATGAAATAAAGGTACCACATATGATACCATGTTGTGAGCGCGTATAGTTTTTCCATAGTCGTTTCCACCTAAATTTAGTAGTTTAAAAAAATTTCTAGTTGGAAAAAATCTGTATAGTTTTATAATATAATTTAACACTTCGATACTTACACTTACAATCACTGTTGTGACAGTTATTTTTTTAACTAATTATTGTTATTATTTACGGATCAATCCCAGAATAGGCACCTGAAATAATTTTTAGGTGCTTAATCTGGGATTGAGGCAAAACACAGGTGCTTAATCTGGGATTGAGGAGAAAAAATATAAACAGTTTTTAGAGATATAATTTCATTGTTTTTATCAATATTTGAAAAAATCAACTCTAACCTAACCTAACCTAACCTAACCTATATCTATATCTATACCAATTTATGTGGCAAGATAGATTTGCTTCAGATGGATTCAGAAACATTCGGGCTCATATTGCAGGAATTTATAATATCTAAAATTTTTCTTTATTCATTAAACCACTTTAAACCTTTTATAACTTTGCCTTTATTACATTTGTAATAAACTTTGTATAAACAATAAATTTTGTAATCATCAGGTTTTTTTTTATTTAATTCCTTGCAAGGTGCCTATTCTGGGATTGAGGTTGAACGCAGGTGCTTCATCTGGGATTGAGGTACATCAGGTGCCTATTCTGGGATTGACCCTTATTTACTGTTTCAAATAAGTAACTAGCTACAGTTACTAGTTACTGTCTCAAAAAACGTAACTAGTATCAGTTACTACTGCTTCAAAAAGGTAACTACTAAGTTCAAAAGTTACTTTCAACATTTTTCCTGGATTTAATGAGCATCTGATGCTGATAAAAGTACTTTCCCCGAGAAGTGATACTTGCCAAGATTATTAATTTGTTTCGGACTGATTGTGATTTAACGAATAAACAATAAGGTTTATCATATTAGCATTAGATACATATTGTCATAAACTTGCACTGTGCACACTATGTACACCGAGCAAGGACTGGAAAAAAAAATAGCTACTAACGTTTTGTCGTCACAGAAAAAAGTAACTAGTACAATTTTACAGATATTCATATTTTATAACTAGTCAGAAAATGTACGGTAATAGTTACCGTTACAGTTACTCAAAAAAGTAACAATTACCGAGTAACTAGTTAAGTCACAGTACTGCTTACAATACTTACACTTTCTTAATGTTTATAAACATTGTATCTCGAAACGCTAACAAAACATTTAATTTATTGATTCTGTTTTATATGTTGCAGGTCAAAGTGAAAAGGAAAAGACAAAATCTTTAATTTGTGTGATTTTAAAACAAGTTAAATATAATAAAATTATCGTGAAACATTTCCCAGTTTTTACTATGGTACCATGTATACACCCTACCTTCGACCTCACGGTCGAAAACACTGATTGGGTACATTAAATATAATCTAAACATTTTAAAATAGAAAAAGGACTTAAAATTGAAGGAAAGTCTGCTACATGTCATTTCAGGTACATGACGTGTAACAGACTTTTCCTTTTTTGCCCTTGAAATATTTTAACACTTGTATTTTATACTGCGATTCAGTAACCCAAATAATGCAAAGAAGGTATGGGATTTTCGGATGCCATTTTATCTGAATGAAATAAATGATGTAAACTTACAGGAAGGACAAATCCAGTGTATATCTCGCGCATACATACATACATACATACACACACGAAGGGTAACAAAAAACACACACAAAGATCGATATCACCTCAATTAAGCGGTTTGTATTCATAAAAGTCCGTATAAATTACTCGTAAAATTGCTTATATGACGAAATAGAGGGCGATACTTTATGTTATGACTATTATATATTGACTATGCATTATCATCTCTCATAGCAAAGCATTAACGTCCTCGTAAAGTTTGATTCTTAATGAGTCATAAATTGAGTTGCTCTCTTAAAACGAAATTATATATATATATATATATATATATATATATATATATATATATATATATATATATATATATCCTTGGGGATAGGGGATTTAAAGAAATCTTCCCACGTGGTCCCAGCGTGTCGTAAAAAGCGCTAAAAAAATAAGGAACGGGTGCAGGAGGTTGGAAACCCCTCCCACCTGTATATAACTTTCCACAAACAGGAACGGTCAGAGAAAGGGCATAGCGGGGGGCTTTCCCGCGACGGATCAGGCTGTGGTGTCTGAATGTGCGTGGATGTGATCAGGATGATAAGAAGGGAGAGATTGGTGCTCTGTTTCGTGAGAGAGGCCTGGAGGTCCTGTCCTTGAGTGAAACAAAACTGAAGGGTAAGGGTGTGGAGTGGTTTGGGAATGTTCGGGGGTTAAGTCCGGGGTTGGGGAGAGGGCTAGGGCAAGGGAGGGGGCTGCGCTTCCGATATGTGATGGACTATGGGAATGTGTGGAAGAGTGGAAGTGTTATTTTATTTATTCTGATTGGGTTCAGAATCCCAGCTGAGCCTTGAACTGCCAAGCTCTGAGGGGCTACTTTAACTTTAACTTAACTAAGTTAAGCTAGACTAAAACCAACTTACGGACTGAGAGGTCCTATTAGGTCCTATCTCATGGTTGCTGACTCGATGTGGGCCTACTTTAGGCCTCAGTACCATAAAATTAAGAAAAAAACCCAAGGGGCACTATTTATGGTCTTTCTAAACCTTGCAACAACACACTCTTCACCATTGCACGATGCAACAATCCTGTATCTAAACAACTAAACTGAATTGCGAGATAGATCTCTATAAGACCACGCCCTGTAAGTGCCACATTCAACAAACGAGTAGAAAGGACGCGCCAGTGCCAAGGTTTCCAAAAACTTGTTACCTAACCGCGGCGGATGGTCACTCGCGAGGCGCGGCAAAGACCTTAAAAGTAACCCAAATTATAAGAACACGAACTTCATAAATTTTTTTAAAGTGGGCACGCTAAGGGCTATTATAGCGGCATATGGCCCATCAGGGTGCGTTAAAGTTCTCATATTCAGTGGGAACATTATTTTAATATATTTGTAAGAATTAGTGACGGATTTTCCAGAAATAAATAAAATTATACGAAAATAAGATGCACAATAAACGAATTTATTTAATAAACTGAATGCATTAATACGTAGGCTTATTAAATTACATGTGCATTATGATTCATGAATGCTAATGCTGAATATGATCGTAGAATGAACTGTCTTTGATAGCCTTTATCATACTAGCACTTGGATGAAAGCTAGGACATCTGCATTTCTTTGTCCATAGACTGCTTCACCCCAGTCTACTAGATTTACCTGCATGGATTGCAGAAAAAAATAAAAAGCCATATATATATATATATATATATATATATATATATATTACACACAGTGGCGTACATAAGGGGCATAGGCTCCCCCATTGTAAAAATTATTACTACTCTCATTAAAGATATTTGGAAAAGAAAGTTTCAAAAATCGATAAGTGCAACATTCACCACAAAAAAAATCATGATGTCATATGGAATTTCAGTTATTTTATGGTTACCAGAACATGTTATTAACTCAAAACTCAAAAGCAATTTTGGCTGGCTTAGGAACGTTTATACAGTATGTCCCACAAAAAAGTACACCCAACTTTAGATTGTACTAACTCCTCCAAAAATTGAGATATTTTGGATCTGTTTGTTTGATTTAATATAGCAAATTATTCTTTGTTAACGTTCAAATTTATTCATGTTTAAACGAATTAGTGTTTAAGCATCTGCTTTTAACTGAAGAGTACAAAAAAATGGATTGCGTAAAATTGGTCAATGAAAAAATAATGTGTTCTATCGATGTAATGAAGAGACAAATACATAATAATAGATACTTTAACATAATTTTAATAAGATACAAAGCAGATTTTTCTTTATTCCTTATTACAAAAGTTATGCTTAGTTTCGTTTTCTTTCAACATGACCGCCATTCCTATCGATACAAATCTGGAGTCGAGCTCTCATCTTCCCCATCACTCTTTTGATGAGATCTGGATTGTCTTTTAACAAGTTGATTTCAGCTGTGATGCGAGTCCTCAAATCATCTAAATTGATAGGTTGTGATGCAAATACTCTATTTTTCAAATGACCCCATAAAAAGTAATCACACGGGATCAAGTCAGGGCTTCTGGGAGGCCATTCAATGTCATGGCCTGTAGCAATTACTCTTTGGTGGAAGACTTCCTGCAAGCGTTCCTTCACAATAACTCTCCTGTGAGCAGGAGCTCCGTCTTGCACCCACCAAATACGATTAAATCGGTTTCCATAAGCCTTATGGAAACCGATTTAATCGTATTAATTCTTTGCCTATAAATTGGAAATAAAATACAACTGAAACTTTCCAAGATGTAATTCATTTTGATTCCAAATCAATCATCATCAATTTGGAGCTGACACACAAACACACAATAATATTATATATATATTATATATATATATATATATATATATATATATATATATATATATATATATATATATAGTGTGTGTAATTTAAGGTAGGTTGATTTTGGAACTGTGATGTTGGACTAGTCTAGATAGAAAGGTATTATGTATAAAAAACGTTGCACCAACTCATATTTGTGAAAATGATTGTATTTTTTGAGGATTGTTAATTATTTTGAAGTTGTAAAATTGCCGAATTTTAAGCGTAAACTCGCGCGCGCGGCATTCGCGCAATGTAAACCAACAAAATATCGGACCTTATTTCATCAAAATAATCAATTAAAATTCGGCTTTTTTAACAAAACGATGCTTGAAATTTATTGTAAATGCATTATAGATGTTTATTAGTGTATTATTTTGTATTTTTTAATGATATTTACCTATAAAATGTGTATTAAATTAAGTTATTTTATGATGCGTTCATTTAATTGTGTTTATTTTCAGATATTTCATAAAAATGGGTAAAAAACGGAAGTCTGCAGTGTTAACTCGAAGTGATAGTGCCAAAAAATTCAGTGGCCAGCCTTCCCCTTTGGATAAAACAGAGCCTCCTACCCTCCGCCAAGTTATTCAGTACAGTTATTTCCTCCAAAACAGCCACCCGGACTTCAAAGACTATGATATTGCTAAAATGATAGCAAAGGATGTGATTGAGATCTGGCAGGCAGTGAACCCGCGGCTGCCCCTGTATGAGGAATATTATGTAGTGAAATTGGTGGATAAAGTGTGCTTCAAGAAAGCAAGAGAGATAAACAGGAAATCTCTTTCTACAGTCCAGGAGCAGAATCTGGAGGAAAAGCTGGATAAACTTTTTGACATTTCTGCTTGCACCTGTAAGCTACCTGTTCGTCCCTGTGATGACAATGCTGTGAAGTGCAAGAAAGAAAATTGTCAAACACAGCACATAATCTGCACTTGTCCTCCCAGTAAGAAGGTAATGCTATTATTTTTTAAACTTTTAATTGGCCTAACTTAGTGCGATTAGGTGCCTTTTAAATGGAAGGAAATTCAATGCTTGTAATTGAAAAATATCCGCATTTTCCTCCTGTAATCTTCCTTCCCCCCTCCCCTAGTAATATAAATTAATAATCAATTTTTTTCAGGATTTCATCTCTTATTTTAGATCCGCTATTTAATATACTTTAATATTTCAGGTTCCAATAGAGGAGAGCGAATACTTGAGAGATCAGAGGGCCAAAATAGGAACCAAGGGCTCTTTCCAACTGGGATCTGTGGATAAAGCTGCTGTGAAGAGAGACCAGAGGGCTGCAGCTGAAGCAGAAAGATTACAGAGCCACTTTTGCCACTTTTGGCCACTTTTGCCTCCACACCTTCACAAGATATTTCTTCTGAATCCAGCTCAGGAGAATCAGGAGAGGTAATATATTTTTTTTCTTATATCTTATCCCATTTTTACCCAAATTTATCCCTATTTTTTGTCCCTATTTCCCCCCTTTTTCCCCCCATTTTCGCTTTAGTAATTTATTCTTTTTTTCGCCGACTTTTTACCTGAATTTTTACCCATTTTTTCCCCCTATTTTCCCACTTTTTTCCCCCATTTTCGTTTAAGTAATTTATTCTTATTTCCGCCCATTTTCGTCGATTTTTACCCATATTTTTCCCTACTTTTCCCCTATTTTCCCCCATTTTCGCTTTAGTAATTTATTTTTTATTTTCATTTCAGCCATCTGGTGGTGAAGCTGAAGAGTTCAAGCCAAGGAGGCACCCAAGTGGAGGTTACTGCTTTTTGAAAACCCCCAGATATGCGATGGAACTGATCAGGGGTGATGTTTCTTCTAATCTTGGGGCAAGTCTTGCTAATGGCTTCCTCCTGGACTTACAAGCTATGGACCTGCTTAAGCCTGGCCTTGATGTGAAACAGATAATAGTTGATAAATCGAAAATGAACAGGGAAAAAGCTAGAATGAAAGTGAAAAGTGATGAAAAGCACAACGAGGGTCTGGAAAAGTTAGTCTGTATTGGGGTTGATGGGAAAGTTGACAAGGACACTTTGCTGTACAGACAGAGATGGGCAAGATCACCAACTTTGGTGATCTTGAAGATCAAGATCAGATCACCAGAAAAATGTGATCTTGAAGATCAAGATCAGATCACCAGAAAAATGTGATCTTGAAGATCCAGATCAAGATCGTGATCTTGAAGATCACTTTTCAAGATCACTTTTTAAGATCACTTTTATATGAATTGAAAAAAGTTGTACTCTTGTAGAGTAAACAAAAACAAATTATTTTGTTAATCACTCCTGAAAAGTATCACTCCTAATACTCCCCTGAGGGCTGAGGCAATACAAGCATCGCATCCTACCCATGTCACCTGATCTAAACCACGGGGATTGACGATTCCCCTTTCAGTTTTTCAGGTGGTAAACTTAAAACTTAGTATTATCATAACTTATCAGCAAAGAAAAAACTATTAAATGACCTACATATAGTTTTTAGTTCTATTTTTCTCAATTCTCATTTCACCAGGTCCATAACCCATATCAATGAATGGTCAGCATATATAAGTAAACATTTTTTACATAGAATTTAATTTTACAGTTTTACTGCAGTACGCAATTACTGACAATAGAAGGGTAAAAACCGCAAGTTAAGAGTGTTAATTTAATGTTCAACCGCTGCAAACATTTGCTTTCAGCAAAACCAATTGTTCAAAGTTACCATCCGAGAGACGACTTCGTTTGGGGCTATGAACCATGCCAGCAAACGAAAACAACCGTTCCACTGGTGCAGAGGAAGGTAGCGTGGTGTTATACCTCTTGAAGATCTTCTTTATAGCAGGATACCTATCTAAAGAGTCGAGTGCCTTACTGGTGTCCTGCAAATAATTGAGGACTTCCAAGTCTTCCTTGTTGTTAGGAGCAGAGAATGAGCCGTCCATAGTTCTGAAGAAATCGTCTTCAGATGATGAGTCTGAGTTCACCGAACTATTACCACTGCTGTCAGAATTACAATTTCTTACAGCCATTTGCAGCTTGTCTTTTACTTGAGACTTGATTGCTTCATGATCGCCGAAATTAGGCCCTTGCAACAATGATATCCATCTAAGTTTGAAATACGGATGAGATACTGAGGCCAAAACGGCATCAGTTACCTCGGGGCTCAACGACAAAAAATGACCAAATCTGGCATTGAAGCCAGAGACGACTGCTGCCAGTAATGGCATGCAGTGTCTCAAGCGCAGGTCGTTTGGTTGGATAGACTCCAATCTTGCGAGGGCATCTTGAGTCACTAGGACTGTTGGAAGAAGACAACCGTAGTAGCATTCTTTCTCTGCCTGTAATTTGTTGAGGGCTGCTGCAATTGGTTTTAGAACAGACAAATATTCTGAAATAAATTCCAATTCATTGTCTTTGAGGATGGGTAGATTCAGTTCTTCAAGAGCTACATTCACGTCGTTCTTATGTTTATATATTTGGCTTAATGAGTCGTACATTGAGTTCCATCGGGTGACGCATGGGTACCTAAATTGGACGCCAGTTATTTCCTGTATTTTTTCTGCTGACTTGGGTTTACCAGCAGCATTCCACAGCACCGAACATTTTCCCATTGCAGAATGCTTTATCTTCTTTAGTCCAGGTGAATTCAGTCCTTTATCTGCATCAGTTGTTGCTACCAAGTTCAATGTGTGGGAGGCACATCGAATATGGGATGATAGTTTCACTGACTCCTCTCCATGCTCCCCTGAATGTTCAGGAAAGTTGCTGATGATAACCTCTTCATCTGAATCTTTTTCATCATCATCTTCATCTGCATCATCTTCATCAATGTCGTCAGTACGATTCTGAACACGAACACCGAACTCTTTAAAGCATTTCACCATGTTCGATGCATTGTCGGTGACTGTAGATACAACTTTTCTATAAGATAAACCATGCTCCGAGTTGATCCTGTCCAATATTCCAGCAATTTTATCAAAGCTGTGTTCCACGAAATCTTCGGCATGCCAGTGCAGCTGATCCTCGCGACAAGTCTTCATTGATCTGTAATGTAAGAATATAAAATCAATGTTTGTATGAACATTTTTTTAAGCTTAATTTAATAATATTGGTTAGACACGCACCAGCTAAACTGCGCCACCAAACATTGAAGAGAAGAACTATGTGATATAAAGGAGGCAATTCAGCGATGAGTCGCCTACCATACCACCACATCAGTGACCCATCCCATAAGAGCAAAATGTGGAAGAGTCCATATTCACAGCCTGTGAATATGGACTCTTCCACATTTTGCTGTGAATCAGACACAATGACAGATGACAGAATCAGTGAATTAGTGTGAAATTACTGTGAATCACAGCAAAATGAAGACTCACCAAATTAATGAATGAGGAACACATGTCGAATAATTGAAAAGATTATACTATAAGTCTATCAGACTATCAGTCTATCACCAATGGTCAATTTATCAATTATATAAAAATAATACACTAAATCAATAGCATACCCAATGCGCAGTGACTCCCATGAAACTGCGGTGATTAGTTGACCATATGTCGCATGTAACACACACATGGTCAACTGCTGCCAGTTTTGCTTGTATGTCTTCCTTCATTGTACTGGTTGTTGTTGCAAGAGATCTAGCCAGGGTGCGTCTAGATGGCACCTGAACAGCCGGGTTGACGTCTGAAAAAAATATTTAAAAATTAAAACAAATACAATAGATTAGCTATGGAAAAAATATCAAAATATTTAGCTAGGCTAGCGATAGTCTAATGTTCATACAAATAATATGATTAATTATTTTAATCAGATATTAGCTATGGAAAAAATAGCAAAATATTTGAGTTATACTAACATGAAAGAAGATCCTTAAATTCATGTAGTTCAACTAGGCTCAATGGTAGGAGCCCATTAGCCACAAGCGAGAGAATCTTCTTTTCAAGGATATCCTTGCATATTGGTGGTCCTGGTTTTTGCTTGGAAATGTGGAACATGCTTAGTGTTGACTGCTTGGCAATTTTGGCAGGGCCAGCATTGCTGCCGCTGGCATCTTCTTCTTTAGCTGGACGCTTGCGAGATTTCTTCTCCGATTCATATTCACCCAAAAGTTCCGAATGTAGTTTCTGCACAAGAAAATAAATTATTATCATGCGGAGAGACTTCTTGAACACCCTGTATAATATTTATCAGAGTATCAAACTTCTAGTTGAAATTAATACTTAACAAGATTCTAAAATTTTGTTATCTTTAACTAAAATTATTTTCACCATGATCAGTGCATTTTTATCCTATGTTAAATTGAAAGCCGAATTTCGTCCTTCAGTAACTAAATAGGAGAAATTACAGACATGGATCAGACAGAGAGAAAGACAGATACACCTGGCGTTTTATTATAGTTGGATATCGGCAGTTTTTAATGTAGTTACTAGTCCATACTCTATTAATATCTGAAGTGCACAATATATTCAAATGGACGTCTATGTAAATGTAGCATTAGTCTTGTATGGCACCAGTCACTTAAAATATGACTTGAACCATTATGTTAATGTTGCTACTTACTACTTAGTTACTAAGTAGTACTAACCCTGAGGTGCCTCAGAAGATTGCTTGTTGAGTCGAGGCCAGCAGACAGAATTGTAGTTTTCTTTGTACACTGCCTACAAATAACTTTGATACTGTTTCCAGTTTTTTCGACAATTTGAAAATATTTTCCGTTCAATAGCACAGATTGATCCTTATTACCAACATTGTTATCTAAATATATTGAATACTGTTCTGGTGACAACCTAGAATATTTGGTTCCCTTGGGAGCCTGTTGAAGTTGTAAAATTGCACTCATTATTAAAAAATTCAATCTGTAAATAAAATATGTTTAGAATTAATTTATTATGAATACGGACCTATAGGCTATATTTTATGCCTATATATAATAATATATTAATAGAACACTTTTAACATAATTGCACAGTAAATTACACTTTTTACGAGCCTAAATTCCACAGCAACTACACCTTCCATGAGCCCACGCATGACGCAAGTCACCCAACTAACAGAAAACATAAACAGTCGGTGTTGAACAAAGTTGCCACCAGATGTCGCTTGGACAAAAAACAAATGACATTCGCATAGCGGCATATTTAAGAATCTGAAATTAAAAGTGATCTTGAAGTCTAAAGTGATCTTCAAGATCAAGATCACAAGAAATAAAGTGATCTTAGATCAAGATCAAGATCACCATAATAAAAGTGATCTTCAAGATCAAGATCAGATCACGATCTTGATCTTCAAGATCACGATCTGATCTTGAAGATCAAGATCGTGCCCATCTCTGTGTACAGAGAAGTTAAGGATGAAAATGGGGAGACTAAGCTGAAGAAAGGAAAGGGACAAGAGCACTACTTGACTTTCACAAAGGAGCCGGGAACTGAAAGTGGAACATATCTTACTCACAGAGTCATCCCAATTAAAGGTGCGACTGGAGTTCTTCTTGGTGAAGAAGTTGCTAGTGTCTTGGAGGAGTTTAACAGTGTTCATACCCTGAAAGCTGTCCTCCTTGACAACACAAATACAAACACTGGCTGGGAGGGAGGCCTTGTAACAGCTCTGGAAAATAAAATTAAGCGGAAATTGCACACCATTAGCTGTTCACTCCATCAGAATGAGCTTCCTTTCAGAGCTGTTTTCAAGCATCTTGATGGCAGTACCAAAAGTCCCACTGCTTTCACTGGTCCGCTGGGAAAACTCTGTGAAATTGACTACCAAGATTTGCCACAAGTGGAATTCACCAAACTCGGTGGCCCCCCTGGATGACATGGAATTTGCTGAGGAGACACTGAATGATCTCAGTAGCGACCAGAGGCTTCTTTTGGAGTATGTGCTTGGAATTTCCAGGGGCAAAGTCAACCCAAGATTTGCTGCCTGGAAAATTGGACCATTAAACCATGCAAGATGGTTGACTTTGGCAATTAGATTGATGTGTCTGTGGACCAGAGGTGCTTACCCTCCAGAACTACAGGATAAGCTTTACCAGGCCATCAAGTTCATTGTGGAAGTGTATGCAGTCAGTTGGTTTGAGATCAAAAGGGACAGCAAGTTCCACAATCAGCAGCTGTACATCTTCAACATGATCCAGAGGATCAAGCAGCAGTCTGAAGAAATCCAGGGTGTTGCTTTCAAGAACCTGAAGTACAATGCTTTTGCCTTGCTGCCCGAGAATGTGCTGTACTCCATAATGAAGTCTGATGACTTAGAAGTGAGAGAAGCTGCTCTCAAGAAAATTCTGTCCATCAGGTAAGCATTTATTAATTTAAAAAATGTGAAAAAAAAATTTGATTATGGGGATTTATTTAATAAAAAAAGGCCCGAGTTCTATAAATCCCCATAATCGAATTTTTTTCACATTTTCTTATCCCAATTCCCCCCCTCCCCTCTGATAATGGAAATAATCTTACCTTCTTTCTGAAAAAAAATTCGATTATGGGGATTTATAGTTTTTTTTTGTTTTTTTTAATTTAAGTTAAATTAAATCAGCAATTCTGAGACTAATAGGGATTAAATCTTAAACTGGAATAAAAAATAATGAATTATTATTCTTTCAGAAGTGGGAAGCCAGCCAAGAAGAGGCTGAAGAAGATCACAGCCATCAACATTGAAGCTACCCACTGGTCAGAACTAATCAACCTTTCTCAAAGTGGCATCTGTGAACCTGCTCTCACAGAAGACTTTTCTGACCAGGAGCTTCAAGAAGCATTGCTGAATGGCACCAAGCTGGAGCTGCCTGATCTGCCTTCACATTCTTAGTGTTGAAAGGGCCGTGAAGCTGACATCTGAAGCTTCCCATACTGTTTATGGACTCGAATCAAGGCACAAACACATTCTGGCCAAAGCCCTAAGCCGCCAGATGAGGCCTTCCTTTGCTTCTAAGGGCTCTTACAGTGAAAATTACGATGATCTTGGGATCTAAATGTGTCTATTTGACTCTGTACATGTTTTTTTTTACTTTTTTTCAATAAAATTGTAACTTTTTTCAGGATTTTTTTATGAAAATTGCTTGATTTTTTTTCGGCCGAAAATTGCTAAAATGCAGTATTTTTCGGTACGATTTTTTGACGATTTTTGAAACGGTTTCCTCAAAAAACGGTTAAAGCTAGGGATCTGAAATGTTTTTTCAGTTATCATCATATTAAGCCCTGACTATCTCGCCTAGTCCAAAGTCGATATCTAAAAAAATGCGGAAAATCAACCTACCTTTATATATATATATATATATGATACACACAGACCGTGCATGGAACAAGGAACTCTTCTGGGATAATTAAATCCACTATAGTCCGAATAAGTAATGGTAAATGACAAATACCACAGTTTTTCTTTTTCATGATGCTAGCCCGTATTCAATCTGACGTGAAGGCAGCGAGTCTTTTGCTTATATTGAGGTTCTAAATGTAGCAGGGCTAGGCTGCTTTAAACCCTAGATCCATGTCCCAAAGCTGGATCCTGTCTGCTTTGCAGATAGCTGGTGAGGGAAGCTATATTTATGGGACCTCTTTGCGAGTGACCCGTTGCCCACGTCGGGCTAGCATCATGAAAAAGAAAACCTATGGTATTTGTCATTTACCATTACTTATTCGGACTATAGTGGATTTAATTATCCCAGAAGAGTTCCTTGTTCCATGCACGGTCTGTGTGTATCATATATATATATATATATATATATATATATATATATATTATATATATATATATATATATATATACATATATATATATATATATAATATATATATATATATATATATATATATATATATTATGTATATATATATATATATACATAATATATATATATATATATATATATATATATATATAATATATATATATATATATATATATATATATATATATATATATATATATATATATATATATATATATATATATATATATATATATATATGTTATAATGTTATAATATTTCAGACCAACAAATACCCTAGGATCCACTCATGGCTGGTCTACCTAACCGCGTTCGTAATTGTGTATTGCGCATTTCTCCGTGGTGGCGGAGGGGACCTACAATTTTACCTGGGTTCCGAACCACAAGAACATGAGAAATTTTTATAGTGGGCACACTAGGGGCCACTTCGGCCCATCGAGGTAGCTCCACTATGTAAAAACTGCCTGTACATTGGCAACAACCAATTTTTACAAAACTAAATAATTATCAATTTAAAACTAATTAATTATCGATTTAAAACTAAAGATAGAATCTCTGGATCCAGAGGATCAAGTCATAATAGACTACTATCCACAAATATGTTACACTCTATATCTATTTATCAGTGCTGGGCAGCGCAAACGAAAATTCACTTGCGCAAGCGCAAATGCGCAAACCCAAACCCATACCTTGCGCAAGCGCAAATGCGCAAACTTCTCGAAACTTGCGTTTGCGCAAACGCAAACTATTTATATATAGAGGGTTTTCCAAAAAAAAAAATAGGTGCGGTTTTTATTGGGACACCCTGTATAAAATTAAATTTATAGTAAATAAAATCAAAAGTTGACCTCGTCCAGGATGGAGGTGAGCTCTGTCTTCCCTGCCTCGGCCTTCTTCTTGAGGTTCCTCATGAAGGTCCGCCTGGAGGGGAGCTTGAAGCTGGGGTTCAGGTACTTGAGGAACCTGGTGAAAGATGGGGACTCCGTGGTTTTGGCGGGCAACATCTCTTCAACCATGAACCTGTGGAGAAGTTGAAAATTAAATTCATTTTGAACATTTTCAATAAATGTATTTTAAAACATAAGTTACAAAAAAGATTAGGTATGATTGTAAGGAAAGTCTTTATCTTATCTTTACAATGAATTTTTATTTTTATATCATAAATATTTGATATATTTAATAAATTATTTAAATTATTCTATTATCACTGGGGAACAAATTTCAACTTTTTGTCTATTGAATTAGATTTGACAGTTAGTTCTAGGTAATTTGGGTGCGCTGAGCACGAATCTTTACTCGGTTTTGCTCTATCAGGTCCTGATTTTGCTCAACACCCCTCCTCTTTCGTCGTATTCATAAAAAGGTTTTTTTCTCAATACTCGCTGTCTTTTTGCAGTTACACATTATGCAACTAGGTTTTTATCTAGGTATTTGTACCTATTGTTATGGTATTGTTGTATTATGTATATTTTTATATGTAACACCCTAAAAATATTTTTAATTTTGTCATTTTTAACCCATTATAATATTAGTAAATTAAGCTAAAAATATCATAGAATTCTAAAATTTTCTCGAGCGTTCCTGTTCTCTGTAGAGTATTCTAGAGGGACAACTAAAATATATAAAAGCGACTCAGAGTTAATCAGTCAATTCAATCAGTCAGTCAGTCAGTCAGTCAGTCAGTTGAGTTAGTTAATTAAGTTTGGGCATTAACATAATTTTGAATTGGCATATGATTTAGTGAGTAATTTTGTCATCGTGATTTAATATAGTTGATTTAATTAGACGTAATTTATATTGTACCTACTCATCCGTGTTTCTAGTTTAATTTCATAGATTGTAAGTACCTATTTCATAATAAGTACCTATTTAAACTAATTTTTGTGTTTATATTTCAGATTTTCTTAAATTTATATGAATTAAGGGCTTTAAATACCTTTACAAATTGGCAGAACAATCAAGCAATATGTCATCAAGCACTAGAAAGTTCAAATGCAAAAACAACCCTGATTCCTTCTGTTATATATGTGGAAATTTTACACTTCCACATCAACGAGCAAATATAACTGACTTCGTAAAAAGAGCTTACTTAGCTTATTTTGGCATAAAACTGGGGGACCAAGATAAATCGTGGGCTCCACATAAAGCCTGCACTATATGCATTGAAAGACTGCGACATTGGACGAAGGGTTCGGATTCAAAAATACCTTTTGGAGTTCCGATGGTAAGTTTATGATTTCATAAAACTACGTAATTTAATCACTAGTATACTGTAACTTACCTAAATGTAATTGTAACTTAGGTACATAAACAAAAATTTACAGAAAATGTTTATAAGAATCTCAAATATTGCATAAGGTTGAAACACATAGAAATGTTAAATGTTTGGGTGATAACTTTTGATAAAATTCATAAAAACAAGTCTCTCGTCGCTTTTGTTAACGCTTTACAATTTTTTTTCCATATCAGGTGTGGCGAGAGCCTACTAACCACGAGACCGATTGCTACCTTTGCTTTGTCAAGACTTCGGGCTTCACTAAGAAAAATAAACATTGTATCGAGTACCCAAATTTCGACACCGCGATACGACCTGTGCTACATTCAAATGAGATCCCCATTCCAAAATTTAAGGGTCTGCCAACTCAAGAATTAGTTGAAGATGTTCCTGAAAATATTGTTATGCACTTTGAGGAGTCAGACACCGATTTTGACCCCAGCGTATTTGAAAGTCAAAACGATCCGCAAAAGTTTAACCAGGCCGAGTTGAATGATCTTGTAAGGGATCTAAATTTGCCAAAAAAGGCTGCGGAAATTTTAGCTTCAAGACTTAAAGAGAAAAACTTGCTTACTTCAAACACATACATTTCATTTTACAGAAAAAGAGAAGAAGAACTTGTTAAATATTTTAGAACAGAGGATAGTTTAGTATATTGCTGCGACATAGTTGGTTTGTTAAAGAAGATGGGGGTTGAGTCTTACGATGCAAATGATTGGCGCTTGTTTTTAGACAGTTCGAAAAGAAGTCTTAAGTGTGTGTTGTTGCATAATGGCAATCTATACGGCTCGATACCGATTGGGCACTCAACAAAATTAAAAGAAAAGTATGAACATATAGAAAAGGTTTTAAATCTTATCAAATATAGGGAGCACGAGTGGATCATATGTGTTGACTTAAAAATGGTTAATTTTCTGCTAGGACAACAAGGAGGGTATACTAAATATCCCTGCTTCCTTTGCTTATGGGACAGCAGAGCCAAGGAAGAACATTATTTCAAACAAATCTGGCCAGCACGAACATCACTTACTGTCGGAGAAAAAAACGTAATTAATCCACCTTTAGTGAGCAGAGATAAAATCATATTTCCTCCTCTGCATATAAAACTAGGCCTCATTAAACAATATGTAAAAGCTCTAGATACGAACGGCGAGTGTTTCAAATACATAACTTCAAAATTTCCAAGTTTAAGTTATGAAAAAATCAAGGCGGGAATTTTCGACGGTCCACAAATAAGAACAATGATTAAAGACAGCAATTTTCCTAATGTCATGAATGAACGCGAAAAAAATGGCTGGTTCTCATTCGTGGACTTGATAGAAAACTTTTTAGGCAATTATAGGGCAGATAACTACGAAGAAATCGTAAAAAAACTTTTAAGGGACTACAAAGAGTTAGGTTGCAATATGAGCATAAAAATGCATTTTTGAATAGCCATCTTGACCAATTTCCAAGTAATTTAGGTGATGTAAGTGACGAACAAGGGGAGAGATTCCACCAAGATATCAAAATTATGGAGGAACGGTACCAAGGCCGCTGGGATTCCCACATGATGGCTGATTACTGCTGGTGCTTGAAAAGAGACCTGCCATCAACAAGCAAATACGCTAGAAAGTCTTACAAAAGAAAATTTTTGCCACAGTGAAAGCTTCATATCTGTTTGTTTTTTTATTTTAAGTCATTTCTATCGTTATAATGTAATTTTACTGTAGTTTGAACTGCTTGTATTCATGAAACTTGAAAAAAAAATTTAACACATGACTTAATTTTTTAGTCCTAATTTGAAAAATCTGGAAAATGGCACATAGGCTGTCGACAAGAATCAGGACCTGATAGAGCCAAACCGAGTTGAAATTCGTATTCAGCGCACCCAAATTACCTAGAATCAAGTGTCAGATATCATTCAATAAAATACGTGTTGCCCAGTGAATTATTAGTGTATAAAATTAAGATTTATAATTATTATTTATTTACCTGTGCAAAAGGTCCTGGGCCTTGCTATTGTTGAAGGCGGCAGATCCAGCAAAGGAGGACTCTGGCTCCAAGAGAATGCGCCAGGCCAGCATAGAGTCCTTGGTGTCGCCGGAGAGGGACCGGCCGCGCTTGGACCCACCAGTGATGGCAGCGAGGAGGTCTTTGCTCTGGTTGGGGTGAACCTTGAAAAAAAAACTTATAAATTATATTGTAATGACAGTGATATACAACAGAAGTGTTTGAATTGAGACAAAGTATAATTTATTATTTAATATTTAATTATATTTTAATAAATAATTTCTAAAGTTAACTACTTATCAAGTTTTTTTAAAATTTTAAATTTATAAATAAACTTAAACTCACATGCTGGTAGTGGCTCTTGAGGGTGTACATGCTGATGGTGTTGAAGCTGACCTTGGCCTTGCACCTCTTACAGATGATGCTGCCCCTGTAGACCACCCTGCCCCTCTCAACCACCCTCTTCTTGCTGGTCAAAGGTCCAAAGAAGGTGTCCAGGTGGGGCCAGGGGTTGTTGAGGTCCTCTTCCTCCTGGTGAGGCTCTGAGCCATGGCTGGTCACGCTGCCGGCCGGGCTGGGGGCAGAGGTGGGGCTGGAGAGAGACTGGTGTCTGAGGCTGTCCATGGTTCACTAGTTATAGACAGTAGTTATGACTTATGAAGTTTCTAGAAGTTACTAGAGTAGTTAGTAGTTTGAACTCTGAAATAAAATTAAAATCAACTAATCAAACAAACGTGTTTCACTAGCGTTGTTGGTATACTGAGTGGCGGCGCCACCTGTCTGGCAGTCACGTGTTTATGAGCTAAATCCACTATTTTTAATATTTGTTTTTTTTTCACGTTTGCGCACAAGTTTGCGTAAGAATTGGCGCAAACGCAAATGCGCAACCAAAATCATACTTGCGCAATTGCGCAATTTGCGTTTTGCGCAAGTGTTTGCGCAAGTGCTCAGCACTGCTATTTATAACCGACATGCAAATATATCAGATCCAAAGAATCCAGTCAATTTCATTACGGTATCCATCACAACCAGCACCCTGACAACGAAAAATAAGTCACGGTCCATATCAATTGCGGACCAAGTCACAATTTACAACCATATACATTTCCATATATACACTTAGGAGGAAAAGTGTAGGTGTGGCTGTAAAGACTGTACAGTAATGTAGAAATGTGTGTGCACTCATTTTGGGTCTCCCATTTAAAGGTGTTTGTGGGGCAAGTGAAGATCATGAGTTTTTCAATACCTCACAGTACTATGGGGGGCACCGCTCGGCAGAGGAATCTCTTTAAATGGGGTGTGTAAGGACAGAGAGTATCCCCTAACCCAAGATGCTGCCTCCCTATATCCCACAACACTTGTAAAACTATGTTTTCTTAAATTTGTTCTACATCTTGGCTTAAATAATTTCATACTATGACCTCTAGTCTGGTTATTGTGATCTTTAATGAAAAGAGAATCAAAATCTATCTTATCCACCCTTAATTTTACTACCTTAAACTATACCCAATCTATCAACATATGCGTCTAATCGATTTTTAAACATGTTTATAGACGTGCTACTAATTACTTCTACCGGCAAACTATTCCAGCTATTTACTATTCTATGCGTAAAAAGTTTTTGGCAACTGCTGTCTCGAACCTTCTACTTGTCAACTTACACCCGTTATTTCTAGTCCTATTATATTGAGATATTTCGAAAAAGCTATCTCTATCTACGTTATCGAACCCATTCATAATTTTGAA
The DNA here is from genome assembly GCA_023014485.1 of Bathynomus jamesi. Classification (NCBI taxonomy): domain Eukaryota; kingdom Metazoa; phylum Arthropoda; class Malacostraca; order Isopoda; family Cirolanidae; genus Bathynomus; species Bathynomus jamesi. The sequence continues at coordinate 455,249 of JAJOZX010003877.1, forward strand.
AACCTGGATTAGATCACCCTTAGCCTCCTAGTCTCGAGTGTAGTCAATTTTAACTCTTTAAGCCTATCCTCGTACGACTTTGACCTAAGCGACGGAATCATCTTAGTTGCTCGTCTTTGAACTCTTTCGATTTTGTCTATATCTTTGCGCATATGCGGATTCCAAAATTGGATCGCGTACTCCAAATGGGGTCTAACTAATGATTTATAAAGAGGAACTATAATATCGCGCGATTTGTACTCAAAATTCCGAGCTATAAAACCTAACACTTTGTTCGCTTTATTGACCGCTGCTGTACTTTGTTTCGCTACTTTTAAATCACCAGTGACTATAACTCCTAAATCTTTTTCCTGCTCTACGCTTATCAACTCTTTCCCTGACATACTATACGCAAAATTACCGTTACGCGAACCTATATGTAAAATTTTGCACTTATCGACGTTAAATCTCATTTGCCATGTGACTGACCAATCAACGATTTTATTCAGATCATTCTGGATTTTACCTCTATCTTCGTCATTAATCGCCCTACCACCCAGCTTCGTGTCATCCGCAAACTTTGAAACTGTACTGACTAGGCCGACATCTAAATCGTTATATATATATAAGAAAAAGCAAGGGGCCCAATACAGAACCCTGAGGAACGCCACTCGCTACATTAGCCCAACACGACTCCGCTCCATCAACGACCACCCTCTGTTTCCTACCTCGCAACCACTCTTCTATCCAATTTATTACTACACCCCTGATTCCATGAGCCTTAGTTTTCTCAATGAGTCTTTTGTGCGGTACGGTGTCAAACGCTTTTTGAAAATCTAAATACACTACATCAACCGCCCGATGACTATCGTAAACGTCAACCACGCTTTGAAAAAATTCTAAAAGATTAGTTAAGCAAGATTTGTTTCGCCTAAAACCGTGCTGCGTATTTCTAACTAAGTTATGCAATTCTAAGTGTTCGACTATACGATCCCTAATTATTGATTCCAGTAGCTTACCTACAACAGACGTTAAACTGATTGGCCTATAATTTCCCGCCGCACCTTTATCGCCTTTCTTAAAGATAGGTGTTACGTTTGCTAACTTGAAATTATCTGGTACGCACCCCTCAGAAATAGACGCATTAAAAATCTTTGTTAGCGGCACAACAATGCTATCTTTTAATTCTTTTAGTTGTATGGGATATATGGAATCCGGCCCCGGTGATTTACGCGTTTTCATTTTATCAATATAGCGCATTACCTCCCCTTCACTAACCACAATATTATCCAAAATATTACCATTATCAAAGGGTATTATGTCTATGACCGTAGGGATATTCGTTACATCTTCTATAGTAAAAACTGACGTAAAGAATTCGTTTAGCAAGGTAGCCATTTCCTTGTTTTCAGAAACTAGATCTCCGTTAACATTTTTCAACGGCCTCAAGATACTTTTTACTGGATTTCTATTGTTGACGTATTGGAAGAATCGCTTGGAGTTTTCTTTACCGTCACGAGCTATGGAGATTTCAAATTCGCGCTTGGACTTTTATCACACTTTTCGCTTCACGTCTTAGAGATATGTAGTTGTTTCGTAACCACAAATTGTCTTTATCGCACTTATGTAGTCTATAAGCCCTATCTCTACTCTTTATAATGTCTCCTACTCTAGAAGTAAACCACAAGGGCTTGTTATTTACTTTCGCACGCTTAATTTTGTACGGTACACATTCCTCATTTATAGTCCTAAATACTGTTTCAAACGATTCCCACATTAGTTTTGCGTTGGAGTTCCATTACGTTTTCCCAATTGATGTGTGACAATTTATTTCGAAATTTACAAAAGTCTGCGTGCTGGAAGTTAGGAATTTTAGTCGAGTGAGCAGGTTTCGAGTGATTTACTGAGAGGACAAACTCTACCATATTGTGATCGCTATTGCTTAACGGTTCTATTACTTGAAGATCAGTAATTAGCCTATCATCCGTAGTTATTATTAAATCTAAAATACTGTCCAACCTCGTAGGTTCCTCAACCTTTTGAATAAGAAAGCTATCCTCGAGAAAATTACCAAAACGATTACCTTCCGCGTCTCCCTGCATTGTATCATAATTCACGTTGGCGCAATTAAAGTCACCCATAACTAAAGCCTGCTCACTACCTATTATTCTGTTTAGTTCACAATATAACGCTTCGTCCATATCAGCTGTTTGATTAGGGGGCCTAAATATAACCGTAACAACAAGTTTGAAATCGTTCAATTTAAGTTCTGCTATAGTCGAATCTATTGGTTCTGGAATTGTGTGCTTTACTTCTATAACGTTCGCAATATTATCTTTGATATACAACATAACACCGCCTCCTCGCCTACCTATTCTGCTTTTAACAAAAAGTCTATAACCTCTAATTTGATACTCCCCTACAAAGTCACGTGTTTCAGTGCTAAGCCACGATTCATTTATCGCAATTAAATCATAGTCTTTACAAGCAATTAAAAAAAAATTCGTTTATTTTATTTCGTAAGCTACGAGCATTTAAGGATAGAACCTTCAAATTGTTTGTAATTGCGACACCTTCGCGAGCGCAGGGGAAATTTGTGGAATTTACGCTGGGACCGTTCGAGTTACGGCAGCCTGAAAAGAAGAGACAGTATTATGAAATAGTCTTCCTAAACGCCCAGCTCCAACGTCATTAAGATGAAGTCCATCTCCGAGGAACAAGTCCCTCCTGCCGAAACTGTTCCAAAAATTCGCAAAATGCACTCCTTCCTGTTGGCAAAGAGACTTTAGGTTATTGTTAATATAGGTCGCCTTGCTGTAGAAATCGTTACGTTGGATAATTCGAGGAAGTATACCTGTTAAAACAATCTTATTAGTTTTTCCTTTAATCGCTCTAGTAAGTCCCTGTACCTAGCCAGCAGTTCTTCCGATCTAGAATTTAAAACGTTATTAGTACCGACATGAATAACATACGTTGTGTCCTCGGCGGTACCGTCTGTAAAATGGTCAACACTATTAGTTATATCCTCCACCCTTGCACCAGGGTAGCAGTAACGGCGCCTACGACGAGGGTTTCTCCCACAGAATTCCTCGAGCTGCCCTCGAACAATGGAATCGCCAACGAGTCGTATTTCCGGTTCATCAGCATCTTCGAAACCTAAAACAGAAAACTTATTGTTTGTTATTACTGGTAGCCAAGTCTTACGTTTTCTCAATGGGGCTCCATTACGCACTCGAACGAAGGGTTGGGAACTAGGGGAAGAGAGAGGGCTATTAGTACTATTTATATTATTAGTAGAAACTGAGGCAGGAGGGGTCGTAAATGGAGTCTCAATCGATTCTAATTTTGCCGTCAGGAGCATCACGCTTTCTTCAAGCCTCACCCTGGCCTCCCTCTCACGTTCTAACTCGTTCCTCAGGACTTCCATGCTTGAGCACCACCTGGAAACTAACTGTTCATTATTATTAGCTATTATAACGCGTAAACGGCAAATTTCTCTTCACAGCGACTGCAAGTACTTGACGGGGGTGTCATGCTTTTAATTAGCTAAAAAACAAAAAACGAGTGTTTGGAAATTAATAAATTACAACGTAGGTCTACCGCGTTCTTGTTGTGCCGTCACCTGTGAAAACCAGCAAATATGTTCTTAAAGAGAAAACAGGATCTTGTAACACAATTTTATGCTAAATATATATATAATTATATATATATATATATTATATATATATATATATATATGAAAATTATTTCACGAAAGTAACACGTGAAAAATATTTATGATGAATAAAACCACGGATGTCATTAGACGAAAGCGCTTGAGCACCATTTTGTGTTTCCTTTCCTTCGTGGTTTTATTCATCATATATATATATATATATATATATCAAAGGTCCAGTGTTATCAATTGAATAAGTGGTTTTCGTTGATGTGTTTTTAAAAAAAAAGTGGTCGGTGCATTCATAACTAAATTACTTTGTGCTACTAATCATTCATTAACGAATATATTTCATTTATTGACGTTATTCAGTACTATATTATTTGATCAAACCAAGGCTACTGCACGTGGCTGCCCTGTTTGTTTTTCAAATCTATCAGAAAACGTGGAGAGAATGTTCATTTTTCCTTCCTTCGAGAGGCCAGGTAGAGTGTGGTCACAAACCGTGTGAAAAAAAGGAAAACAGTCGGGTCGAATCGCGGACGGATAAGTATTATAAATACTCTTCTTTTACAGATCTTTTGTCGGTAGCTTAATTCTATATTCATTTAGTATAAATTTGTGTTACAAGAACCAGTTTCTGCGTTTCAAAAACGAGGTAGACCTACGTTGTAATTTATTAATTTCTAAACGCTCATTTTTTTTTTTGTTTAACTAATTAAAAGCATGGCATCCCCGTCAAATACTTGCAGTCGCTGTGAAGAGAAATTTGCCGCTTACGCGTTTACAATGGCTAATAATAATGAACAGTTAGTTTGCAGGTGGTGCTCAAGCATGGAAGTGCTGAGGAACGAGTTAGAACGTGAGAAGCAAGCCAGAGTAAGGCTTGAAGAAAGCGTGATGCTCCTGACGGCAAAATTAGAATCCCTTGAGACTCCAGTTACGACACCTCCTGCCTCAGTTTCTACTAATATAAATAGTTTTAATAGCCCTCTCTCTTCTCCTAGTTCCCAACCCTTCGTTCGAGTGCGTAATGGAGCCACATTGAGAAAACCTAAGACATGTCTACCAGTAATAACAAACAAGAAATAAGTTTTCTGTTTTAGGTTTCGAAGGTGCTGATGAACCGGAAATACGACTCATTGGCGATTCCATTGTTCGAGGGCAGCTCGAGGAATTCTGTGGGAGAAACCCTCGTCGTAGGCGCCGTTACTGCTACCCTGGTGCAAGGGTGGAGGATATAACTAATAGTGTTGACCAATTTACAGACGGTACCTCCGAGGGCACAACGTATGTTATTCATGTCGGTACTAATAACGTTTTAAATTCTAGATCGGAAGAACTGCTGGCTAGGTACAGGGACTTATTAGTTTTCTCCTTTAGTCGCTCTAGTAAGATTGTTTTAACAGGTATACTTCCTCGAATTATCCAACGTAACGATTTCTACAGCAAGGCGACCTATATTAACAATAACCTAAAGTCTCTTTGCCAACAGGAAGGAGTGCATTTTGCGAATTTTTAGAACAGTTTTTATGGCAGGAGGGACTTGTTCTTCGGAGATGGACTTCATGTTAATGACGTTGGAGCTGTGCATTTAGGAAGACTATTTCATAATACTGTCTCTTCTTTTCAGGCAACCGTAACTCGAACGGTCCCAGCGTAAATTCCACAAATTTCCTCTGCGCTAGCGAAGATGTCGCAATTACAAACAATTTGAAGGTTCTATCCTTAAATGCTCGTAGTCTACGAAATAAAAGAAACGATTTTTTTTCTTTAATTGCTTGTAAAGACTGATATAATTGCGATAAATGAATCGTGGTTTAGCATTGAAACTCGTGACTTTGTAGGGGAGTATCAAATTAAAGGTTATAGACTTTTTGTCAAAAACAGAATAGGTACGCGAGGAGGCGGTGTTATGTTGTATATCAAAGATAATATTGCGAAAGTTATAGAAGTAAAGCACACAATTCCAGAACCGATAGATTCGACTATAGCAGAACTTAAATTAAACGATTTCAAACTTCTTGTTGCGGTTATATATAGGCCCCCTAATCAAACCGCTGAT